>CAJNDS010002098.1:639135-675763 GCA_905221605.1 Symbiodinium natans
TTGTGGGGTTTGTGGGGTTTGTGGGGTTTGTGGGGTTGGTGGGGTTTGTGGGGTTTGTGGGGTTTGTGGGGTTTGTGGGGTTTGTGGGGTTTGTGGGGTTTGTGGGGTTTGTGGGGTTTGTGGGGTTTGTGGGGTTTGTGGGGTTTGTGGGGTTTGTGGGGTTTGTGGGGTTTGTGGGGTTTGTGGGGGGTGGGGGTTGTGGTGGTGTGTGGGTTTGTGGGGTTTGTGGGGTTTGTGGTTTGTGGGGTTTGTGGGGTTTGTGGGGTTTGTGGGGTTTGTGGGGTTTGTGGGGTTTGTGGGTTTGTGGGGTTGTGGGGTTTGTGGGGTTTGTGGGGTTTGTGTTGGGGTTTGTGGGGTTTGTGGGTTGTGGGGTTTGTGGGGGTTGTGGGGGGTGTGGGGGGTGGTGGTTGTGGGTGGTGTGGGGGTGTGGGGTGTGGGGGTGTGGGGGTGTGGGGGGTGGGGTGTGGGGGGGTGGGGGTGTGGGGGTGTGGGGTGTGGGGGTGTGGGGGTGTGGGGGTGGGGGGTGTGGGGGTGTGGGGGTGGGGGGTGTGGTGTGTGGTGGGGTGTGTGGGTGGGTGGGTGGGTGGGTGGGTGGGTGGGTGGGTGGGTGGGTGTGGGGGAGGAGGGGGGGGTTTGTGAGGGTCTTCTATGAACCTTGTTTCTTTCAGAATTTCACGGTTTCAGAGCTGCCTTGGTCGATGTGGATCTGGCGGTGTAGTGAGGAATATACCTAGAATGTTTCAAAACCTACGCCCTCGCCTGTTATCCGCCCTTGTCCTCGTCGTTACTTGACTGTAGTTCTCAAGGTTATGAACATCAGTGATCCCCCGTTCCTCCCCTCCCCCCCAAAATCCAGACTCACTTGTGACTACGACAGTAGTCACAAGGAAGTCACTAAAAATCAAAAAGGTTGAGAAATTTGGGCCCCTCTCGAGCGGGAGCTACATTTTTGTTTACAAACAACGCAAGGGCATACGTGAGAGAAATATTTCGTCCCCAAGATGACAGTCACAAAAGAGCAGAATTGGTAATCACAACTGAGTGGTTGGCCCTGTCTCTGTGCTTCGTTGTGCATCGGTTCGTTGTTTTTCCAGTGGGTGTCCTGCATATAAACACAGTCAAAGATCGAGATGAATGAGACACAAGACAGATAGCGCTGAGGCAATAAGCGAAGCCGTGCGCCTTTTCTTCCAAACCGACGGGCTGTTTCCGTTTGGTAAATTTTTGGGGAGCCCCGAATGATTTCGCATTGTTGGTTTGGGGGGGGTGGGTTTCCTATCAGAATACAGAGCAGTTTTCGGCTGCAAACATGTCAGATTAAAGCTGTTTGCTTCAGCCTTGTTTATATGGATTCAGGTAAGCTTCTATCATTGAAAAGCATTTTCTTGAAATACCGTATTTCTCACAATGACTTGAATTCGCTGAATAGCCAAAGGAGAGAGGACTTTTTGTCTTGTATTTTGTTATTCTTCTGCAGAAGTTCCACTTGGAACCTCTGGAGAGTGGATCGCGCCCTCAAACACAGGCCTGTACTGCCATGCCGCCGCTCAACGTAAAGATTACACCTGCCCTGAAAATGCAGCCCTGTAGTGTCGGGTTGTTTTCAACATTTCAATGTTTAATGCCTGTTCTGCTTTACACATCGGCTAACCTTCGACGATGCATGTTCTAGATCCTGGAATTCGTGCATGTTTCTTCCTTCAGCTCATGTCCTTCGTTTCCCACGTTGCGCTCTCGGCTCTTCTTTTCATGTCGTTTCAGCGCCTGGAATTGAGGGCGCGGAGGCGGAGGCCTTGCAGGCGCTGATTTCGTCAATGCTGGGCGCGCCAGGGGCTTTGACAGGGTTTGGGGGTCTGAGGAATAAAGCCGCAGAGGGCTTTTCAATGTCCTTCGTTTCGTAGGCTTCCAATTCTTCCTGATCTACAAAAAAGCTGTGGGCTTAGTTGGGGCTTCGGGGTTCCGAATTTGGCGAACAGGAACCCTCTTGCGCGGTCCAGGCTTTAGCCTTAAGTTCGTGACCACCTTTCTTTGTGTCGGCCCTCTGCTCTTGTCACAACCCTGGTTTGCTCGGGTTGTCGATCCGCTTGGCTTTGCCCGTCTGTGCAGTGTGTAGTTTAGGATCATCGTTCCAGCCGGTGCGTGGATGAAGAGTCTGGGCTCCACGCGAGCTTTAAAGGTGTTGACCCATTGTGTGCCTTCGCCCGAAAGGTAGTGGATTATCCTGCTCGGCCGTTTGGCAGGGCTCGCCTGATTCTTGTAGTTTCCGGGTGACCACGGAAAGGCTGGCCAAGTGAGCAACTGCCAGCACCCCCCTCCACCTCAATGCGCCAATGCCCAGCTCCTCCAACCTTAGTAGTCCCAAAAAGAAGCCTCAGAAGCGCCAGAAGCCACGTCGGGACCGAGGCACGGGCTGAACGAGCTCCCTACGTGGCTGCAGGCAGAGAGATTCGAGGGGCATTACGTAGGAGTGTTTCAATAAAATAGGCTTGAGAGATGCGTTTGCAAGATGTGCTGCATTGTGCTTAGAGATTTGGGCTTGAGCCTCTCCAGATCGACACGTTGGGTAGCAAACCCGATGCTCTAAAAGGACATGTTGTGGAGGCCTCGACCCTAAACAGATGTCAGGTGACAAACCCTAGTCCCTAACATGCAGATGATGGCTTTACAAGCCCTGAACCCACTGACATCTGAAGCCGAAAAGGAAACGCATGTCAGGTGAGATGTCTTTATCAAATAGGAGAAGCGCTCATGGAATGCCCCCCTAAACCACGAAGCCGAAACCCGCTTCCCCAAAGAATCCATCATAGCCGAGGCTCTTCGCCAGGTCGTCTTGGCTCGAGGCTCAGGTCCATGCAACCATCTGGAGAGGGGCTTCCGAGTTTAGGGCTTAGGCCTTGGGGCGAAGAAGCTTGAGGAAGGCATTGGGGTTCTACACACTCATGTGCCTTCTTTTGTTTGAGCAGTTGCGAGAGCAGACGAGCAACCAAGGGCAATCTCAAGCCTTCATACTTCCTCCATCACATCGACGGAGGCCACAGCTCATCTCCCTCTTGGGTTCATAGCCTTCTTAGGTTTAGGCAACCCTGTGGCATTTAGCCCACAGGCTCCGCTTTCCAGTCACAGTAGCCAAGAAAACACCGAGGCTTTGCCTCCCAAGGGGGCCGTGGCCCCGGCCAGCACCAAAGAGGACGACCACCCAACAACCCGCAGGCCCTGACCCCTGTCAACCTCCCCGCTAAACCTGTTTTTCTTTTTCTTGGCAAAAAAAAGGCGAAGCTGCGAGAACCCAGCCTTGTCGGGAAGCCTTTTTAGAGGGCCAAAAGCCGGCGGCACCCCCGAAATCCTTCTCATCCTTCTCTCAACCGAAGGAGACCGGCCCGGCCGGCAAGGGCAGCGAGGATTGGCCTTAGCTCCAAGGTTACGTTAGGAGTTTCAGGAGTAGAGAAAAAGTCTAGCCTTCCATTTCCTCAAGAGTTTAGCGTTCTGGTGTTCGAGGCTTGGATCTACAGGGTTGATAAGGAGTCGCGCGTAAAGGTTCTGGGTGGGTCCTGCGCTGCAGTTCAGGGAATCAGTACGCCGAAAGCTTTCAAAGATTGCAGATGTTCCAGACAACAAAAGATCTAGCACTCATGGTCAAGCCAATTCAGAACTGTCCCTAGACGCAAAAATCTCACAACCGCCAGGATCGAAACGCCGACGAGATCGATGACGAAGCAGCGATCGCAGGGCCGAAGCAGGTGGGATCGGTAGGCTATCAGGGCGCAGTTTGGGTTCATCTTAGGCCTCCTTCCAAAGAATCGCTTGTTGATTGTTGCGACCGCAAACTCCTAGAGTCCTCAAAGGCATGAGCCGGAGGACAACACCATCAGCCCTCAGAAAGTTTGGGTCTAGCAGGGGAGGGATTTTGGGCTGAGCTTTCTTTCGATTCAGGGCTTGCGACCACTCATCATCTTGGCATGCTGGGTTGAAAAGGGCTTGTGGTAAAGCTACCGCTGTTTGACTTCTGAGGGTGCTCCGTTTCAGTCGCTGTGTTGGCGCAGAGCTTCTGTTGTAGTCGGAGCTGTCGGACCCCTTTCCCCTCAACTAAGCAAGTGAGCATCAAGTGAGCATCTTTGAAGGACTCTGGTGGGAAACAAAGCAGCCGCATCACGACGAAAGTGCCTCGGCCCAGTCTTGAAGTGGCTTCACGGGGTTCTTTGGGTTCCTTTTAGGTCCCTTTTTAAGTCGTTTACTGTTGGGCCATCGGGGCGAAGTTTGGGCCACCCCGAAGAATCCTAAAAAGGTTTCTGGGG
Organism: Symbiodinium natans; assembly: GCA_905221605.1. NCBI lineage: Eukaryota > Dinophyceae > Suessiales > Symbiodiniaceae > Symbiodinium > Symbiodinium natans. The sequence goes on from CAJNDS010002098.1 coordinate 643,428, forward strand.
TTGTGTCCTTGGTTTGGGGGGCTTCTTTTGGTTTGTGCCAAGCTCCGCAGTATGCAATCGGAGCCTTGCTACGCGCAGCGTCTGCCAGCACGTGGAGCAAAAGAAAACACCTAAAGGCCGTAAAATTGCTCTTCGGCAAATGTGTGGAATGAGTACTAAGGTCTTTGCTGTGTCCTGTCTCCACCAGCTACTGGAGATGGTTCCGGCAGAGGAGCATCGAGTGGGTTTGCTTCGTAATTGCCGTATAGCGGTTCGCGGTTCTGCAGCCTGCAGGGTTTAGCAAAACCTGATTCAGGGTTCCTAGCGCTTCGGACTTGCACACATGCAAGCCCTCAGAGCACGCAAGCTTCAAAAAAAAATGCAATGAGCAGCAGCATCGTTCAGCCCCCGACCCCAATCCCCAAACGGCAACCCTAACCCTGAAGGCCCTAAAGCTCCGAAACTCCTAAGTAGCCTCATGTTCCAGATTTGGCCACAATCCAGACAACGAGGACCCAGACCATTTCCAGCCGGAGACCACCAGCCCGGTGCACAGGCCGGGTCCTTTCGGTCTGGGGCTTCCGGGTACTGTCCTGGCTCTTCCCTGTAATATACGCTGGCTGACATGTGCTCTTGCAAAACAGGCTCATATTGGGCCAAAGTGGGGTGATTGTGAATTTGGGTGTTGAGTGCTCCGAAAAGTCTGAAGAACCTGGCGCAGCGCTTGTTTCCGTTGTGCCCCTTCCGCCTTGCTCCTGCGCAGTTCGCATCTCCCGGCCGAGAAGCGTTTCATGACGCACCTCGAGCTTCTGGTTGGGGACCCACGGTGTAGGGGAACCGCCGTTGGGGCTTTCGCTGAAGATTTTTCGGGACACCTTTCGTGCTGATCGAGACTTGAGGGTTTGAGTTTTGGGCTGGGTTTCGGTGGAGATGGAAGGCCTGCAAAAATTTCTCAGTCCTTGAAATTCTACCAGCTGCCCTTTGAGACCAAAACTTGCCCCCGAGGGTGCACAGGGTATGGTCGGGTGTAGGAGTTGTGGATTTGGGCGTTGTGGCTGCTGAGGCAAGTCTGACCTTTGTGCTCCACCTTGATTTGCTTCTATGACGCCTCTCAAGACCACCAAACAAAACCTGGACCCTACAAGTCACCACGCGTACTCGTTTTCCTGACCCAAAAACTCAGAGGACCTTTACGAAGGAGCTCTGCTACAATGACTTATGTCAATCACCTGTGAAAGGCATTTCCAGCACAACAGTGATTGGCTTCCGACATACCCGACTGTCCGACTGTCTGAACTGAAGTGAACCAAGTGAAGCACAAGTGGAGTTTGTGCCCCAAGGTCGGAGTCGCGGTGAACGCCGCCAGCTCTGATGAGGCCTCCGAGTTGGAGATTCAGAGTGCCCCAGACGATAGACATCCCGAGACCCCAATCCCGAAGCTGTAGACATTGCGGCGTTAAGGAGATTTCGGTGCCCGACCCTACCAGTTCTGAAGTTTCTCAGGCATCGCTTTCGGCTGTCGGGCTCCACTTAATGCTCCTGGCCGGGTCCTGAAAGGCTGATGGGTTCGAATTGAGGCTGAGACTTAGTTGAAACTCCGTTGATTTGGCCTGGGATATATCGCAGGGAAAGCAGTCTTGTCTACACGAACATTCCGGCTGCTACTGGGTCACGTTGATTCAAATATGTATGGGTTCCTCGATCCATCCACTTGCGAGTCTTGCCTGTCATTCTTGCCATGCTACGTGGAAACGCTTTTGGAAACGCAAGCACGCAGGGAGGGAATCCAAAAGGTTGTTAAAGCAAGTGCCAAGGGCGCTGGCGATTCTTGCCACAGTTGCAGAAGACTTTTGCATGCCGCGGGCGCTTATCTCTCGGGCGTTACCCATCTCAGGCCCCTCTCCCAAAGACCCAACCCTGCATTCTTAGTTGCCCGACCGCGTGCAGAAGGCCGCTTATCTGAAGCCGAGGTCGTGCGCAGGTTTCAGCACACCAAGGACGCCTGGAGCCCGGTGGAGGCTTAATCCGTCGTCTTTGATTCCGTGATCCACTCCATGAACCCCCAGACATGCTTTCTTGAACCCATCTATTCTCCGAGCCCCCCCTCCCCCCCTCCTCTGAGGTGCAGGCCCAAGTGGAAGGTTTGGACTGCCCCTTGTTGCCCGTGGCCTCAGAGTCCATGGCAGGGTGTCAAGGGCTTTCCAAGGGGTAGAGTGGGTTTTCGTTGGATTTGCGCGTGCTTTCGTGTGATTACGTGTGATTGCGTGTAATTTCGTGGGATTTCGGGGCGGGGTTTGATTGGATTTGGGTTTAGTTAGGAATCGGGCGATTGATTGCAAAGGTGCCCTAGGAATTTCTACGGTCCCCACAAACTTGCCATTGAAGTCCACGTTCGCTGCTTATGCCGGCAACATTGGCTTTAGTGGGAGCGCGCTGAGGCTCCAAAGAAAGTTACTTGAGAATGCGAGGAGCTCCTAGCTCCTGGACGTCCAACACCAGCAAATTGGATCCTTTGGACCCCTTAGCTTTCCATGTATCACACCTGGACCATACGACAAAAGCAGCCCTACGTGAACCCCCTGGTGTTTAGTCGCTTTTCCTCTTGGAGCTGTACTCTAAACTCTAAGCCTCTTGGTGGCGTCGTCAAGCACGCCGGTGTGAAAGCTACATCCACGAATCTCCTGCGCTGAGCAGTCGTGGCCTGACTTGTTCGCCTCCGTTTTTGGGCGTTTGCTGGATAGGTTTTCTGGGCTTTGCGGCAACAGCCCTTGCCCTCAAGAAGCGCCCTAAGCCATGCCGAAGACCCCAAGCCCCGAGGCCAAGCTTGTTCCATCTTCTTCCCAAATCCTACACCTAAGGACCTTACATGCTTTAAGGAGCGTCGAGCTTCAACCCCTTCACCCGAAAACACCACTACAGCACTCTCAACACCCCAGCACTGCAAGGCTGGTTCAGTTCGAGGCACAGGTAACCACCTGCATCCGTTGGGCCCTCAGAGGGGGCATCGCTCAAGTGTCCCCACATTTGAAGCGTTGGAGTCCGGCCATGCATAGCAGTCAGAGGAAAAGGCCCAGGCTTGACTATAATTTTGCATCTGGGCAGCTGTTGAATTAGGACTCCGTAGGGCACTTCAAGGGCGCCACAGCGCAGATGGTAAGTGATGCGCCAAAGTACCAACAACTGCGCACCGGAAACACAGAATCTTGCAAGCCAAAATACAAACCCAAACCTTGCGGCCCTGTTCCGGCCGAAGCAAGAGTTGGTTTTGTCCTGGCTTATGAGGCCATAATCTGCGGGCCTCTGCAAACCCGTCGGTGCGCTCCTTACGCGCAGTGGGCCAACATGAGTTGCTACTACAGTTTACTACAGGAGCCAAAAGAATGAGATTCGAGTTGCTGGCTCGGGCCGACGGATTGTAGAAGGGGGGATCATCCCGTTGTCAGGTTGGGGACGAATACCTGCACCTATGGCCCTGTCAAAACCCGCCGCATTTTTTACACTCTCAAAGCCTCAACCAAGGGCAGCCATGCACAAACCGGCTTGTATCCAAACAAAACCCCTGAGCCCACGAACAACGATTCTGGAACTTGGAGGAGGATTTCGAGTTTCAGGTGGTACGCTGCAGCCCCATTCCAATTGTAGAAACCCAAGACACCAAAGGCCTTGGCCCCATTCCCTGAACGCCCCTTAAGCACGAAGACCCCAAACTCAGAAACAGAGATGTTCAACATGGGAACTCTAAACTTGGGGGATTGGGTTTGAACTGTGGGTGTGAAGGTCGTGCGGCTTGCACTCGAACTGCTACGCCCACGGCACAGTTCACAGGGCTCGTTGGGGCTGACCCTTGCCGGATTGCGGGCGTGGTTGGGACTTGTTGAGAGTTCGGGGATAAACAGCAGGATTAAGGCGGATGCTGAGAACCACGATACGTGCAGGTTTCGTAGGTTGTTGATAAACTTTCGATGTTTCAGGCGTCATTGCTACTAGTGCTCTTTGCGTGTATTGCTACACGAACCCGGCGACTGGCAGTTGCTGCTTCTTGCTGGCTATCGCCTGGGCCGCGTGGTCCGGTCCTAGTTGCCACTCTTTCGGACCAGCACTTTTGGCCTCACCCTTCCACCTGCTCCACCCTCCGCTTCCGGCTCGTTCGACTTTCTTTCTTCGGCTTTTTGGACGATGTGGCTGCAACCACAGCTGTGCACTCCTCTCTGCTGTCTCGGATTGTGTTCCAATACCTTTGGCTTGTAACAAGTCCGCGGCCCACACGCGCGGCATACCTTGTTGCAGAGGGTATGTATCATTGGTGGGTTTTTACAGACCTGCTGTGTTGTCTGGCAGAGGTCTTTAACCATGCAGCCCAAACCAAAGCAACCTGAAGACAAGGCGACGTCATCGCCGTGCGGGCATGCACGTCGTGGCGACCTCATCCGGCTTCCGAAAAACGAGGGGACGGGAATCTGAAGGGCCAAGCGGCCAAACCTTAAACTCACCACAGTTGGGTTTGCAGAGACCTGGAAATGTTGCTGGGGCCGAAGAGTGGGTTCGTGGTCTGGATTGTGGGTCGACTGTTTAAGCTCCGGAGTTGGAACTCGATATTCTTACGAGATTTCAGGAGTCTCGATCTCAGAGAAATTGCGTGCGGAAGGAGTCTCTTATTGTTTTCAGGGCTGAGGTTCCATGCTTTTTGGAATCTAGGAACTTGCGGCTCAGGGATTGTGATTGAGGATCTTGGATTTGGCGGGGATAAGGGGTCGAAGCCGAAACTGAATTTGCGCCTTCTTTTCTGACGTCCACACCACGAAAGGTCTCAGCGCCTCATCGCGCTACTGATGCAGCCCTTTGCCAGTCCGGCGTCCTACTGGGTTGAGGGTCTAGTCCAGCCCCTGGGTTTCGAGCCACGACAGGTTTGAATCTGGACAACATCTATTTCAGATAATGCGAAGCAATATGTGCAGCAAGCTCCTGACACAAGTACGCCAGCTATGGGGAGGGCGGGTCACTTCTTTTCTATCAGCCGACTTCGTTCAAGAGCAGCCACTTTGTACGGTCATGCTCAGAGTGAAGAGTTGATCGTTGATCGAAGTTCCGAGCCCCACACACGCAACACACCCCAAGCCCGAGCCGCTGCTGAATCGAAGATTTGGAAAGCCGAAAACCCCCAAACAACTCAAACACCCGGCCCGGGAGGCCCCGCCTTCGAGCCCGACCCGCTCTTCTCCGAAGCGGCCTCCACAGGCTCTGTCGTGAGGTGTTAGTGACTGTTGGTGGTTTGTGATTGCAACTTGGGGATGCTTTTTTCGAGGCACGGAGAGGGGGCGGAGCTTTTTAGGCTTCAGGGCCTGTGGGGCCTGAAGCCGGAAAATCAAGAGAGGTATAGGACTGCCCAACTGCAATCCCAGGCCTCAATAGACATGCCACTTTCCAAGAGGCTAAATCCTGCATGCCGGGCCCCAATCCCGGAACCAACGCTCCCTGAAACTTATCACCAACTCCACGCGAGGATCGTTCCTTTTCCGGCTCCGCTGCGCGAGCGCCGTGCTCGATTCGGGGCCGCCTGGACTTGCAAAATCTGAACCATAAGTTGGCCATGAGGGGAGCCAAAAACCGCGAAATAGCTCTTGCTATTGGCGTCTGGCTTGAAACCCCACAACTCTTTTCAACTAGGGAACATCCCTTGCTTCGTGGAGCGACCGAAGGGCCCCCTGAAGTCGCAAGCCCTGCAAAGTACCCCGAGGCAGTCCCAGGAGCAGGCGGCGGTGCGCTCCCACGCCAAGGATCTCGCACGGTGGATCGCCAGGGGCCCAGACTCAGACTGCTGGGGACTGAAGATTGTGGTTTTGGGGGCTGTCGAGGTTCGGAAAGTTGGGGGCTGTTTTTGAGCTTATCGTTCTACACCCTGAGTGGGCTTCGGGTTTGGGAGCTTGGCCAAGTTTTGCTTGTGACGCGGGGGGGAGGGCAGGACATGATGGGGCTGTCGCTGCCTTCAGGAGTTGGCCTTGCGCGATGGTGCGGTGCTACTGGCTGGACTTCCCTTGCAGAACGCGTCCTCCTCACTTTCTCCATCTTTCTCGTAGGTCTTTTTTTTTGGAGTTTCAGAGGTTGCGCAGGGAAGCTTTGGGATGCCGAGTAGCCGAGTATGATTGTGGAGTTGGGCGTTGATGGTTTCTACAACTCAGCTCCACGGTTCCACGATGTGAAGTTTACTCAGTGGATCCTTTGTGGTTGGAAGGCCCGCGTTGGCTAACGCCTGCTTCCCGAACCGTGACAGCCTGAATGAACAGCCTCAATGAACAGCCCGCCCAAAGTCTGCCCGATGCATCCCTCCCCTCCGGCTTGCCAGAACGGGTGCACTCCTGCCCCACATGATACAAGAGACTTTCAAACGAAAGTGTCCAGAGGTGTTAAGATGCTTTGTTGGGATGTGCAGCTTCCGGTTTCAGGGTACCCAGGTCAAAACCTACCAGCCTGCCTGCTTCAACTTCGCCGACTGCAAAGCCATCCAGCCCCGGGGCTGCTACAGCTTAGGGTGGCAATGGGGCCATCGCTTCTAAAAGCTGTTGGTTGCTGCGCTGGTTGCGGGGGCTGCGGGGGTTGCAGGGGTTGTGGTTGTTGCAGGGGTTATGGGGCTTGTGGGGCTTGTGGGGGTTGTGGTGGTGCTGGTGCTGGTGCTGGTGCTGGTGCTGGTGCTGGTGCTGGTGCTGGTGCTGGTGCTGGTGCTGGTGCTGGTGCTGGTGCTGGTGCTGGTGCTGGTGCTGGTGCTGGTGCTGGTGCTGGCTTCTTCTTGGGGGCTTGGGCTCCCACCAACACCAAGCTCAAGCCTTCCGCCTCATTTGCGTAATAGTGCAAGCTCCACTCTTCAATCCAAACAAAATGCCCAGCAATAAAACCATGAAGTTTTAGACCCTAACTCTTCCCGGGATGCATGAGGGAGAGCCTGCCAAGCAGTGAAAGCTACGAGGGAATTAGGCTGCAAGCGGCAGAACGAGCCTACAGGCAGAGGACCCAACACAACCCGAATCCGTGATGAAGAGAAATCCCGGAAAAAATCGTAAGAGCTACGCCTAAGGAAAAACCCAATGAAGAAACATGGTGCAAGGTTTGATGCTGCCCGGCGAAATCAAAGGCTAGGAAGAAGTTGCGTCGCGCCGCCGGAAACACTGACATGTACAGTGAGTTCCGGACGATCCTCCAAGGCCGCTGTTCCGCGCTGCGCTGCCCTCCCTGTTGCGGGGCGCTGGGGGCCCTAGAGGACCTTTTGTAGGAGTTCTGTGTCAAGCAGCGATGTCACGTCACGTTCTCGCCTCGGTAGGTTTCGCCGGTAAGGGCAGACAGATGGCCACGCAAGCGGCTAAATGGAGGCACTCATACATTCAAGGTCGCAAACTAATTCGGACGTTGCAGATGTCGTAACGAACTGTTAGGAGCTCAATCAAAGTATATTCAAATAGTTAAAGGGAGGGAGCTGCCTCCAACAAGTCACCTTTTGAATTTTCAAGGAAATGTAGACATGATTGAAAATCCTGAGAAACACAGCCAAGATCAAATATGAACAAAATTGCACACCTTTCTTAATGCAGCTTGCGGCCCGCATCATGTTTTGCAATGCAGCCCGTTTACAGCTGTGCGCCTTTTTCAGGCTGGACGTCGTGAGTGAGTTGCAGGAAGTCCCTAGCAGGATACCATGTCTTTCTCAGCCTTGGCTCAGCCTGGCTCCTCTCTTTGAGCGTGTTGAATGTTTTGACAGAGACAGCATTCTGAAACCTGCCGCGCATTGTTTTCTTGTATGCATGATCCCCAACCAGCCCCGCCAAACGCAAGCAAAGAAGGTGTCACAGAACTTCCCGAATGTTAAGCCCCAAAACGCCCAAATGCCAAAACATCTATATCCCGCAATGCTTCAGACATGCAAGCGAATCCTATAGGTCTGCGCGCTGTGCGCGGATGCGCCGCAAGGCTCGAGGCAGCGGGGGAAGGGGAGACTAGGGTTTCAGAGTTGTTGGGCTGCATCCGCGGCAGCCTGATTTTCTAGACTGCTTTCATGGATACGAACTTGAACTGATTCGTTTTGTACCCCAAACCACCCACATTGCAGTGAATATGCAATATTTCAAAAAGCGAAAAGAGCTTCGCACCGGCGATCCTTCGTGCGAAAGTGATTGAAAGGAAAGAACTAATTGCTGGGCTAACGCTTGTCTTGGTCTAAGCGAGGTCTTCTCCCACAGCGGCGGCATCTTCTTGGGCCCCGTTCTCACGGGCAAAGTGAAAGTGTTCCGGGTGTAGTTTAGGTACATATATGCAAATCCTGTTTCATATCCGAGCCTGGGCCGATGGATATTTATGGGCTTGAAGTTTACGAACCTGTCGCTGTTGTTGGGGTTTCTGGTTTGTGTGGGGAGGGTTCCGCCACCCTCATTTCAAGAATGTCCGCTAGGTCTTACACGTGTTTGAGGGGTTGCTTCAGGCTGATTCGGCTTCGAGCCCTGAGGTGCTCAGCAAGGAGCTGGCTTCACTGGCCCTCGGTGGCGGGCTCGACACAGCCATACACCCCACAACTTTGAGACTTAAAGCCTACCTCGTTCCACAACCACACCCAGGCACCTCTTCCTGCTGAGGTATCGTGGTGACTCTCATGGGCGCTTCTGATTTGGCCGAACCTGTCGCCGACCTCCGAGCCCTGCACCTAGTGATTCAGGAAAGGTTCTTGAACTTAATTAACATGCCTAAACAGCTAGCTTAGCTAGAAAAACAGGACTAAACAGCAAGCTTAGCTGTAAGGCAAAGTTGTCAAGGTCTGCAATTGTCAGGGCCATATTGGCCATTCAGCAGCGATCATGGTCATGCTTCTCCCTTGGAGAAAGATGTGCTTCCCCCCTGCTCTGACTCGATGGCTTGTGCGTATCATACTTCGTTTTTCAAGGTGCTGTTGGCGCCCCTGGGCTCCTGTAGACCTTGACCAAGCATCGACATTCCACCCTGACAGGCCCATTCAGCATTCAGTACACGCGACCCCAAGCCCATACTCCCTGAACACTACCAAATGCTCGGAAAATCTAGACCGTTCGAAAGCTGCACTGCCTTCCGCCCGACCTTGTCGGCTTGTGGCTAAGAAGCCGCCCAAAACTTAGAAGGTCCAAGTGCACGGCCATGTCCCTCAAGCACTCTTGCGCATGGCCCACAAAACTCTGATGATAGCATGAACCACCATCGGCCAGCCTTTGCTGCCTGCTGTCGTGCTGGGTCTTTGTGAACAAGCAAAATGAAGTTCTGAAAGCCTAATGCCCAGGTAGTGTGCAGCAAGCAATTCGACAAGGTTCTCTGCGGCAGGTTTGGGTTTGGGGGTTGAAACGATCAGGTGTTTGTTCGGACGATCCGCCACATCCTCGCCATCTCGGCGCCGCGGCTGCACGATCCCTCAACACCAACCCTGGAGTCGTGTTGTAAGTTAAGTAGCCTGCACTTCAGCACTAGTCCTCGGTATTTTGAGCCGCATTCTCTCAGGGTCAGAAATTCGCGAAACTGTCCTTGTAAAAGGACGTGTGAAATCTCGAACCCCAGACAAATTCTTTGGGATTTTTGGTTTGGATGGAGAGTGTTTGGGTTCAGCCAAACCCTTTTCAGCTTCCAGCAGAGCTTAACATTGTGCAGCAGCGTGTTGCTCGAGGCTGCTACGACTTCGGGCGAGGCTGGCGGTGTGCCCTCACATATCTTCATGAAGAAGCCTCGCAAAAGGGCAACAAGCAACTGCGCAACTGCACATCGAAGGCTGAAGTCCAAGGAATACCCTTAACACCGTTGACACTTCGACCCCCTCTCACGAAAGATGGACCCCTAGGCCCCGCGATCTAAACCAAAGATCCCAAGGTAGGCATCTGCTTAGAGAACTTGCATCCTGCTCCGACATGTTTCCTGAACCCGAAAGCCTCGCACGCCCACATGAGTGCCTGAGCTTAATGCGGAAGTTCACTGTATGACGAAAGCTGCAGTTCATCACGAGATATCACGAGGCATGGAGCGGATCTGAATTCTTTTGATTTGCTTGTTGAGGAAACTGAAACGCAAGGTTCCTGAATTCGTGCCGGTTCAACCAAAGCCCACAAAAGCCCAGCGAATAGCTTTCGGGAGACTCATGCGTTGTGTGTTACAGACGTGAGCAGACCCAAATTGCGGTGAGTGGCTAAGTATGTTGCTGGGGTAAAGCAAAGTTCCTCCATGCGACGCAACGGCAACACCCCAATCAGCCACTGAAGTGAACCACTCGATTTGCGCAGGGCATAGCTTTGTCTTGTTTAACGCCTCATCCGTTTGGGGCTTAGGGGCTTGCCGAAGTTGCGGTTGAGTTTCCGGAGCCGGCGCTTTAGCTTTGCTGTTCCGAGTTCAGAGGGGGCAGCCTGACGCTGTGGAGGCCCTCGTCAACCTGGCAACATTCATGGACGTGATGGCCTGCGTGTTGGGCTTAGACATAAACCTACTTTGCGCACCCACTTCCTGCGATGAGCCCCCAAATGTGCTAAGCCCGCTGAGTCCGCCTCAGATTGTGATGGGAGTCCGGCCCGAGGGTAAACGCCACAGGGGCCCATCGAAAGTCCATAGGGCTGGCTACGGAGGTCCGAAAGGTGAAAGCTGAATTCGTCCAGGCCATGGTACAAACATGGTTTTTTTATGGCCTGAAAGCGATGGAGTCCTGCAAAAAGGCCGGGGCGGAGGGTTTAGGGGACCATGCGCCTTTGAGCCGACAGCTGCCAAAGGGTTGGGATGTTCCCCCCGATACTCACAGTCCTTCATATGGATCATAGCAGACTAGAATCACTAATGCTTTAAGGAGCTGCTAGTACAAGGGGGAACATCCCAACCAGGGGGGAATTTAGGGGCGTGCTTGAGGTGTGGAAGGAGATCTTCCTGGAGCCGTCGAAGTGTGGTCTGCTCCTGTTGGCGGCCTACAGGGCATTGGGGGGGGGGGGCTTGGTCGGGTTTCCTGAAGCCTTGATGGGTTTTGATGGGCTTTCATGGGCTTCAGGGGCTTTTTAGTGCTGCGTGGATTCCTTCGGGCTGAGGTCTTGAGGATAAGGCCTTCAAAGGTTTAGAGGCTGAGAGGGGAGGTGAGCAGCTTTCCCTACAGACATGCTTTGCAAGCCCTCGCTAGAAACCCTGACACAGCTAGCCGCCAATACCATGCGTTGGCGCTTGACCATCAACAGCCCTAAGTCACGAAAGAACCGCTCCGAACTGCCCCAAAATTCCTTTCAACTTCCAGAAGCTGGTTGTCTACCTCCCCCACTAGAGCCCTTCGCAGCCCGGACTTGCTGGAGCTGATCCACTCCCTCTCCGCGGCCCTATGGGCTCGGAGGCCCCCCGGGGAGGGGGGAGGTTGGGGGGAGGTTTCTAAGGGTTTGAGTTTGGGCTTTGAGGGCTTGCGGCTCCACACATGCACCAAAATTTGTGCTGCAATAGTTCGCGTGCAGAGGCAGTGCAGGCCTCGTCCACCAAGTTGGGCGGTGGTTCACGACCAAACCTGTCTCTCATCTAATCATCATCATGCGCGCGTGGCCCGAGCCCACCACTCGAGCTTCTAAGAGTCCCCCGCACCCTCATAGATAGACGCTTGGGGGGGTAGGTACCGGCCGCTCAAGATGATCGTGAGCAGCACATGAAGTGTACTCTTTGTTTTCAAGGATGGGTGGAACTACCAAACGGTGCATGGTTCCATGAGCCATGCTCAGCGTATGACCAGGAGGCACGCAGTTGCCCGTGGACCGATTGTCAAGCTGGACATGGGTCCTTGGATGCTTGGCAACCGAATCACAGCATTCCCACGGATGGCGGGACGAGGAAACTACCATGAGGGTGGTACTCGCCCCCCGTAGAAGCGAGCCAAGCGCTAGCAAAATCTGTCGGGCAGAGATTGTCTGCACTGTCACGTTATCGTCGTCGCACCATACGACAAGGTCAATTCAGCAAGAAATACTGTGAAAACTCGTGCTCGAGCATTTCATGATCCTTGCGGGTGCCGAAACGCGAGACCCCCAGCTTTGCTCAAACCGCAAACCAATCCGGGGTTTCAAGAAGGGTCTGTGGTTGGGATTGAGGACTTGAAGCGGTTCCTTGTATCTTGTTCGTTCGTCGCATGGTTCCAGGCAGCAAAATCCTTCCACGAGGCGCGCTCCTTGAGCACCATGGAGGGATGAGGGCCTCGCCGGGCAGGATGTGAAATTGCAGTTTAGGTTGCATGGGGGCTGAGTTTTGGTTCATAGGTAGCTCCTGTCCTGATGAAGCCCTTTGTCTCGAGCCTAAACCACACAGGACGCTCAAAATGCCTTAGAACATTGGAAGGCATTGCGCAAGGCTCCTTGCTTTGGGATTGTGAGGTTAGGGCCTTTACAGGAATGCATACCCATTGGTGAAAGCGCTGAATCACTTGTAGAGGCATTCAGGCAGATGAGTCAGAAAGGCTAGGGGGAACAAACAATTAGTCACGAAAACTGTCAGGACCGGGTCCTGAAAGAAACACCTGGGGGTCAGGAAGAAGAGTCTAAACCTGAAGGCGATTTTTATGCTCTGAGGGCTTAAAGGCTCGGGGGAATAGGGTTGCGGGCCTCTGAAAGTTTCAGGAATGTATCCTTTAGGGCTTTAGGGCTCGGGTGTCTTTGTTTAAATGTTTGTTGGACACCACTACTTGCTCATGATCAGTTTATGATGCATAGAGTGATAGAGTGCTTCCCCAAGCCCTTTCGTCAAACGCGCAGGAGTTCCAAAGCCAAGAGAAAGAGGGGCTGGGTCGATGCGCGGCACGGCCTGCCAGCGTGCCTGCTGCGGACCACGCGTTTTACTCGAATTCTGACCGAAAATCGCACTATCGCCCGACGCGAAATTGTCATCCCTGTTGGACATCTGGGAACTGTCCAAAATCGGAGCATTTTGAGCGTCTGGCTCGCCGCGAAATGTGGAACTGTCGAAACTGTCCTCGCTTTTGCTTTGAATGCTTGTGGACGTCTGACCTCGCCACAAAAGACTGGGCTTAGGGCTGTCAAGGTTTTGATGAGTCTTGGGGCCTATTTTGCGCGACACGATGTCAAAGGCCCCCAAGAGCGGAAGAGCAGGTGTCACAGACTCCTGCAAGTTTCTCGCAAACCGATTTGTCGAACATGTAAACCGGGTCTTGTCACACTAGCAACTTTTGCTTGAACTTGAGGTTTGTTCGATTCTGCTGCCTGGCGGGCGCAGGAAGGAACATTGAAGACATGTTCCACGTAGAGATGACAAGGAAGAGCCTCGAAAGGCCCTTGACGCGCCCTGAATGCTCAACGCGTACAAAAGCCAAGAAGCCCCACACCCCCAACGTCCAGACGACTCAAGGCATCGTCCAGTTCGCCTTCTGAAAGGAGTGAATCTGTTCAGTCGTGAAGGTAACAGCCAGGATGGGAGAATAAGGGAATGAATTAAAATATGCAATTGAAAGGAACAAAGTGACGCACGAATTGTAGATTAAATGCACGAACTTACGAACGAAGCAAATTGGGGCTTTTCTTATTTCGCACACTCATTTCGTGCGTGTGTAAAATGCCCCAACAATAATATTATTTTGTGTTAATGAACGAAGTAAGACGAAGAGAATGAACAAGCCAGTTTATGAAGTGAATTAGCTGAACAAATAAACGAGGTGCGTGAGTGAACGAAACGAAGACAAGAACGCTGCGGACAAGAGAGCTCTTTTAATGGGGTTTTTAGTACGCTCTTTCACGACCAACACACCTTTCATTAATTTCCTTCGTTTTTCATTCGTTTACTTCTTTCTTTCTCTCCGTTGTTCTCTCTTCTCTTAATTTACCCGCGAGGCAATCCCAACACGCCAAACCTCAGACACCTAAGCCAGAAAAATCCCCCAAGAAATACCATTGCAGCCACATGAAAGAAGCAACGCGTCACGTTAGAGAAAAGAGAGAAGCCTCGTTGCCAGGGACTCCGCAGAGGTGCCATGGCTGGAAGCTCTTTGCGCCGAGTCCACGGAAGGTTCGGTGCCCTTGAGTTTCCAAGCCGGGCCAGGGTTGAAGCGTTAAGCTGAGGGTTCTTCAGTTGCCGGTGTCTTGTCCGGGTTTGCAACCAAAGCGGTTTCCTGATCTGTTGAATCGAAGCGCGACTTTGAGAGAGTAATGCCGGTCCTGTGCCCAATGGCTCCCGAAGCGACGACCCCCAACACAGGGGAGGGCAGGAGCGTGCGGGGATGGACTTCCCCATGCCCCGAGAAAGAATGAAAGAAGAAAGGAAAGAAGGAAGGAAAGAAGGAAGGAAAGAAAGACAAAAAGGACAGAAAGAAAGAATGACCATACGCGCTATGCACCCTACACCCCAGAAGTACCAGGCAGAGGTGACATAAACCAGCAACCTTCGGCAGCAAGGCTCGGAAACCCATGACCAAGCAGTTCCATACCCCAAGCACCCCCCACACTCTCTCACTGTCAAAAACCTTGTTCAAATCCCCAAAAGTCAGACAAAAAGAGCACTGAAAGATCCGAGAGCCCAAGCTGTTTTTTGTTTGGCTCTGGCTCCAGCTTCTCCGAGGCGCCCAGGGCCGGGCCACGCTGGGTGCATATGCCTTCCATGCCCCGCTGCCAAGTTTGTCCAAGTGGGGGTTTACGAAATAGTACCCCTAATAAGGGACCCCCAAATAGAAGGATTCCCTTACAACAAGGTACCGAATGTCGGATACCCCAAGTGCTCTGGGCTTGAGAAGTGAAGCCATTTAGGGCGTTTAGGCCTTTAAAGCTGGGGTCCAGACCAAAGGTTGGGGTTTGTTGTTTTTCTCAGGTTTGGGGCTCCAAAAGGGCTCAAGAGGTCAAAGAGGAGGAGGGTGTTTGCTGAAGTTTTGGTGTGTGCAAAAGCTGAGGGGCCTAGAAGGGCCAAAGGGCCGAAACGTCAAGCCTCTATACGTGCATCTGACAGTGCCGGGATTTGTGCGGGGCCCACAGGCCCTCCACCGTTTTGAGTGGCCGGAAACGTTGAGACGAATCAATTCAACTCCTGACCTGTCGATCTGAAGCGGCTGAACTAGGACCCAGATGAGGCCCTTCTTCCCCTTTTTTAGGGTTTAGGTTCCGTTAGAAGCCCAGATGAAAACCAAAGGGCACCCTTTTCTTGCTAGGTTACTCTTGGGTCGAGTTAGGCTCCCACATCTGCATTTGGGCCAAGATCGTGTCGGCATCGATGAGCTCTGGCGAACTGGCATCGAACCAGCTCCCAATGGCTTTAGAGGCTCTATGTGTTAGGGAGCATGTGACGCAGCATGTGTCTTCAGGAGTTTAAGGAGTTGGCTGTCCACCGTAAGCCGTAAGCTCTCAAACTGCACACCTTCACAAGACTCACTGCCAACCCCACCCCAAACCCTCATTCGCACTACTTGTTGACCAAAAGACCCTTCTGGCTCGGCTTCTTGATGGCAAATGCAGCAGGATCTGGTTTGCAATTGTGGTAGAGGGATTTTGGTTGTGGTATGGGGCTTCTGGTTGTGGAGAAACTACTCGTGTGATTCGCGAGTACTCCGAAACCCAGACCCCACCTCATGAACCAAGGGCCATCCTCAGGCATGCAAAGCAGTCGCTGAGTTTACTATCGGAGTTTTCAGTGCCTTGGAATTTGGCCGAACAGCGCGATTTGGAATGTCTACTTTTTGAAGCGCCATGTTCGTTGATCTTCTAGAGCCGTCCAGCCCTATGGCGATATACAGCGAAACAAAACTGCTGGAAACGTCGTCATATTTGGCCAGTTTTGCCCGCCGACATCTTAGCGACGTTGAATGTACAAAGAAAACGTTGTAAATCCTAGTGTCTTGGGCATGTTCGAAGACGGCCTTGACGTGTGGCGAAGCAGCATTTTTGCGGCGTATGATGTAGAAGAAGGCAAAAATGCTGTAGACACCAATGTTGCGACGTGTTCGCAAAAGTCATGAACGCTTGTGACAGCGTGTTTTGTTCCAGAAGCATCAAACATCCTTTGTGCCTATGTTGTATAAAGAGTGTAAATGCCTGTGTTCGTTTGTGTCAACGATTTTTCTTCAAGCCCAAGCCCAAGCGAAAAACAACCGTATCGCACTCGCACCTGCACCCGCAGCAGGTGCACCTGAAGTTTTTTTCTGTTGCTCTGCTACTACCACCACCACCACCACCCACCACGACTGCTGCTGCAACTGCCACTACCACTACCTACTGCTACTACTGCTACTGCGGCTACTGCTGCTGCTAGCCCCTGCCACTTGAGGTAAAACCCATAAGCACCCAGAAAGAGGTTTTGCTTTGGTGGCTCTCCGATGCTTTCCCAAGGAGTCGGAACCCTGAGATTTGTGGGAATTGGGGGTTGCCGGCTTATACACTTGGAGAGATGCAGGATTGAGAGGTTGCGCCAAGTGCCTTTGGACATTTGAGAAGTCTCAAGCGCTTTGGGTTTGAAGTCTTGGGTTCGCCGGGTGCTTGGGGGCTTGAGGCTTAGAGCACTGGCCTATCATGACCTCAAAAATGCAAGTGCCCATCCGGCCCCGCACTTTTTTGCACACCCTCGTATGCAAGCTCGATCGAGGCTTAGATTCCGCTTGAGCCTAGTACACAGCAAGCCCCAGTTGTGGACAAGTTGCTTGCACGTCGGGAGCAAACAAGGCGCGCTTTGTCGGGGAGAGCGTTGGACAAGAAACACGCTTCAATGTCTGTGAGACCCAAGTTGCCGAGGAGGGTGGGCACATTGCACTCGTCCGATGGAGATGCATGCCAGTGTGCTTTCAACATCTTTCAAGCGAGGGAGGAAGATGCTGGCACGCCTGGACACGCTTCGCAGACAGTCAGAGTTCACGCCCAGGAGCATTCGTCGGTCGTTCCGGGAAAGGTACTTTATCAGACGCAGAACTCCCATCGAAGATATCTTTGGCGGCAGTGCAAAAGCGTCGCTCATGACGTAGCACCGAGTGCAAGGTCATGTGTCCAGCCAGGTTACGGGCCGAATATGAGCTGAAAGAGGCGGCAAGTCCATGTGGGCCCAGTCTGGAGAACTTAACTCGTTCAATCACCGCCGAATCTTGCTCTCAAGCCCCTCAATGCCCAGGCCTCGAGACCGACCTTGAGGAGGCGGTCGAGGATGATCTCATGGCATGGACCCCCGGCAAGCTGGGCGTTTTAGGCTTTAGGTTCTGCTTCAAAGAGAAAGGGCGATGGCTATAGTCACGCTTTAGAGAGTTGCTTCGAGAAGCCTACCCCCAGCGCAGATTCGCTTCTTCATGATGCAATCAAAAGCCTCACAATCCCCAAACAAGCGACAACCTCCCCAAACCCACCAAAGCACGTGCCAATATATCTCTGAACCTCAGACTCTCTTTGCAATACTTTCATTCTCTTTTATGAATGTATTGTATGCACAGCCCACTGTCGCACAACACGGTGGCTTCAAGGGCTCAACAGCTAAGCTTACTTATCGCTCTCGCACTATCTTTGATTATCCCACACAGCTGCTTAGGACATTGATAAGCAGACCTATCCGGTCTTCTACTTTGCAAGCTTTCTTTTTCAACACTCACTGCGCAGTTGAGTGGCTTGGGGGAATCATAGTGAGAATACCCAGAATCACAGAGGAATACCTCAGCCCAAATTCCAACGCCGCATCCCAAAACATGCACTGCAAGATTGCAGCTAAGGCTGCTGCTCTGGCCGAGACACCTCAAGAAGGCGCTGTGCACAATTGTGGGCTAAGTTAACCTTCATCGTTGAATGTTAAGCCCTGGAACCAAGATCCAACTCATCAATGAGCATGTCGGACTGAGTCAAGTCAAGCTGGGCATTTATTCTCAGGTTAGTCGGTGTTTCATGTGCCCTGTCGGTGCTTTGCTTTCCCTGGCGCTGCGATCGTCGTTTGTGCACGTGTGTGCGTGTGTCTCTCCAGGAGAGGCTCTCCCTGACCTGTATAGAGCTGTCCCAAGTCCAAAAACCCGGGGATCCATTTTTCGTCTGACGACTAACTTCGATCCTCTGAAATCACCTGCCAACAGGAGTTCTCCACCCTGAGGTGCTGAATCCGGAACGCTGGAACGGTCCGAAAGCCTCAAATCCGCACACAATCCCCGCAAATGAGCCAGAAGCTACCCGTCAAGCCAGTGCCCATCATATCTTCCGAGGGGCACTGAAGGGCCTTGGCTCCAGCAGCGACCCATGGACGGGGCCTCGGTTTCACAGCTTCATGGGGTTCAGGCATTGGGGCCTTCAGTCTGGCCTTAGAGCTTAGAGCTTTAGGGCCTGGGGATTGCATTGTTCTGTTTTGTGGCTGGGGCTTCTGGCTAAGCACCTCGTATCTTCAAGAAGCCCACCCGTACACCCACCCCACCTCCCCACAACAGAATCAACAAGGTAAGGCCCCGGAAGAGCAGTCTCCAAGCCCTCCGAACTTCCCAACTGTGGAAGGCTGTGGCTGCTCTTCTTCTCGCCGTTCCCAGAGCGCTTGGCAGGGCCCCTTTCAGAGACTTCTGGACAGTCTTCATGTCAGCGCCTACCTGTCTCGGCGTTTCTCTGTCGGTGTCAATCTTTGTGCGCGCGTGCATGGGATCTGTCTGTCCTTTCTTGAGTGAAGGGGTTCAGAGAGCACAGGTCGAAATCAGAGAGACCATCTAAAGTCAGAAAACAAGAAGGAACACGTTCGGAAAACGAGGCACAATCAAAAGCTAAACTCGGAAGCCGTTGACGGACGAGTTCGATAAGAAAACCGCGTGAACTAGAAAATAAGACCTCCGACAACCCTTGTATACAACCGATTGGGCTTTGTGGCAGCCGGTGGCACTGACATTGGCCGTGGTTTGCTGCTTCTTCTGCTGCATTCGAACAAACTTTTCTGCCACATCATACTAGGTCCCTTCATACCGTTCAATTGTCGGCGATGTGTTCTGTCCGACGTGTCACAGTTAGTTGTTGCTTGAGCTTGAAGCTTAAGTTCAAAGAGTTGTTT
This sequence comes from Symbiodinium natans, assembly GCA_905221605.1. Taxonomy (NCBI): domain Eukaryota; class Dinophyceae; order Suessiales; family Symbiodiniaceae; genus Symbiodinium; species Symbiodinium natans. The sequence continues at coordinate 662,367 of CAJNDS010002098.1, forward strand.
TGAAGAAGGAGGTTCATCACCCCACAAACCCCGCAACGTGTTGTCAAAATTGAGCAGCAAGAAGAAGTTGAAGGCCTCATCTGCCAAATCGAATGCGATTGTGCCTTCTGCGTGTGTGGATAAAATGCCGCTTTGAGGACCGGTTTGGCCAGTTGGGTGTCGATCAGCAGGCTAGCGAGTTCAAAAGAAAGGGGATTTCCAGAAAGTGTCCAGAAGGCATTTTGAAGAATGGACTGCGGAAACTGCAGGCACCGTGCTTGTGGAGGCCCGAAGCACTCTACGTTCCGGGAGTGGAACCTGGACAGCATTTGCTTTTGGAACCATTGGATACGGAAACACATTCTTTGGATTTTTCAACGATCTTGGACTTGGGTGTTGTTGACATTTCTCTCTTTTGAAACTTGGCGTTGATTCACGAATGTTCTTTTTCTTATCGGACGAAAAAGCTTCTCGAAGGCCTCATCACATCTGTTCGCGACGTGTTCACGCCTAATGTGTCAGTCTGAAAGTTCATCGGGGTGTTTGTTCACTGTTCTTCGGGGTGTATTCAGGCGGGTAAGAAAGTTTGGATTTGGCGTTCTGGCACTCAGGTCGAAAACGACCCGTCCACGACCTTGAAGTACTGGAAGCAGGCCATCCGCGTCCATTGAAGCTCCGTTACGGTGTCAAGTTTGCTGTCCAAGCTTGACTGCATATGCCCACATTCTGTGGCGCAACGGTGGAGATAGAACAGAATGTTCACCAAACCTGCGCAACTCGAACGGATTTCGGTTCCGGGCTCCGAAATCGTGGTGGGGAGCAGTCTTTTTTTTCAGGAGTTCGGGCCAAGGGCAGCTGGAAGACTAGGTCCCTTGTTTTTGTGCATGCGAGTCTGGATGCCGAAGGACATGTCCAAGCTTCTTGGGACGACGAGAAAACCTTTTTTTGCCTTTTGCGTATGTCTATTGATATTTCTACATATTGTCAAGGCGTGGGTACGGAGGAAACGAGGTGAGCAGAGCAATCGCTCGAGCATGAGTTTACGAGGGCCGAATGACTCTTTGGTAGCATGAACATATATTTCCGAAATATTTCCGAAATACTTGGAAGTGAGCTAGCTTGAGTTTTCCACTTTTTGGGAGCCGTGCAAGGGCTTCAATAATTTGTGCGCGTGCCCCACTGAGCACCCGCTGTTTTACGGAGGCCAGAATGGAAAAGTAGGCAATCAAGGAATTCAATCAACTCTTGCAGCTCAGCAATGTTGTTGGATGCAACATTTGCTCCTGCGAATCTGGTATTCGGAGAGGGGACCTAATTGCAGGAGTGGTGCACTGAGACGGTGCGGAGACGAGGTGAAACCACTAAGAAAATCTGTCGCAACATTCGGCATTTTTGAGTCAAGAGACTTTGATTGTCAGCATGGTACTCAACTCCGTGTGTATGCCCATTACACGAAGATGTCTGTATCTTTTGTGGATTCCAGTCGTTGGGACCCGGCCACCCCGGCGTTCCTTGCAACAGTTAGACACCCTAAACCTCACAGGCCTGAACCGTCAAAACAGCGGGAAGGAAGCCACGATCCATCAAAGGAGTAGGGGATGGAAAACCCGCAAGCAAAGAACCCAAGAAGGTTGCTGCAGGCGAGTTAGACCGAGTGTCGAAAAATGAGGCGCTCGCCGCTTAATTGCGAGCTGCACTGTCCCGAAGGTTTGCACTCTGCTTGCGGCGCTTCCAGCTTCGCCTTCTCCACAACGGGCCGCTTGGACTTGATGTTTTAGCAGCCTACCGTTTGTTTGAATGCAAAACTTCGCTTTGGTGTTGACTTCTGGTGTTGGCTTTGGGTTTCGAAAGGTAGTTCCAGGAACATGTTCGACGCATGTACAGCTTCTGCCTTGCAGCTCAAGTGGTTGCGCGATTTGGCCCCGCCCCCTCCCCCTCCCTCTACAAACCTTCTGCACAAGACCCTGAGAGCGCAAAGGTCCCAGTTCATAAGCTTTGAAAGCTGTTGCCTTTTGGTCTTTTTGGGTCGATGTTAGTTCCAACCTGAACTCAATGTCCCTGTTGCCTTTGAACCATAGCGCAGCAGGCTCGCAGACAGCTGCTCTACCTTGCCATGATCTGCAACAAGCTGCAGCTCGGATGATGCACCAGACCCTGTTTGTGTTGATCAGTCCCTGGTGTTTAGAAAACTGAAATTAATGGAGCCACCCTGAAGCACCAACCAATCCCGCATCTTGAAAAAGGATTTACAGGTTTGGTTGACGAAGCCGAGGAATCCAAACGGAAGAAGGTCATCCTCATATGGTTGCTTTTGAGCTGTAGGGTGTGGATAGTTAGTCGACAGGCTCAAGAACAAGAATGTCTTGCCAAGACCAGTCATGTGTCTAGGCTGCATGATGCCTCGAAGCATTGGCAGGGCGAGCTCCCTCATCCAGAAGCTTGGGGACACGCCGCTGTCCGAGGCTTGCAGCCTCGCTTTTTAGTCCTCGCAACCCTCAAGATGTCTGCGCTTTCGGATTTTAGCCGCTGCACCCTTGGCACGTTGGCGTGCTAAACTTCCAGATCGGCTGGTGTACAAGGGGTGCGGTTCAGGCACTTGGCGTTAAGGAGTGGCTCACAAAGCGAAACAGTTTCACACATGGCCTTTAGCCGGTGTGAACAACTGAGCGCTCAAACCGGCTAAAGGCCATGTGTTAAAGTTGTATCACGTTGGACAAGAAGCACGGTCCATACTCGACGAAATTCGTTGCTCAAACCCTGAAGCCAAAACCCAATGCCAAAGCTCCCTAAACACGAGGCTGAAGAGCGAAACTTGGTGTACGGCTTTGCCACGCCAGGTGCTCGGACATAGCAGACGAAGCCAGATCTTTTTGGCTTGCCCTCTTAGGAAGTTGACGAAGTTTACCAGGCCGTTTGCTTTCAGAATAGCTCTAGAGGCATGTAAAGCGACGACGACACGAACTTCCAAGAGCATCCATGAGCTGCCCTTTGCCCTCATTTCCCCGAGGCTGGTCCCAGCCGTCACCTCGATGGCTTCCGTGCTGCGGCTTCTTGGCCAATACGGGGTCCTAGGGTTCAGGGTAGCTTTTGGATACACTTGCTTTCGCACAAGAAGGCTTGCAGCCACAGAATATATAGGCACCCTTCCCACCCCCACCCCCCCCCCAATGCTCCACCCTCCTCTTCTCTCATCCAGAACCCGGTTTTGGGCTCCTTGGTTCTGATGTGACGCTACTAACCGTGCTTTCAAGCACTGAAATGTAATGATCTATATCTATTTCATGTCTCGGTTACGAGGCGGCCCCCCAGTACAGCTCCTTCAGCGCAAGCTTTGCGCTAGCACTCAGTCGAAGAAGTGTAGGTATGCTTGAACAGAGGAATAAGCATGTAGGCCTTTGGCCCCAAGTTGCCATTGTACCATCTGCCATGGAAGGCCAATTGTGGGAAGAGCCACAGCTCACAAATGATGGCCGCCCAGATAACCTGTGTTGAAACGTATCCAAAAGCGACAGGATGTGCTCAAGCAAAGACAAAGCCTTGTTTATTCGAGTCGAGAAGGAGGGGTTGGGAACTAGGTGTTGGCGGGGGGGGGGGGGCGGGGCTTGGGGCTGAACCCAATCTCTTCAAGCCGAATCAAAATGGAGTCATGCTTTTGGCATGCTCGGGGGCTGGAAAGTACCACCCCAGCGAAGCGCGGTGTTGGCGCGTGGGGCGCGGCTGCTAGCACTAGCACGGCGCAAGCAAAATGTACACGAACCTGGGTTTCCCGGACACTCGGTCACCAAACGCAGGCCCGAAGGTTTGCAGGCCTAGGGGTTGCATTTCCCCAAATCGCAAGTTTTCAACCTCAACCCTTCAACCTCAACTCAAATCTTTTCCCCCTAATATTGAAACACGTTTGGAATTTAGTACTATCTTTAGCTGCGTGTTTATTGATACCCAAGGTCACCCTCTATGCGTCTTTTGTAGAATGCCTCCGCCCCACTGTATTCGATGCGAACATACAACTTGCTCATCTCCTGTATGGGAAGCGGTTTGTTTTCTTGGACATGAGGCGGCCCCTCAACTACACGCGTTCCGCGGCACAGTTTGGAGGAGTAGCATTTTGAGAAATGACCATAAAGGCTCCGGCGAACGTGCAACGAAGAATGGCAATGCGCAGGGGAAAGTGATCAGTTTGGCGATTGAGGCTGGTGGCCATGGTTTGCACGGTGTTGGTGTTGGCCGAAATTTCAGAGGGACTTGGGATCCAAGACACCACGTACGCATAAATCACTGATGCGCAAGCCGCACAGTCAGAGGCTTTGCTCGACCGAGCTGCCGGAGGATGAGCTTCAAGGCCTGTCGCTGATGCTCCTATCAAATTAGGGAAAGGTTTAGGCCTTTGGGTCAAGGGCGGGCGCGGCAGGCATTTTAGGACATGGGAGATGTAGACAACGCGGTGATACAGATGTTGTTCAAGAATGAAGGCATACTCTGCACACACTTGCACCCCCCGTAGCGGTGTCGACGCGGATCCCAGCCACTCCTGTACACAACGGCCGTGCAAGCGCATGCTTTGCTCAAACGGAGGCGGCGAGCCCCTCGCCACGAGCGGCACGGTGGAGCGAGTTGAGGGCGCGGTAAAGAGATGCCAGGAGCCCTAGCGCGAAGGATTGACTGTATGGTTTTGACCTTCAAGGCTTGGCGTGACGGATTGTGGGACTTAGGACTGCTTCAGGTCGTTGCAAGGCAGTGTCACTCCCCTGTGGACACTTACCTCACTAGACAGAAGATAAGCCTCAATAAGCCGCACCACACGTATCCCATGCCGAATTAGTCAGAACAAGCGGGATTGAGCACAAACTATGTGACAAGTTGCAAAAGAGCTTAGATTTGCAACAAAAACAATGATGATAATTGGTCATAAGAAGAAGAAGAACAATTAGAACATAATGCTAAAAATGCGATTAAAAAATAGATATTATTATTGTTATATATATAGTACTAATAAGAAGAATAAAAAAAATAATGATAAGAATAGTTGTTTGATTTAATAATAATAGTCATCATCATAAACATAATCATAGCCATAGGGGTGCCCTCTATTCTGGGAAATTTTCCGTGTGAAATGGGCAAGTATGGACGCTTCAAGAGTAGCTGTTTCAGAACCATCCACGAAAAAAGAAGAGATTACAACATTTGGAGACACGCACGATGCAGAACATGTCATGAGGCCTGGCGCAGCTGCAAGCACTCTTTGAGATGGGCTGGTCCCATCAGAGCAGCAAGGTTGGCTTGGGACTGTCGAGGTTTTCGTACCTCTAGTGGTTGGGAACTCTTTTTTTACCTCCGACACCCTGCATCCCAGAGAACCTCGAGTGCCAGGTTCCCCAGTTTCGGGGATGAGTGTCCAGCACGGGTCAGCAGACTTGAAGCCTTAAATCTTGAGGCCAAATGTGCCCCAACCACCGAGAGGCTCCACACCCCAATGCTTCAGAATGCGAAACAGTTCTTGCTTTTGGAGGTGGCGCAGGCCGCTGTATCCTCCGCCTGGCACCCAACAGGGCCTCTGTTTTTCTGGGGAGGCTTCCGGGCTTGTGTGGGCAGATCTGCCAGCTGAGAAGCTAGCGCAGGAGAGAGCAGCAGCTAACTGTTGCAGACGTGGCTTCTCCCACGTTTGTTTTGAGGCTGCTGCTTCACATGCCATCTTGCATGTATATACCCATGCCCACCACTGCTTCAGTTCATTGGCGACAAAAGCAACAGAGATCCAGCCAGCAGTCAAACATCAGGGACTCGTGCAACATGCACGTTTGAGAACCTTCGATCGTGGATTCATGTGGTTGCCTAGAGTTCCTGAGCCCTATGATCTCTAGCCTTGACTTCGACCTGGGTATGGTTTCCGGTGGGACATGCCATTCAGGATCCTCAGCCCCGAGAACTTTTGCACGTTTTCAGATCGAGGGCTCCGTTGTTTAGGGATCCACGCTCGCTTTCGCTTGTGTCGTCTTCACCTGCGACTTGGTTTCGGGGTGTTTTGGACGTGTGCAAGGCACGTCTTCGCTTGCGCCTGTGTTCCCTGAAGCCCCTTCGAGTGAGTTTTATACCCTTACTGTCGGAGGATGTTAACCTTCATTGTTGGGCTTGGGGTGCTGGAGGGGCGACGTAAACCTTACGCAGCACCGCTGAGAGTTCTCTGTGAGATCGCCGTTTCAACCGAAGGCGCTTCTGATTCAAATAAACAAAATTCTCATCATGACAGATACGCAGCAGCCTGAAAGGGCTAGCGTGCACGGCGCGCGGAATGCACTATTGCCAGAGTGGAAAAGAAAGGGCAAAACGCCAAGCCTGCATAACAGCGCCGTTCGCTTCTGCGCATAGCTCAGCACTTTGCAAGATCATAAAACCTCACGGTGTGCACAGAAGCTTGTGATACTATGTTTGGCCTGTTGCCGGCCAATGAGTTGTACACCTATGTGCTGCTGCGTGAAACTGAATCGTCTCGCTGCAGCCATGGAGCATGCTGTCTCGAGAAACCCGACGCATCCAGATGATGATCAAGATCATTAGTTGCGAGACCTAGGCCTTAAGGCCTAAAAACACCGCCGGTGAGTCTGCTTGTTGACCATTGGCGTTTTGTTTGCATGTTTTCGCCGCCAGTGGGTCAGCAAGCCCTCTCGAGCGGGCAGCATGTGAGGGCATTTCATAGTCGCCGTTGAGACAGCTCATCGTCACGAGTGAGAGCATGCGGATACTTCAGCATGAGGGTTGCTTCTGACCCTATATCCGTCATAGAGCCCTACCCGTTAGCCCAATTGGGACAAGGCGCAGAACCTGCTCCAACACTCCGCCTGCATCGGCCTGTGCATGATCATTGTGCGCGGCGGCTCAGGATGCACACCTCGGAGGGCCAGCGGGTGTAAGGGTCAATTCATGATTTTAGGGTTCGGCGGCTTGCGGTTAAGCGTTGTGACACAAGCATTGCGAGAGTTTCTTCTATGCGGGGTGTGAGCTCTAGTCTCTGAACCCTTAATATACTGCGGGAAGGTCCGTTCCTGTGCCGTGGGGTTTTGGGGCCATGCCAACAAAGGGCTGTACAGCCGGAAGTGCCGCAACTACTTGTCAAGGGTTTCTCTTGACTTCTTTTCGACCGAGCTTCAACGTTGCTCTCTCGCCCACGCACCTTCCTCCCTGAGTCCTAAAGCCTCGACGTACCCCAACCCAAAAACTGCAAGAAGTAAAACAATTATTCGTTTTTTACATGTTTATGTATTTCTGTATTTATATATGTATTTAAAAAAAAAAAAAATATATATATATATATACATATACATATACATATACATATGCAAATATACATATACATATAGACAATGAAAACACACATCTCATCTGTTCTGCCACACCCCTGGCACCCAGGCCCGGGCTCGTCTCGGCCATGGCCTCGCAGATGCCGCCGGCCGTCGTGGAAGCCGCCTGGGGCGGGGGGCCTCAAAGGATCTCTGAAGAAATCCCAGGGGCATTTGATGTTTCTTTTGTTGTTTGGGGATTTGGCCGGCATCTAGACTTGCTGTAGCTTTCAGGGGTTTGGAATGGTTTGGAGCTTACGGGTGTTTAGGTTTGGGGGCGGGTCTGTATTTTACAGGAGATGGGTGATTCTGGGCTCCACAGGGCTCTTGAAGATGAGCACCCTAGCTTAGGGTTTGGGGATGGCTTGGGGCATGCAATCAAGTTCATGTGGGTGCAGCCCACTACTCCCAAAAGCGCTCAGGATCCTCCAGAGCCCCCAGCACTCCTAAGCCTCCTAAAACTCTCTTAGAGAGCACATTTCTGAAGCGAAGGTGCCATTCCAGGCATGTTGGCCGCGCAGCATCAGGTGCGCTCGTGGGGTTTGTTTCTAGGAACCTTTTTGAGATCTGGGGCGTACGGGAAACGAGAACGTTTCTTCAAGGTGTGGCGCTGAGGCTGAAGGCATTCCACAAGACCGAAAGGGCCAATGGGCAGTGTGACAAGTGCTCCACATGTCCCGCCAAATCCTCCGCTTGATTTGGTTGCAACCTCATCATGTGCACATCTGGTTTCAGGACCAGTGGGCTAATCCCGTACATAGACGAAGAACTGATACTACTCCGCGTGTCGGCGGGCCCCCAGTCCCGCCGATTCCTATGAACTATGAACGAAGTGGCACACATCGGACCGTGACACCATCTTCTCTTGTCTTCTAAATAACAGGCCCACAAGGCCCCCTGCCAAGCAGAACCTGTCAGACTGATACAATCAATAGATCACACATGGGTTCCTCCACAACTCCGTCGTCCAGGCTGGGATCCAGGATCTTGTGAAGGCCACGACCCAGCTGATCTTGCACTTGGCCACTGGCTCAATAAGGCCTTGTGAAGCCAATCCACTGGCTCGGTTTCTCACTCCGACGCAGTCCCAGCTCACGTTGGCAGTCCTATGTTGACATCTTGTGCAGGAATCGGCAAGACAGGTTCTTGTTGCCGGCAAGCAGCATCACCGCTCAAAGGCCATGAAGCTTGAAAAACTAGACACCGATTATCCCGAAAGCAATCAGTGCGAAGATATCAACTGACACGTAGAGTTGGTTGTGTTGTCAGTGCGGTGATCGTGGTGTGGTGTAGTAGGATAGGAAGCAGGTGTCGCGTCGACAGCGAAAAGGACGCGAAACGCAAAGAAGATGGAATAGAATAGGCAGTGTAGAGAGGCCGTGTATAGCTGAGGCGATGGTAGCGCGATGACGGCAATGGGGTGATACCACGTACACATGCCAGCATGCAAAAGTCCCACATGGCCTGAGGCGCCTGCTGCCATGTTGTGAACAGATCAAAGCATAGCTCTGCATGAGCGCAGGACAAGATGTCATCCGCAATGATTGCGCGCCCACACGAGAGCCGTCGCGCTATTTGCTGCGCCGTTTTCGAAGCTCCAGAGTTCCGCGCCCACGGTGTTTGCGAGGTTTTCGAAGCCCCGGAGTTCCGCGCCCACGGTATTTGCGAGGTTTTCGAAGCCCCAGAGTTCCGCGCCCACGGTATTTGCGACGTTTTCGAAGCCCCATGAGTTCCGCGCCCACGGTATTTGCGACGTTGTCGAAGCCCCAGAGTTCCGCGCCCACGGTATTTGCGAGGTTTTCGAAGCTCCAGAGTTCCGCGCCCACGGTGTTTGTGAGGTTTTCGAAGCCCCAGAGTTCCGCGCCCACGGTATTTGCGACGTTTTCGAAGCCCCAGAGTTCCGCGCCCACGGTATTTGCGACGTTTTCGAAGCCCCAGAGTTCCGCGCCCACGGTATTTGCGACGTTTTCGAAGCCCCAGAGTTCCGCGCCCACGGTATTTGCGACGTTTTCGAAGCCCCAGAGTTCCGCGCCCACGGTATTTGCGACGTTTTCGAAGCCCCAGAGTTCCGCGCCCACGGTATTTGTGACGCTTTCGAAGCCCCAGAGTTCCACGCCCGCGGTATTTGCGACGTTTTCGACGCCCCAGAGTTCCGCGCCCACGGTATTTGCGACCCTTTCGAAGCCCCAGAGTTCCGCGCCGATATTTGCGAGGGTTTCGACGCCGCGGAGTTCGAGTCCCACGGCGTACTACGTTTGTACTACAGAAAGTCGACTTTCTACTACAAAAGTCGACTTTCCCGCCACGGCAGCTCCGGGCGTCCGCGGCGTACTACGTTTGTACTACAAAAGTCGACTTTCCAGCCACGGCAGCTCCGGGCGTCCGCGGCGTACTACGTTTGTACTACAAAAAGTCGACTCTCCAGCCACGGCAGCTCCGGGCGTCCGCGGCGTACTACGTTTGTACTACAAGTGCTACGTCTGTACTACAAAAAGTCGACTTTCCAGCTACGGCAGCTCCTGCCGTCCGCGGCGTACTACGTTTGTACTACGAAAAGTCGACTATTCCAGCTACGGCAGCTCCGGGCGTCCGCGGCGTACTACATTTGTACTACAAAAAGTCGAGGCAGCTCCGGGCATCCGCCAAGGCTCCGACACGCACGATCCCCGCAGAGGGTGCACGACCACGCTTGAAAATACGCAAAAACGCACAGCGGGAGCGCTCCGACACGCACGATCCCCGCAGAGGGTGTGCGAAGCAAGTTGCAAAATGCGCAAAAACGCACAGCGGGAGCGCTCCGACACGCACGATCCCCGCAGAGGGTGTGCGAAGCAAGTTGTACAATGCGCAAAAACGCACAGCGGGAGCGCTCCGACACGCACGATCCCCGCAGAGGGTGCGCGGGCGCACATCGAAATGCGCAAAAACGCACAGCGGGAGCGCTCCGACACGCACGATCCCCGCAGAGGGTGCGCGGGCGCACATCGAAATGCGCAAAAACGCACAGCGGGAGCACTCCGACACGCACGATCCCCGCAGAGGGCGCGCGGGCGCACATCTAAATGCGCAAAAACGCACAGCGGGAGCGCTCCGACACGCACGATCCCCGCAGAGGGCGCGCGGGCGCACATCGAAATAAGAAATAAGAGAGAAATTAATAGCGGAAGTGATGTGATGGTACTGTGGTGATGGTAGTGTGGTGATGGTAGGTTGACGTTTTTTTTCTCCGAAGAACCCTTCGCTGAAGCTTTCGGGAACAGTGAAAGCTCGCAAGATCCTCAGCCCGAAACTCCTAGTTCTCAATCTATCACCTAAAGTCACACAACTTGAAAGCTACCGAGGACCTTCCGAACTACCGAGGTCAGTGCCGTGGCCACCTTCTCCAAGCTCCAGCCAGGGGTCCCTGCGACAGCGGCCATGGCGCCGCGGCCTCAGTGAGCCGAGGGGTTCAGACGCGACTACTCTTTGGGCACCCAAGCCAGTCATCACGGAAGCCGAGATGCACAGAACTCATCACGGTTCGGTTCAATAAATGGCTGCATACATGTCGCATGACTTGGTCTACACAACCTACCCATGAAAGGCTTAACAATATGGGTGTGGGCGTGTAGGTTGCCCATCGAAGTTGCGTCTGCTACGAAACCAAAGCTTTAGATGAGTGAGTAGGAAAAAGCATTGTCGAGGCAGAAACTATTGCAGTCGGGAGCAGAGCTAAGTCTTTTGGCGACATGTTCACAAAAGGCATGAATACTTGTGACAGCTCGTCTTGTTTCGAAGCGTCAAACATCCTTGTGCAGTATGTCGCATGGAGACGCAACACCGCTGTAAATACCACTGTTTGGGTCATGTTCCCGGAAGGCATACCCAAGCCAACCTCAAATTCAGTTTAGGGCGGACAGTTCGCACGCATGGCTTCCAACACCAAGCCAACTTCGAACTTCGTGCGGGCTGCTGACCGAGTTTCCTGAGGGCTGTTGACCCGCTTTTCAGCACTAAGCCAACCTCAAATTTGGTGCACGCCGCTCCCCCGCACAGTTTTCAACCCCCAGCGAATTTCACGCGTGCTGTTGATTCGCACCGCTTTTCAGCACCAAGCCAACCTCAACTTTAGTGCGCACACATCTCAACCCAAGCCAACTTAGACTTTCTTGAGGGCTTGCACCGCTTTTTCAGCACCAAGCCAACCTCAGATTTGATTCGGGCCGCTCTGCCCGCACGGCTACTTCGAGCTTCGTGCGTGCCATGACCCGCATCGCCTTTTAGCACCCAGCCCTTCCTCTCCTCCCTTTCCCCCCCCTCCCTCCCCACCCTCCCTCTCAAGCACTCCAAAAGCTCCAGGCAACCACCGCGCCCGCCAACAATATATGACTCAAGAGCCGCCAAAAACATATGACACAAGAGTCTGTCTTGCATATGAAAATGCGATAGGATGCCAGGCCTAAAGCCTTTAGCAAGGGTGGGACGGGCGGGGTTGGGGAAACCATGCGAAAGCCTTAGTTAAGCTCCATGCCCCCCAGCAATGCACACAACCCATACATTCAGCAGCTTGCATAGGAACGCAGCGTTGTGCCGAGGCGTTGCCTGATGCAGGCTTTCGCGGGCTTCTACTGGGCTTCGCGGGACATTGTTCTACAAATGACCTGGAGCCAAGGTCTCACTAGGGCACACACCAGCTAACCCATCCCCATCAGCGGTGTAGGGCAGCGTGACTTCTGGACCTGCTTAATGAGTTGAGGGTTTACATCAAGTTTCCAAAAGTTGTCGCCTGATGTGCTAAGGGCCTCGAATGCTTGCCAAGGATGTAGCCCCCTCGAACCCATAAACTCTAAGCTCTGAACTTCCGAGACCCTACCTCATAAGCACGAAATCTCCACAGTTCCTCACAGCCAGGTCGCGCAGATTGACCAGGCCGTGCTGAAGTCGGAAGTTGGCGCGCTGCCGCAAGAAAGCCAGGGCGCCCCAGAGAGAGGGCGTGAGAGGGAGCAAACGCCGATCGGAAAACGGGGTCGGAAAACGTGGAGGCAAATCGTCAGGATCCGCATCGGAAAGCTCCAGGACTCGGAAAACATTGGGCCGAGTTATGTGTAGACCTGGGACCCCAAAGTGGCAAAAGAACCAATTGAACATTTCCCGTATTGATTGCTTGCGACCTGGTATGATGGATAGTGCTGCGGGCATTGCCCCGCTTCTTTTCAGGTTTGGGCATGTCAACTGCAGCCAATCATCATTAATTACACTACATTAGTTATGCTAATTACTATTTTCTGATTACGATGATTAGCTACGAAATACCAAGTAGTGCCAAGTATTCATTGTTAGGTTTTTTATTCATTGCAAGTTTTCATGTTTGATCGCTAGTTATTCATGCGATTACTCGTACTACTAGTTTTACTACCACAACCACCTTCAAAACCTGGCCATGTATAGATGCGGAAGAAACACTTGCACTACCATGCGACAGCCAGCAACGCATCATTTGCCAGGACTGCCACTTGATTGAGAGCAGACGACAAAACAGTCGAGGGTGAGCAATGGCTGTCTGTCAGCGAGCATGTCTGGCAACGATATTCTTCTGCATATATTGGTGTGGAGAAAGGCAAGGGCATCAGGAACGTTGTGAGCCCGATGCAAGCATTCGCTTGGTAAAAGTGTGCACTAGCGCTTGAGGGCTAGCTTTCGAGACTGCTGTGATGAAACAGGGTTTATATTACTGCTATTGGTGAGTGAATGTAGGGTTCTTTGTGGATACTTGGCGCTTTTTTGGAGATACTAGTGAAAAAAGCCATGCTTCATATCGCACTTATTCGGCCTTGGGGCTCGGTGTTTGAAGACTGTTTGGCTGATTAATTTTTCATGATCTTCGTGATTCTTGCACATATCATTCCCGATGCTCATAGCAAAGTAAAAGCCGTGCGCTTCTTTTCCAAGCTAAAACCAAGCCATAGTTGAGCATAACCCGCAATGCATGATTGGTCGAACGTAGCACCCAAAGATTACCCCCAAATTCGAAATCCAAAGCCAAAACCGTATGCAACAGGTCGAGCACGTTCGCATTGCCACACGACACTTGGTTCTTTGCTTGTCCAT
>CAJNDS010002099.1:0-280000 GCA_905221605.1 Symbiodinium natans
CCCTCTCCCCTCTCCCCTCTCCCCTCTCCCTCTCCCTTCTCCCTCTGCCGGGCCCGTTCTTTTTGACGCACGTCGAGATCTACATCTCACTGAGCCTTGGCAAGGCCGCCGTGTGGTCTAGTGGCCTTTTCTATCGGTGCATTTCCAAGGCTATCCAGCGAGGCCTCTGCCCACTTGTCTGCACTGCAGTTCAACTTGCCAGAACAGGCCGATGCTGATGCATTCCAAGCAGTAGCTCATCGTCAGACGAAGAAAAGTCGGTTGGAAAGGAAGAGAAGGAGCAAGTTGAAAAGGAAGAAGACCCGGATAAGAAAGAGGATCCGGAAGAAGTGATGAAGAAGATCATCAAAGAAGGTCGACAACTTTTGGAAGGAATCAAGAAGACCGTGAAGGAAACGGTTGAGAAGTCCGTAAGGGAGATGCTACGATGGTTAGAGAAGAAGCCCTTGGCAATCCAAACCCGTGAGCAAATGGAAAATGGATTGGAAACAGTCGAGAAAGAGCGTATCGAGACCGAAGGAACCATCGCGTGCATGGAAAAGGAAGTCGATGAAGGAAAAGAGAGGTTTAAGAAGCTGAAAGGCGAAAGGGCGAAAGCGATGTCGACAATCGAGAGAATCGACAAGGAGATGAAGTCTTTGTACGAGAAGGAGGAATCAGGAGGAACTCCTGGAAGAAACCATAGGAGACACGCAGGTGGAATTGGCAAGGGTGCTGAGTGTAAAGTGTTTCTACGAGGATGTAGAGAAAGGATTGAAGAAGCTGGAAGAGGCGCAAGTTGGAAACCCCGTAGCGCCAACACCAAAGCCAGCAGCAGCGCCATCAACACCAATGGAACTCGACGCAGAAAAATAAGATGCGAGACAAGTTGCAAAGAGACAGCTCCTCGAAGAGATGAGGAGAAAGGCCGCAGGTGAGAAGGACGCAAAAGAAAAGTTGGAAAAGGAGGACACAGAAGAGGAAGAGATCAAAAGAAAGGCAGCTGAGCTTGGAGCTCAGTTGGCAGACAAATTGAAAAGGACCAAGGCGATGGCTGGAAAGAAGAGTGAGCCCATGGTAAAAGCCAAGCCTAAAGCTGTTCCGAAGGCTGTGCCAGATGTGCTGAAGAAAAAGAGACAGGAAAAGGAAGGCCAAGAGGGCCAGCCAGATCCGAAAAGGACGAAGTGGGCAAAAGGCGATGGAAAAGGAAGTGAAGGAGGTAACGACCCCTATCGCCACTCAAAGTCCAGAGTGGAAAAGGAAAACGAGCAGCAGCTTGAAAAGGACATTGGAAATGCTGGAAAGCAGGAAGCAGATCTCGTACAATGTGAGCACTTGTCTGCAAGAAGACTGGACACAAGGCTGCCACATGTTTGCAGACGGTGGACCATGCCATCGGGCAGCAGGCCGGATTGTTCCATAGCATCCGGTGGAGCAAGTTCTGCGTTTACTGCTTCAAGAAAGGACTAGGAAAGAAAGGCAGAATGCATTCCGTCCATTGTCCAAAAGTCATTGGCTTTGGATGGACGGGCCACGATGAGAAAGGTTGCTGGAATTGGAAAGAAGTAGAAAAGAAGGGCGAAGATGAAGTCGAGAAGGATGAACAAGAAGGTTCACAGTTTAGTTCAAGCCACACCACCATAAGCCCTTGCGCTAAAGTGTGAAGCCTAAGCTAAAGCCAAAGCTAATGCACAGCGAGGACATAATCTCTCTTTTTGACTTTGCCGGAAATGCAGCTCTGAGTTCGAAGCTCCAAGCTAAGCTATGCACGAGATGCCAAAGCTGAGATGCCAAAGCTGAGAACTCACAACACCACCACACACGGATTCAGAGGGCATCTGGTGAAACAAAAGGCATGTCCAGACTGTCTGAGTGGCCTGGAAAGCTCTGTCCCGACTTCAGAAGGCTCTGCCTCCAAAACGGGAGCGGTGGGTGGGAAAAAAGACAAAGCTATCCAAGCAATGCTCTGATGCTACTCTTGCATGGTGTGTGTGGCTTGAACCATAAGCATCAAAGCGTGATGATCTTTCTCAAACTGTAAACAACCATGAGTAAACACATATCCCGTTCACAGTTTAGTTCAAGCCACACCACCATAAGCCCTTGTGCTAAAGTGTGAAGCCTAAGCTAAAGCCAAAGCTAATGCACAGCGAGGACATAATCTCTCTTTTTGACTTTGCCGGAAATGCAGCTCTGAGTTCGAAGCTCCAAGCTAAGCTATGCACGAGATGCCAAAGCTGAGATGCCAAAGCTGAGAACTCACAACACCACCAATTTCTTTACTGGCAAAGTCAAAGCTCGCTGCCTATCAACCCAATTTCAAATGTGAGCGACGACGTGCCAGTCAGCGCATGGCCATGGCCATTCTCGGAAGCACGTGGGGGCAAAGAACAACAAAGGTATGCGCACCCGCTCAAGCGTCGAAGTCAAAGAAAATGACACGCACCAGATCGGCCGAGGAGCATATAGCAGGCCTTGCGAAAGACCCAATATGAGCCCTTATAAGCGCCACGTTTACCAACCGGCGGTGGCTGTAGACCTACCAAGTGCCGGAAAAAGGAAGGCCTCGCACAGCGGGGGAGAGGACCGCGCACCACTGGTCAGCACATCCTGGCACCCGGTAGGCTTTCACCGCGCAAGGTTTTAAGGAAGTAAGTTTCCCAAAGGCCCGCTCCGTCCAAGCATTCAGTTGTTCTGAGGAAGTTTTAAGCTGGACCGAATAACGCCGGTTCTGTGCAGAGGAGGCTTCCTAACTGACACCCCCAAGCCCGCTTGAGACAAAAGCACAGATGGAAAGGGCCTCGCAGCGGGGGAAAACACCGCGCGCCGCTGGTCACCACGATCCAGTGCAGATGCATCAGGCGGGGCTCAGCAGGGCGCGGGGCAGAGAAGAAACGTGGTAGCATTCGTAAGCACAGCAAGTACGCCGGAGGTCGCTGCTGGAGTCCCCTAGCAGAACAGGTATCCAACCTGTGAAAGAGGTTAAGCATTTGCACTGCAAGAGTGCTCCCCGTGAGCAACACGGGAGAGACCCAAAACTCCATGACTTCTGCCGAAGTACAAGGCAATGGGGAAACTTCCCCCGGAGATTGCTGAGGGCCTCAGCCTGAGCATGCACTAACCCAGGTTCCGCACAAACCCTCCAAAACGCGCAAACCGGCACAGACACCTCTGAAGAGAGGGTTCAGGGTGACCTGCAGGGCAACCAGGTCCCCAAGCCATCCTTGCTCAATGCAAGACAAAGAAGAAGCAGAAAGTTGCAGCTCTCAAAGCAGAGTGTTCCCCTTGAGCATACGGGAAAAATTCTATGATTTCGGCCAAAGTACAAGACGATGAGCGAACTTCTCGCTGGGAGTTACAGAGGGCCTAAGCCTGAGTACACACTGTCCCAGGCTCCGCAAAACCCTCAAGAACATCTACCCGGTACGGACACCTCTGAAGAGAGGGCTTAGGGTGACCTGCAGAGCAGCAGGGTCCCCAAGCCACCCTCGCTGAAAGCAAGGTTAAGGAAAGGCATAGAGTTGCAGCTTACAGAGCAGCATTGCGCATGGCAAAGCTATCTGCACCGCAGTAATAAGCAGAGAGGTCTGCGAATAAGATCAACGTCGCGCAGACCCTCTCAGAGATCTTCAGACCAACGATCTGAAGAAGGCCTAGATCAAAGCTCCGCTGGCCAAACAGGTGAGGCCTGAATGGCAGGCATCTGCCTGGATAAAAGACTGAAGCGATGTCAAGTGATCAGCCTGACTAAGCAGAAGGAGAAGACAAGCTGACAGCCCCGCAGACTGAGTCAGCCAAGACCAAAGCTCCACAGGTCAGCCGACAGGCCCCATGCCTGACAAAGCAAAAGCTGGCAGGACCAAGAGGATATTGCTTGAATGGGCGCCCGAAGCTCCGCCTGAAGATCTGAAGCTCTGAAATTGGCCAAGACCAAAGCCCCGCAGGTCAGCCAACTAAAGCCCCCGCAGGTCAGCCGACAGGCCAAATGCCTGACAAAGCAAGGCTGGCAAGACCAAAAGGATCTTGCTTGAAATTAGTGCTCAAAGCTCTGACTGCCGAAGCACTCGAAGCTCTAACTGAAGATCTGAAGCTCTGAACTGGCCAAGACCAGAGCCCCGCAGGTCAGCCAATAGGCCACACGCCCGACTAAGCAAAGCTGGCAAGAGCAAAAGGACCTTGACTGAATTGGCGCACAAAGCTCTGACTGTCAGGCAAGTCGCCGGATTTAGCAACTAATGAACGCAGCTCTGAGAGCGAGGAATTGTGAAGAACGAGGTTGTTCGCGGACAGCTCGTTTGCAAGCGGATGTGAAAAACGGGCATGCACAAAGTGGCATGTTGGCGCAAATGACTGTGAAAAGCGCTGGATGTGGAGTTGCACAACGACCTGGCGAGCGCAGCCCTGAAACTAATAGGCCCCCAAAAAAAAGAATCTCCACCAAGTCAAGGCGGGAACCCCACAGAACGGTTGGAGGGAGGTCGCGTGGCACGTGGATCCGCGCGAGTACCTGGCCGAGCGGCCCTGAACAAATAAAACCGAAAGAAGAACCCGGGGAAGCGCGAAGCTCCGTAAATTAAACTGATGAAGCTCGCAAAGACCAAAGCTCCGCAGGTCAAGCGAATGAAGCTTGTGGCAGCCCAATTAACTGAAGCTCTGAACGTCAGGCCGCACGCCTCGTGTAGCGACGTATCGCAGGTAAATGCGATTGATGTTCAAGAAAAATGGCCCCGAGTTGCCTGCCGAGGCAAAGGAGCACTGAATATTGAGCGCACTTTTGCCCGTAACGCCCACGAGGGCAGCATGACCCTCTCCTTGGTCCGATTGAAAGCACAGACTGCGAGCTGCCAGGCAAGGCCGTATTTTTTTTTTTGCCAAAACAGTGCCCGACGACAGCACGATGCTGGGCAATGCAAATTTTTTTTTTGAGAAAACCTGCAAAGCTCAAGGAACGCAAGCCACGCGGCTACGCTCTGGTGGAAAGCAGCACCGGAGCTGAAGGCTGTATTCAAGGGCCGGGGGTGAAAGCAAACCCTGATGTAAAGCACTGAAAGCTTCTGAGCAAGTCCATATACTGCCAGCTCTAGATACGCATTCTGCCAGCCTTGAGTTTGAGACTGCCTGTGAAGCTCAGGGGCCAGAGGCTGCCGAGTGAGCTGCCAGGCAAGGCTATTGCACTTGAAGTACCCAAACCAAGGCAAAAATGCATTTACCTATTAGGTTGGGTAACGGGAAATGGCCCTTGGTTTGGGAAGCGGGACCGACCTGGTGTTCTTTCACAAGTGGGGGAGCTGCTGGCGAGAGAGATGGGGAGCTGCTGGAGAGAGTGGAAGCCCAAAGAAGCATGTTTCTCCTGCACGGCCCGACCGGGTTCAAGTCCAACATATGCGCATATTCGTTGGACTTGATTTAGGGGCCATTGGGGACGTCATGGTAGGTGTTCTGGGGGCCCGAAAGACAGCTTTGCAAAGGCCGCATTCTCCAAACTCTGGTTGAAAGCAAAGCCCAAGAACAGCACGTACGCTACCAGGCAAAGCCACATTCTCGAAGCTCTGGTGTAACGCGTCCCCAAGCTCAAGGACTGCAAGCTGCCAGGCAAGGCCACACTCTGCCAGCTCCCGTTGACTTCGTATCTGAAGGTCAAGGACTGCCGGATGCCAGGCAACGCCACTTTCTCCACGCTCTGGTTGAAGCACGCTCCGAAGCTAAAGCAGCGCAAGCTGCCCGGCAAGGCCACATTCTTCAAGCTAAGGTAGAAACATGCTCCAAGCTCAAGGGTTACAGGCTGCCAGGCAAGGCCACATTCTCCAAGCTATGTTAGAAACTTGCTCCGAATCTCAGGGACTGCCCGCTGCCAGGCAAAGCCACGTTCTCCAAGCTTTGATTGAAACACATTCCGAAGCTCAAGCAGAGCAAACATGCTCCGAAGCTCAAGGACAGAAAGCTGCCAGGAAAAGCCACATTCTCCAAGCTCTGGCGTAACGCGTCCCGAAGCTCAAGGACTGCAAGCTGCCAAGCAAGGCCACATTCTGCAAGCTCCCGCTGAACTCGTATCCAAAGCTGAAGGACGGCAAGCTGCCAGGCGAAACCACTTTCCCCACGCTCTGTTTGAAACACACTCCGAAGCGCAGGCAGCGCAGGCTGCCCGGCGAGGCCACTACTCCAAGCTACGATAGAAACATGTTCCGTAGCCAAGGAATGGAAGATGCCAGGCGAAGCCACTCTCTCCACGCTCTGGTGGAAACGCACTCCGAAGCTCAAGGATTGCAAGCTCCAAGGCAAAGCCACATACTACAAGCTCCGGTAGAATCATGCTCCGAAGCTCAAGGATTGCAGGCGCCCAGGCAAGGCCACATTATCCAAGCTACGGCGGGGACCTTGCAAGGGCCAAGGCCATGCAACGCAAACGTTGTCGCCCTGAAAGGGCCTGCGCAAGCGGCAGGGCAGAAGCTTCCCTGAATGAGAGAAGTAGCCAGTGTGCGGTCCGGGTTGGCCGCACCATGTACAGAGTAGGTAGATGCAGCGCAGGTGGCTTGACAGCAACTCGTTTGGCTCACAAAAGTTGACGCGGCCAGCAATGGCTGAGCTATGTAGTTTGCAGGGCATGTGAAAGTGGCGCATATGGCTTTGCAACGGCTGAGCTGAGACAGCGTGGTGGGAGCCAGTTCCGCAACGTCTGGCACAAATTCTGCCGGACACATCAAAGTAGCACAGGTCAGCTTGCAGCAACTTGCGTGCGACAGTGCTGCAAGCAACGCATGCTGGGCAGAAGCGTGAGGCCGACACTCAGGAAAGTAAGCTGAGCGAACCCATGAACTTGTCCCCCAACGATGGTACTCGTGCACGTCGCTCACATTACACGCTCCCTTCAAGCTCTGGTAGCAGCAAAGGCCCAGGATCAATGTCCGCAGGGCGCTAAGGAGATGGATTCCTCCAAGCTATGCTTGAAGCCAACTTCAAAGGACACTGTATGTGCAAGGTGCTGGGGAACAGGATCCCATCCAGGCCCTGGTTGGACTCACGCCCAAAGTCCCATGTCTGCAATGCGCTGAGGAGCTGGCACCACTCCCAGCTTTTGTTGAAGGTGTCAATGTCTGCAGCGCGCTGGGGAACTGGATCCGATGCAAGTTCTGATTAAATTTGCTCCCAAACGCCAACGCCTCCAACGTGCTGGGGAGCTGGATCCCCTTCAAGCTCTGGTTGAGAGAGCGTCCGAAGGTCAGGGGTTAGGAGCGCAGCGAGGGGTCTCTAAGGGTTGATGGCCGGGCCAGGAACGCAGTAGAGACCTCTAAGGGTTGCTGGCAAAGGTTAGGAAAGCAGTGCGGGGCCTCTAAGGGTTGCTGGCCGGGCCAGGAGCGCAGTGAGAGCCCTCTAAGGGTTGCTGGCAGGGCCAGGAGCGCAGTGAAGAGCCTGTAAGGGCAGGAGCGCAGTGAGAGACCTCTAAGGGTTGAAGATTAGGAGGGCAGTTTGGGGCCTCTCCGCTGCAACTTCTGCTCGAAAAACTGTCACTTTTGTCACTTTCCCCCGCGCGCGCTGAGAGGCTGAAAACGCGACAAGATGAAAGTGACAAAACCGGGCCGGGCCAGGAGCGCAGTGAGAGCCCTCTAAGGGTTGCTGGCCGGGCCAGGAGCGCAGTGAGAGCCCTCTAAGGGTTGCTGGCAGAGCCAGGAGCGCAGTGCGGGGCCTCTAAGGGTTGCTGGCCAGGCTAGAAGCGCAGTGCGGGGCCTCTAAGGGTTGCTGGCCGGGCCAGGAGCGCAGTGGGAGACCTCTAATGGTTGCTGGCAGGGCCAGGAGCGCAGTGAGGAGCCTGTAAGGGCAGGAGCGCAGTGAGAGACCTCTAAGGGTTGCTGGCAAAGGTTAGGAGCGCCGTGCAGGGCCCTCTAAGGGTTGCTGGCCGGGGAAGCTGGATCCCTTCCAAGCTCTGGTTGAGATCATGTCCAAAGGTCAACATCTGCAGGGTGCCGGGGAATTGGGTCCCCCGCAAGCTGCGGCTGAGCACCCGCCGCAGGATCGACATCTGCAGTGCGCTGGGGAGCTGGACGCCCCTCAAGCTTTGGTTGAAATCGCCAGCTCTGGTTGAAGTATTGTCCCAAGCCCAAGGAACTGCAAGCTGCCAGGCAAAGCCACATTCGCCATTGCACGAACATCCGAAGCTCGAGGTCTGCAAACAGCCAGAGAAGCTACATTCTCCAAGCTCAGGTCTGCAACAGCCAGGAAAGCCACATTCTCCAGGCTCAGGTTGAACGAAAAACCGGAGCTCAAGGACTGCAAATCGCCAAGCAAGGTTACATTCTCCTAACTCTGATTTGAAAGCGCCTCCGTCCATCCGAAGCTCAGGGACTGCAGCAGCCCGGCAAAAGTCACTTTCGTGGGGCTCTAGTTGAAAGACTCCCCGAAGACTGCAAATTGCCGGGCAGAGCCACATTTTATGCTCTAGTCGAATGAATCCGAAGCTCAGGGACTGCGAACTGCCAGGCAAAGCCACCTTCTCAAAGCTCTGGTTGACCCTAACGCCAACGTCTCCAACGTGCTGGGGAGCTGGATCCCCTGCCCTGGTTGAAAGAGCGTCCGAAGGTCAGGGGTTAGGAGCGCAGTGAGGGGTCTCTAAGGGTTGATGGCCGGGCCAGGAGCGCAGTGAGAGACCTCTAAGGGTTGCTGGCAAAGGTTAGGAACGCAGTGCGGGGCCTCTAAGGGTTGCTGGCCGGGCCAGGCGCGCAGTGAGAGCCCTCTAAGGGTTGCTGGCAGGGCCAGGAGCGCAGTGAAGAGCCTGTAAGGGCAGGAGCGCAGTGAGAGACCTCTAAGGGTTGAAGGTTAGGAGGGCAGTTTGGGGCCTCTAAGGGTTGCTGGCCGGGCCAGGAGCGCAGTGAGAGCCCTCTAAGGGTTGCTGGCCGGGCCAGGAGCGCAGTGAGAGCCCTCTAAGGGTTGCTGGCAGCGCCAGGAGCGCAGTGCGGGGCCTCTAAGGGTTGCTGGCCAGGCTAAGAGCGCAGTGCGGGGCCTCTAAGGGTTGCTGGCCGAGCCAGGAGCGCAGTGGGAGACCTCTAATGGTTGCTGGCAGGGCCAGGAGCGCAGTGAGGAGCCTGTAAGGGCAGGAGCGCAGTGAGAGACCTCTAAGGGTTGCTGGCAAAGGTTAGGAGCGCAGTACAGGGCCCTCTAAGGGTTGCTGGCCGGGCCAGGAGCGCAGTGAGAGCCCTCTAAGGGTTGCTGGCCAGGAGCGCAGCGAGAGCCCTCTAAGGGTTGCTGGCAGGGCCAGGGGCGCAGTGCGGGGCCTCTGAGGGTTGCTGGCCAGGCCAGGAGCGCAGTGCGGGGCCTGTAAGGGTTGCTGGCCGGGCCAGGAGCGCCGTGAGAAACCTCTAAGGGTTGCTGGCAGGGCCAGGAGCGTAGTGAGGAGCCTGTAAGGGTGAATTTCTGCAGGGTGCTGGGAAACTGATCCCCCGCAAGCTCCGGATGAACGCCCACCCAAAGATCAATGCCCGCAGCATGCTGGGTGGCTAGACGCCCTCCAAGGTCTGGTTGAAGGCGCGTCCGAAGGTCAATGTCTGCAGTACGTGGGGGGACCTTCGCCCTGGACCCCCTCCAAGCTCTGGTTGAGGTCATGTCCAAAGGTCAACGTCTGCAGGGTGCTGGGAAATGTCAGGTAAAAACGCCCCGAAGCTCAAGGATTGCAAACTGCCAGGCAGAGCCACATTTTTTCAAGCGCTGGTTGAAAGAATACAAAGCTCAGGGACTGTAAGTTGCTCAGCCAAGCCATATTCTCCAAGCTCTGGTTGCCCCAAACTCTAGTTGAAAGCACCTCTGAAATACAAGGACTGCAGACTGCCATGCAAGGCCACATTCTATAAGCTCTAGTTGAACGAAGAGCCGATGCTCAAGGACTGCGAACTGTCAGGCAAAGCCACATTCGCCAAGCTCTGAATGAAAGACTGTGAAAGACTGTCCGATGCTCAAGGACTGTCAGCTGCCATGCAAAGTCACAGTTTCCTAGCTCTGGTTGAAGGCGTACCCGAAGCACAAGGACTGCAAACTGCCAGAGAGGCCACACTCTTGAAGCTCTGGTTGAACGAGCCTCCGAAGCTGAAGGACTGCAAAATGCCAAGCAAAGCCACGTTCTCCTTGACAGAAACTCCGAAGGTCAAGGACTGCAGACTGCCAAGCAAGGCCATAATCGACAAGCTATGGTCTAACAAACCACCGAAGCTCAGAGGCTGCAAACTGTTAGGCAAGGTCACATTCTTGAAGCTCTGGCTGAAAGCAAGCCCAATGTGATCATCTGGCCCGACCACATTCAAACCTGGCCAAAGGTGCTCGAGCAGAACGTTGACGTGTCGTGAGGCAGGACAAGGCTACAAGATGTAAGCTGCCAGACAAGGCCACACTCTCCAAGCTCTGGTTGAAGCAAGCTCAAAGATTGCAGGCTGCCCGGCAGGGCCACACTATCCAAACTGTTTGAGCCAATGTCCGGAGCTGAAGGACTGCAAGCTGCCAAGCAAGGCCACTTTCCCCAGGCTCTGGCTGAGATGGGTACCAAAGCTCTGAATGCAAGCTGCCAGGCAAAGCCACATGCTCAAAGCTCCCACTGAAATGACGCCCGAAGCTCAAGGACCGCAAGCTGCCCGGCGGGGCCACATTCACTAAGCTCTATTTTGAACCAATTTAAAAAGCTCAGGGACTGCGCGCTGCCTGGCAAGGTCACTTGCGCCAAATTCTGGTTGAAACAGCCTCGGAAGCTCAAGGACTGAAAGCTGCCAGGCACGGCCACATCCTCCGAGCTTCGGTGAAAATTGCTTCCGACGCTCAAGGACCGCGAGTTGCCAAGCAAGGCCACACACTCCAAAACTATTTGAAAGCGACCCTGAAACGCAAGAACTGCAAGCTGCCAGGAAAAGGCCACATTCACCAGGCTCTGTTTGAGAGCGTCTCCAAAGCTCAAAGACTGCAAAACCACATCATCCAAGTACTGGATGAAATTGTTCCATAACAGAAGGACTGCACGCAATGCTACAGTCTCGAAGCACTTGTCGAAATAGTTTCGAAAAGCAAGCACTGCAAGCTGCCATGCCGGGCTTCACTTGGAAGCTGCACCAAAAACGCAAGCCAGAATGCCAAGGTTTGTGTTGGAACCTTGCGGTGCACCTGATGGCTCACAGGCCAACGCAGTCCATGTGCGCCCCTGTGGGCAGGTCTTCTCACGGGCGTGAGGAACTGCAAGCTACCCCGCCCCACTAAGCTAGGCACACATGAGAGATCTTACAAAAGCAAAAGACAAAGCTATCCAAGCAATGCTCTGATGCTACTCTTGCATGGTGTGTGTGGCTTGAACCATAAGCATCAAAGCGTGATGATCTTTCTCAAACTGTAAACAACCATGAGTAAACACATATCCCAAATGGCAGCATTCATCGCAGAAGCGAATGCCGAGGCAGAGAAGAAGAATCAGAAGAAAGAGGAAAAGAAAAAGAAAGAGCTCGAGAAGATGTTGAAAAAGGACAAGGAAGCTCTCGACGCGAAGAATGCCGCTGAGGACGAGAGAAATCAGCGAGCTATCAAGGCGTTCAACGAAGAGCAGAAGAGAAAGAAAGAGGAAGAAGAGAAGAAGTCGAAAAAGATCACCTGGAATTTCCCGGAATTGCGCAAAGAGAGAGAGAGAGAGAGAGGGAGGAGAAGATGGAGAAAGCAAGAATCGCAAAAGAAAGCTTTGAGAAGAAGGCACAGAAGGCTGAGAAGAAGGAAAAGAAGAGAAAGGAGAAGGAAGAAAAAGGCCAAGAAGGAAGAGAAGAAAAGGCGCAAAGAAGAGTTGAAGAAAAAGCAAGCCGAGAAGAAGGATTGAAACCGCCTACGAAGCAGGCGATGGATATCGGAGAATCGAAGATGTGAGAGCGAACCGTTGCGAAGAAGACGTTGAGGAAAAGAAAAGGACAAGCTGGAAAAGGGCAGTGAGCAGCCTAGGAGGTTTAAGTCTCACAAAACGAGATGCATTTTGCATCGTGTTTCACAAACACCCTCATGTGTTTGAAGTTGTTTTTCGGCAATGCGAGAAAGGAGTGAAGGCAAGGAGCCTAAGCTACAGGCCGCTTGTGAGAAGAGCGAGCTGAAGGCAGATGCCTTGAAGAAAAATGTGTTTAAAAAGAAAACCGAAGCACATTTCAAAGCGAATGATGTTCGGTTGAGGGCGTAACAATAGGTACATTTTTCACCACAACTGTGCTGCTAGGCTCAAGCTACCCCCAAGGTAGTGAACAAGGTAGAGTAGTTGCGAACAGAAGCCGCCTACCGCCCGTTGAGAACAAGAGTGCGAGTGATAGTTGGAAGTGAAATTTCGCCGTTAAAGTTTTATAGGAGGAGGGTGGTGCCGTGAGAGTTGGCGCAGTGTCCCAGTATCCCTCAGCCTGCCAAGGTACCTAAGTAATCCATGAGTCAGTTCTCATTGTGCTGGGCTCTGTTTGTCAACACATCTTGTCGTCATGAGCCAGTTCCCTTTGCGCTAAGCTCTGTTTGTCATTGTTTGTCAACACATTCTGTCGTTCCCCGCCAACTTGTGGCAGAGTGCTTCGCCTCTATCCCCCCGTGTGCCCGCGCACGGCACTGCGCCGCGCCCCTTTATCGCGTCCTACGGAGGCGCGCGCCTCCTTGGTTGGCTGGCAGCCGTGTTGGGCTTGACCATTGCAGCTCGCGCATACAGGCTGGTGCAGCTGAGCCGGTGCTGGACCCTCCTTGTTTCCTGTTCCATTCCACTCATGCGGCAGCAAGCCCCTCGCAAGTGGGGTTGTGGTGCTTGCCCTTCCGCCTTCGTTTGCCTACCGTACCACCTTCCCCAAACTCCTTGCTTGGCATCCGCTATCGATGGCCGTAGTGCGCAGTGCGGTGTTTGCCTTGCCGCTGTGTCGGTTTCGTTCGTGCCCATCCTTTTCAGTGGCTCCTCCTCCTTGCCCTTCGGGCGGGTGTTTTTGCTATCACCTGCCGGTCCTGTGTTTCCGCTGTTTTGCCTTCCTGCGCAGGCTGGCATTCTGTTTCCCTCTCTGGGTGGCCGGCTTGTGAATCCGTCCCCACGTATCCCTCAGCCGCAGAAAACTTTTTGCGACGCCGCATCTTTTGTCCTGGCCGTTCATGGCCAGCGCCAACCCTACCGGGTTGTGCCTTCTTGCTGGCCTTCGTGCAGTTTTTGCGCTGTGCGTCGTCCGCCTCGGATTTACGGGTAGGTAGGAGGGGGGGGTGCCTTGAGGGTTGCCGTTCCGGTCTGGCGCAGTGTCCCAGTATCCCTCAGCCTGCCAAGGTACCTAAGTAATCCTTGGCTCTGTCTGTCTACACATCTTGTCGTCACGACTTTGCGCTGGGCTCTTTTTGTCATTGTTTGTCAACACATTTTGTCGTTCCCCGCCAACTTGTGGCAGAGTGCTTCGCCTCTATCCCCCCGTGTGCCCGCGCATGGCACTGTGCCCCTTTGTATCGCGTCCTACGGAGCGCGCGCCTCCTTGGTTGGCTGCCGTGTTGGGCCTGACCATTGCAGCTCGCGCATACCGGCTGGTGCAGCTGAGCCGGTGCTCGACCCTCCTTGTTTCTTGTCCCATTCTGCTCGCGCGGCAGCAAGCCCCTCGCAAGTGGCGTTGCGGCGCTTGCCTGGCGGGTGTTTTTGCTATGACCTGCCGGTGTGTTGCGCTTGCCTTTGTCTTGGCACTCCGCTATTTTGCCTTCCTGTGCAGGCTGGCGTTCTGTTTCCCTCTCTGGGTGGCCGGCTTGTGAATCCATCCCGCGTATCCCTCAGCCGCAGCCTCCTAGGTACCTTCTCGTGACTGCTGGCCACACCGCATCTTTTGTCCTGGTTGTGCCTTCTTGCTGCCCCTCGCGCATTTTTTTTTTTGCGCAGCGCGTCGTCTGCCTCGAGGGTGGGTTGTTGGGGCTGCTTGGTGGGTTGTGCTGGGCTCTGTCCCGGGCACCGGGCGTATGTGCTTTTGCCAGCACCGACTCACAGCTGGGTTGGCACTGGCCAATCTCCGCCAAGTCTGGCGACCTTTCGGCTGCCCTCTTGGTTTGTGGTTCTTTCGTGCCTGTGCCTGTGCCCGCCGTGCAGCTTCCGGCTACCTTCACCTCGTGCTTGGGTGCAGGCCTACCGGCCTGGTCGTTGGTAGCGCGTGCCCGGAAGCGCTGTCGCTGGCGCTGCGGTCCTCGCCTATCAGCTGCCAGCTGACTTGCCCCTGGTCTGCCGGACTGCTGGCGCTCCTCCTTTCCTCTTCCCAGCATTTCCATGCGCCTCTACTTTGCAGCTACGTTGGGGTGGCGCTGCTGGCTCGGCCCCACCCCCTACCTTGGAAGACCTTGTGTCTCACCCGCGGTTCGAGGGCTCAGTGCTTCACGGGCATGGTTTGTGGCTCCTTCTCTTCTCCCCTCCCCCTCCCGCTTTCCGCTTTCTTTCTTTCTTTCCACTGCTTCCGACTCATCCCCTCCTGTTCCCAGTCCGCACCTTGGCTGCAAGTAAGCCTCCGCTGGAAGGGGGGGATGACGTCTGCGGAGCCCTTCTGAGAAAATGAACAGGGACGCGGTTGTATGGCTGCGGCTACTGCTGTGAGCCGGACGAAGTTGCGTACACTGAGGAAGGAGATGTTAGCAGCTAGAGCGGCTGGATGCAGCCCCCAACTCCCCCAACCCGCCGGAAGAGTTCTCAAAGGGTAAGGAAGGAAGCACCATTGCGCTTCTGCAAGCTGCCCTCGCTCTTGGCAGACGGATCGGGAGTAACATCAAGGTACGTCCCTTGTGTGTTCCTCGACTCACACTCTCAAAAGGAGCCTATCTTCGGTTCATCGAGAACTATGGGTGGGAACCAATGACGAACGATCAGTTGTTGAGCTTGGCAAATCAGCGTCTGCTCCTTCCGACCAACTTCCCTGGAGCGTATCTCTCTCTGGGCGTTCCCCATGCCAATTTAGGGTGCCGGGTCGGTCGGGCACTGCGCTGTCTCACGAAACTTGGCTGCCTGTCTGACGGTTTCGCAGTAGAGCGATCACCTGAGCATGACATTGATTGGGGCACTGAATTCATGGCTGCTATCCTTGTTGCACAGGCGTGTCAACTCGCGGAGCTCTTCAAGGGAGCCGCAACTTTTTTGCCATTCGTGCTAAATGGGCAATTTCCTGCAGTCAGAGTCATGGCGGACGCGGACTGCTGGCTGAGCGCCATGTTGGATGCCTGGGCGATAGTCAGTCCTACCAATGCGATGGTGCAAACCTTGCGGTGCAAACTGGCCGGCGCCTGGTTCCCGCCACCGCCTAAGCCCCCCTTGTTCGTCCTCAAATTCAAGCCACAAAATTAAGAAAGATCACACCTGGCGAGCCCCCTTTTAGGCCATGTGGAAGGACGCACGCATGATGTAGCCAACAAGACACGTGAGAAGTACTACAACGTGCGCACATACAGCTCAGAAAGAGAATCAGCTACGGACCACAATCAAAGGAGCACCTCAAGAGCAGCTACTCTGATCGAGGCACGTAGAATGCCCGAGATATTTGACTCAAAGGCATCAAGCTATAAACAAGCGTCTGTACAAGTGAAACAAGAGTAGCCGCCCCGCTCAAGAGAAAGAGAGAGAGAGAGAGAGAGAGAGAGAGAGAGAGAGAGAGAGAGAGAGAGAGAGAGAGAGAGAGAGAGGGAGGGAGAGGAACGGGCAACAGAACCCCTTTCCGCTGCTGGCCATTGACCTGTCGAGAGACAGCCCCAGAATCAGCAGCCACCCAAATTTCACCCTTCTCAAAACCCGACAAAGGCACAACCAAATTTGGCACCCAAGAATTCTGCTGATCACGGTGGGGTTTTGCGCGAACCCCCTCAAAAACCACGATTGAAGTGAACTTATGCCCTGGGGCAGATTGGCGCACGAACGATGCAAAGACGTGGGACGCCTGAGGGAAAACAGCAACATTAGTGCGCAACCCAACCTTGACCCGAGCAAACGCTCCGGTAGAAAAAGCCTTGCCCGCAGTTCCACGCTGGGGCGCGGCCATTGGCAACATCTCAAAAAGCTGCAGCACATCACTCGCCTCAAGCCACTGCCTATCGAGCAACTGAGACGCAAAATCTTCGGGGTTGGCCGAAGGCGGCTGAGGCGGAACCAGGTCGGGGCACGGGACGTGCTTCGGTGATGACTCCCCTTCAGGGACCTCATCATCAGAAGAAGAAACCACAAGCTCCTCACCAAGCTGCGCTGCATTTATCATCAGTCACGTGGACCTGAGCCTCAGAGCCTAGTCACTCCTTCTTATGTTTTGGGCAAGTGGCATAGACATGATCCCGCTTGAAGCAGCCTCTGATGCAACAAATGTGAAGGCCACGATCGCACTTTCCACTAGTGACGGGACGCTGGCACCGCCCCAAGTTATGGTCGAAACAGATGGGCAACCCCCGGGTCGTGACTGGCACCCCATCGGAAAGCTCAGCAGGCATACGAACATTACCTTTACCCTTACCTTTCCCCTTACCTTTTCCGCGACCCTTCAAACCCCTGCGGTCATCATAGGGCCCAGGTCGCGGGCGCAAAGGAGCTGGCGGAGGCAAAGGCAGGGGCTGCAGCAAGTGAGTGACATTGTTGCAAGACATGGCGTCACTCCAGATGCGATCGACTGGTCGCCCGGAAGCCACTCCCTGAATCCCTTGGCGTGTCCGATCAGCAGCTTCAACAAAAACCTGCCTGTCAGCCTGGATGAGTTGCTGGAGCGTGACACGGGCATACTGGTCTGGCGGATCGCGAAAACGAGCCTGAAACAGAGCCTCAGACCAACGCTCATGCTCAGCGAAGCTTAGAATGCCAGCTTGGTCCAACGCAAGCCCCCTACGAGTAAGTGCACGCTTAAGCAAAAAGGTCAGTGGACACATCGGCCGCCACTTTCACGGCCTGCGACCGAAGGGACACATGTCCTGTGCCATCCACAGCAAGCATTTTGTCATCACGGTCCTTCTTGAACTTCACTTCATCATCCCGGCAGGGACAAGACTGCAAAGGCAAGTACGAAAGAGAATTGTCCTCATGCATCGGTCAATAACTGAGTGACCAGGAAGAGTCGGGCCATGGATGTTCAAGCCAGCAAGCCTGGCCCAACCGCCTAGGGGCAGAATCTTCCTTGAAGCTCTGAGACAGTAAGGTTGTAGCTTTCATGAAGAAGCCTACGCAGCACGCTCAACTCTGCCACATTGCATCGCGCCCTAAAACCCCAGCAACTGCAGTGGTGAAAGGGGACTCGTCAGTGTTGCCAGGCACGAAAGCACTAATGAAGGCAAATTTGCTCATGCAATCAACGCCGGCATCAGTGAACTTCTTCAAGACGGAGTCGCTCTGGAAGAAAAGTTTGCCTTGCTCTCGGTGATGGCCATGGCGAATGGTCCTGCAAGTGCACTACACGATCCTTCAGCCAAGACTGTATGTTCAAGTTATCACTCACAAACCACAGGCGTTGTCGTATGCAAATCGCAGCATTTACGGGATCACAGCACCGTACAGCCACATTTTCAAGTCATTGGATGACCACTCGTCCAAAACCGCGTGCGCCGGTTAACCCGAGCTCTTTCAGCTCATCAGAGTGGACCGGCTCACCAAAGCACCGCGAGAACCGGTGCAACTGCCCACATAATCAAACTTCACCGCGCAGACCGGTGAAAGCATAGCCGAGTCTATCCGGCTGCGTCACAAATGACGCGACCCATGTGCCGAGTGATCCGGCTGCCCCTCAGTTGAGCCGGGCTCACTTGAAACAATTCAAGCACATGTCAGCCATGAACCTTGGTTTCTCACTGAGCCTCTCGAACTTTCGGGCGCACGCCTTGCCGCACTTCAGGCGATTCCCACTCTCGTCAGCGAGGCGGTGCAACTTCCTTGAAGTTATGTGTCGGACATAAACAAGAGCATCGGGATCCTGAACCACAAGTTCAGCCCAAGGTGGCACAACCTGATCTGCGGCCGCTTCCTCCGCCCTCAAGTCTTGCACATTGTCCTCTTCATCCAGCGAAACTTCGGATTCCGATGGTTCTTCGACGCCTGCGGCTGGTTCGGGAAGTAACCCGAACGTGTGACGTCCGGCAAAAACAGGCCCTGCCTGATGTCCTGGATGACAGCCTCCAGCGACCTCAGGGCTGGAGAACATTGTCACGACCATAAACGTGCATCATCTCGTCCTGCGGGTTTTGTGATACCCCTAAACACGCCGGCGCAAAGGATCAACTCCGTGCTTCGACAGCCAAGAAAGACACGTGCATTTGCAGCTGTGAGTCCCGAGCCTGCGTGCCCCAGGGAAGCCCCGAGTGAGAAGGATCCCCCGGAGCAAGCAGCGGCCACCGTAGCCGAAGGCGGGATCGGAGCCCAACCCCCTTCTAGCCCACGACTCGGCAGCAAAGGAAAGTCCTCGCCTTCAGGGATGCCAATGTAATTCGGAGACCTAACCACGTCTTAAACCAAGGAACCGCAGTCAAGCCGAAGAGCGGCCCAACCATTGGTAGCAGTGCCGTTTTCCTTTCCAGCGAGAAGCTCGTCTTAGTCCGTGAAGTCTCTCCTTGAAAATATCCCGACAAGCGACCAGCAAAACCTTCAGGCTCATCGATTGTAAGATTCTTCAGACCTTGGGCATCGCTATACCTTGCACGGAGGTAAACACACACGAGGAAGAACCCCGCACACAGACGGTCGACGTCACTTTCACGTTCGGAGATCAAGGGCCTTCACCATATCGACGGTGAGGGGTGGCTTCTGTCGTCGTTTCCTTTTGTTCAGGAACATCGAGCGAGCCAGGCCCCCAAACCGACCACTGCTTAGGGCAGCAGAAGCATTTTCAACGCCCAGCACAATTTGCAAAATGCAAGTGCAGACATCAATGCCTTTCCAAATGACGGTGCACAAGTGCTCTCGGACGCAAGCAGAAAATCGTACAAAAGCGCCTCGCTGAAAGGTAGGGGCTTACACTGGCGAGCCTTGGCCCATGCAACAAACCTGATGAGAGGTCCAACTCGGTTGTGCAAGGTACCTGCCGATTTGCCCGAAAAAGTGCGCAGAAGGCCCTGAGAAATCGCCGCATCATTTCCCACGAAAGCAGCACACCGCCGGCCAACATCAAAAGACATTTTTTCAATGCGGAAGCCGCGGGTCGGCGGCCGTCAGCACCGACGCTTTTCAGAGTAGTACTTAGGAAAGCGAAAGAAAGAACTGCAACAAACAGCTCTGAATGGAAATTATGGCTTATGTATGAGTACGCGCCATCGGTCCCTTTGTTGTGACAAGGGGAGAAGGGTGCGATATAGCTGGGTGTTATCCAGGTATACCAAGGAGGAGCCGCCATGCGCTCTAATGATGTCAGTCTGCGTAGGTATCCCAAAGAAGGAGTGGCCTAGATCAAGATGGGAGGGTGGAGCGTCTGTCTCCACGTATTCTGAGCGAAGCTTTGCTTCCGTAAGGCAGGATGCTGCCCAATGCGTCCTGGGACGTCCAGGTCTATTACTCCCAAAGGTGCACCTATAGGAGTGGGAGTGGGCAAACGTAGATTGCGCTTCCAAGGAAGCGGAGTGACGAAGGAGATGCCCCAATAGCTTCAATCGATTCTGGGAGTACAATCGAGAGGGAGTATTGTTCGAGGACCGTGCTTGAGCCCAAATGAACAGAATGTATAAGTATACAAAATTCTCGGAAACTCAATACGAAATCCAGATTCCGTCGGAGCAACATGAACGCTCTTCACGCCTCTCTTTTTCAAACGCTGGGGAATCAATCTCCAGATATCTCTTTCCGAAGGGGCTGCACCCCACATCGGTGTTCCAATGTCGGCCAGGCCCGAAAACATTCGAGCGGATCTCTTGTCCTCTACAAGGGAGCGTTGGCAAACTCGCTACCCCCTCACAGGTCCAACCTAAGTATAGCGGCCTGAAACAGAGCGAAGATCAGCTTCCAAAAGCAATTCAAGAACTCCTTGGTTGATGCTGAGAGCTTGACGAAGCAGCTTCGCTTGGCTGCTCGGGTACAGGTTCTGGGTTCACAAATTGCCACTGTAAGGCGCGAGTTGCAACAGCCTCTCTTTGTTGCAATTCACGATCCGCCATGAGATCGTCCAATACCTCAGCCACCTTGACCAGGGAATCCATATTCAAGGACTGAAGCCACAAACGAAAATCCTCCAGCTGAGCTCGTGTCACAGAACGCTGCATGGAGGGTGCTGAAAGGGCAATTGTTCGATACTTGATATCCGAGCCTGTATGCATTCAACGAAGGCGCAACTGCAATCAAGCAACTGCAGCCCTAAGAACAGGCACTCACAGAAACTGGTTCACTGCTGAAATGCCTTGTACTGGAAAGCAGGCACTCAACGAAACAAATCAAAGCTTCTAGTAAGCACGAGACCGCAAATGCCTTTTTCACGTTGCACGACCACCTCACAGTGGCTTTCCTTGAGTCTCTGGCAGGTATCACCTGTCACACGGAATTACCATGATACGTGAGTCCCTTAGTAGGGTGGGAGGGTGGGTCAAAAATTTTCTTCTCTTTCACTCGGCTTTTCGAGCCGATCACCTTGCGACGAAGAAAGATTTCATCAATGAACAACCATGCACTTCAGTTCCATCAAAACGGAACCACAAAAGACAACTCAAGCTACTAAAATTGCACCACAATTTTTCCTCTCACAATAAAGCCCTATCTTCTGCGGGCACTCGAAGAACGCAGCTTATTGTTCGAGGACCGTGCTTGAGCCCAAATGAACAGAATGTATAAGTATACAAAATTCTCGGAAACTCAATACGAAATCCAGATTCCGTCGGAGCAACATGAACGCTCTTCACGCCTCTCTTTTTCAAACGCTGGGGAATCAATCTCCAGATATCTCTTTCCGAAGGGGCTGCACCCCACGTCGGTGTTCCAATGTCGGCCAGGCCCGAAAACATTCGAGCGGATCTCTTGTCCTCTAGAAGGGAGCGTTGGCAAACTCGCTACCCCTCCTTTTCGTTCGCCAACGATCCTTCGAGCCTGAAGAAGAAGTGGCCAGTCACTTCGACCGCCAGCCCTGACTTATCAGCGAACCCCAGCTCCTTGACTCGTTCAGTAGCAAACCTTGACGGTTCATCTGCGATGTTGGATTCGGTCCCAACTCGACCGAACCATGGCACGAGCCCATGCTCTGTTTCAACTACCGTCAGATCCCTGACAATGGCTCCCGCCACGTCTTTCTTCGCAGTTCCTGCGACAAGCGCGTATCTCGCAGCATCATTGTCAATGTAAGAGACCACACCGATCCCAGCGACAGTTTCTCTGTCCGACCCGATATTAACCATTAGAAACTCCTTGAAAACAAGGAAGCCGATCAAAACGGCCAACATCTCCAACTCATAAATCACTGTCGCTTCATCCTTCTTCGCTAGAAGGCTGCAATCCTTATCCGAGACCGGCACAGAGAAGAACGATATCGCAGACCCGGTGCCTGTCAAGAGCACTCCGCCAAGTCCTCCTTTCGTTTCAGCCCCTGGATCGAAGAATGCGTCTGTCAGGATCATGAACGACCTGCACGAGATCCTACCCACTACTCTGGGCTTCTCTGCCCGCAGCAGGTTTGCGAAATCCAAGAGGGCAATCCTCAGTCTCTCTTGAACTCCGATCGCACCAGAGAAAGCATGGGATGTTATCAGCTTAAGACAATGCCTTCCCAGTCGTCCAAAGCACTGAGATTCAGCAAATTGTAAACGACCTCTCAGCTGCAGTGCCTCTTTCTGCGTGAGAGTTCCTCTTTCCGTGGTATCAACGAGCTGTTTGACTAGCTCTTCTCTCCTCCTCTCGGTGTTGTCAACCTTGATGAAACCAGAAGTGGCACGCTCTAAATCAAAGGCGACCCCGAGGGCTTCGAATTTCTGTGCCCAATCGGTCGCCTTGTCATCCGAGAGCTTCCAGCCCAAGACCTTCATCAGGCGATTAAACGATTCCCACGAGGAGGCACAATCCCTTTCAAGGGCAAGCAAAACAAAGTCGTCGAAAAAGTTCGTAGAGGCCACAGTAATCCCCCGGACGATCAACGTCCAAAGCGCCCTTGCTACTCTCAAGAAATAGTACACAGCCTTGGTGCTCCCGAAAGGCACCGCGACTTGATGGAAGACTTTCGCTCTCTTTTCGACCGGACAGTAAACTGCCACGTACGAGTACCTGAGGCTTTCCTCAGCCAATGCAAGCTGTCTGTAAGCTCCTTTCAAATCAGCAGTTTTCCCAAAGATCTTCTTGAACTTACGTTTCTCTGCAAGGACTCCCATTCGATATGCCATCGCCGCGATCTCATCTACCGAATGGACCACAGGTTTCTCGGACACTGTGACTGTGTCGTTGATGAGGCTGCTCGAGTAGTTGTCAATGGGACGGACCTTATCCGCTTGTCGAATGGGGAACCTGTTGTTAACGAAGCAACCTTGAGGAAGGTCCTTCGGCTCCAGAGGGCCGACCAGGTGGCCCTTCTTTACCTCCTCCATAGTCTTCTTCCACAGCTCGAGGTCGAGATCCTCATCGCCACACGAAATGGTCCTAGCAAAAACCGACGCATTGCATTGTTCCCTCAATTCGTCCAAAGTGCTTACCGAGATCCTTGCCGGTTTCAGTTTAGCATCGAGGACATCGGTTACTGGGACTGGGCCCACCAATGATCCACCCTGAATCATCTCGTCAACCACAGCAACGTCATCATAGCCCAACTCCTCCAGCATCTCTCTAAAGACCAAGAGGTTCTTTGGGGCAAGACCTTTCCTCCTCTCCTCGTTCATGTCAGCTTTAAGGCTGGCCTCGTCGTCAGCAAGCTCTTTGACCCGGGCTTCCCATTTTGACAGCCAACGTTCCCTGCTTTGTTTGACAAATGCAGGTTTCTTAACCAGCAATTCCAAAGTCACCTTACCTCGAGAGTCATCCTGGTCATCGTCCATCACAACTTCCCTGTCATTTCTGGAAGCAAAAACGACCGCCCTTGTTTCGGGCACCTTTGCCAAACTCTCTCGGGTTAATAGACTGATCTTGCATAGCTTGTTGGATTAGGGGCTGAAGACCGCTGGGGGCATAGGTATCCAGGAGAATGTTCGGGGAGCATGCTAAGGTATCACGAACCTCTGTGGTAAGCTCCAAAGGTCTAATTTCATACGGGAAATACTTGAGGGCTTCCGAAGGGGAGATGTTACTGATATCCTGCGACTGTGAGTAATGAAACCGTACCGTGGTGGCTCGATGTCTAGAGGCATTAGCTGAAGCTTGGATGAAACGGAGGGTATCATGCATTCGAGTTTGGAGAGCTCCTGCAAAGACTGACAATATATGGGTCTTATGGGAAGGGAGAATCCCTAAGTGGCAAACAGTGTTGCCCTCAGAGTCTTGGAGGTAGATGATTTGTGCTAGGAGCTCGTTGTCATCTGGCTGCCAGAGTTGCAAGGAGTTGAAGTCGGTACGGAGGTACTCCGTAAAGATGGGTATCGTGTCACCTTCGGCCGGGAGTTTTGTGAGGCAGTCTACAACGGCAAGGAGGGGTTGCCTTTCAATGCGTTCTATGACACTAAGGTCTCTCTCTACTCTAACGCGCACATCATCGCCTGATTCTCGGTTCCGAAAATATCTTTTGGAGCGCCTAAAACCCTGAAAGAACTGTTTTGCATGAGATTCCCTAACAAACGTGAGCTTCAGGAAGGCGGAGGAGCTTGTCAACAAATGGTTGGTGGTAGTTTGTATGTCATCCATCTGTAAGTCACAGGCTGCAAGCAAGTAGTACAAATTATCTTGGATAACTTTGAGGGAGCAGAATGGGGGTACTCCATGGATGATGCAGGTTCTATTGTGAGTGTCCGATTGTACCGTAAGTGCTGCAACGCGATCCAATCTCGCTACTTTCTCTACCTTAGAGAACTTCGACAGGAGATCCTGGGACTCAATCTGAGCGACTCGAGACAGCAACGGCTGCACCTGTTCATGGTGGTATTTTTCAAACCAAGTATGCATGGAGTCCTGAGCAATTTGGGAAAATGCTGGCTCCGACGTAGCCAGTGGGGGAGCAGGACCTACTGAGGATGAGGAAGACTGTTCTACCGGTGCAACAAAACTAGCTGTGCCGCCCGGGGCATGCTGGTACTCTAAACGGGGCTGTTTACTGCGGTGTGTAGCCTAAACATGCGATACTTGATAGGATCACTGCGAAGTTCTTTCACGTAGTTAGGGTCCATGTCGCCCCATTCGATTGGTTCTCTGTCTGTCATACCGTCTGAAGGAGCTTTCAACCCCGTAACTCCTGTCCAATTACTGTCGGAGGGAGCTGGATGTTTGGGAGGGCTAGCGATAGAGGTCAACAATGACTCGTAGACTATCATTGTGATGGGAGTGCGTTTACCTTCAGTAATGGTAGCGTAAGTTCCATCCTTCAGTTGGCAAATTTGGAGATTGGGATTGATCTCATGGAGTTCTTGGATCTCGGTAGGTGGAGCGCCGACTGCTACCTGTGGCCCGTCTCCGGCCGCGGCGGCGCCATCATGCTCGGAGGGGCTTGCCATGGCTATCGAAAGTTAGAATACCGAAAGTAGTGAGCAAGCACAAGCACAAATCGCGACCTAGATTCTAGATCAAAACTGAACTGCGCAGTATGCGAAGTGCTACCCCTAACGGGGACGCGTACAAACGTGTGCGTGCGGCACAACGCAAGAGTTCTCTACACCCTAGGGGCTGTCCCTGGGCGTCGGGACGGCTCTGAGCCCGAGCCTATCAAAAGACATAGGATCCTCAACCACTATGGCAACCCACTTTTGGATGGCAGCACTGAGTCTCGAATCCCAAGATCGAGAATAGCCCGTCCTATTAACC
This sequence comes from Symbiodinium natans, assembly GCA_905221605.1. NCBI lineage: Eukaryota > Dinophyceae > Suessiales > Symbiodiniaceae > Symbiodinium > Symbiodinium natans. The sequence goes on from CAJNDS010002099.1 coordinate 24,785, forward strand.
TTGCGAGTGCAGGCAGCCAAATGAGCCTCATAATCCTGAACAGGCACCTCTGCCGGCCTCCGCCGGTCGCTGTCCTCAGGCACACGAAGGGACCCAGGATCCAAATTCCCAGATAGCAAACCTTCTGGGGCGCGAAGGGGCTGAGACATGGCGATGCTGCTGCAGGCAGGAACTGCAAGAAACCTTCAAGTAAACTGACCCCCTGATCACGCGGAATGGAACCTAGGAAGGGCAAGGTGCCACGCATGAAAAGCGGAGCCCAGTGTTAAGAGGGCCTCAAGAGAGTCCAATCGACTGGACGCACCAAGCCGCGGAACTGGCGCCGCAAGCCAATGTGGCTCCACTCAAGGTGGCTCACAGCGCCCACAGACGAGGATGCGGAGCTGGCAGCCTCGATGCCTGCAGCAACCAGTTCGGGCACCTCCATCTGCTAGCTCCCCGCGGGAGCCAGCGTGCACAGAGACCCTACTGGTCGAACGTCAGAGAGCCACGGTTACACAGAACCTGGTTGAGAGAGCCAAAAATTTTCTCTCTCTGGAGCTCACACTTGAGCACTGCGTTGCAAGCCGGGAATGGCAACCCGTTCAAGAAAATTCCTGCACATGAAGGAAAAACGCAAGTCAAGCAAAACGTGACCCCACAAAATCTGCAGACCATCTTGCTTGTACATCACGCACACGCACACACGCTGGCAGGCGATGCATTGTTGTAAAAACGAACGGTCTTTTCCACACAAATTTGGGCCTGAATATCGCATCGTTCGGCTCATGCAATGCACTCGTGGCAAAACATGAAAGACGTGTCAAAGCACTACAAAATCTGTACATGAGGTATACTAGGGGGTAACGTAAAAGTTCATCACCCCGCCTGAGATTGCAGTGTGTTCGAACTGCACATCTCACATGAACTTTCTGTGTCTGCTACTCTGCATTCTTCAGCATGTCTTTGCAGTGACTGCACAAGCTCAACATCTTTGAGGGATTTCTGGAAGTCTTCAAGACTCCACAGCTTTTGTGATGAAAACACTCACCATGAAGCGTGACAAAGAGCTCTTGGGGTATCACAATTTTCACATTGACACTCGAACGGGCTCCCATCGGCTCACGATTCACCGGCTCAGTGCATGCCGACTTCAGCTCGCATTCCAGTCGAAGAATGTAGCGATGCATTGTCCACACCACCACAAGCAGAAAGAAACACATGTACTGCTCCATGGTACACTCCGGCATCAGTCCACATAGGAAAACGCAACCCATGATCACTTTTGACGCAAAGTCCTGTGAGCTCATCTCCAAAAGACTGTTCATGTCAAAGCCATGTAGATCCCTAGCCCAGCTCAAGGCCCGGTAAATGCACAAACAGCAGCATAGCAGGACGGTGGCCCAGGTCATGTTCGACATGCCATAACTCTACGGAATCCCCGCCTCTGCCGCTTCTGATGTTGTAGGCAAACAAAGAAGAGTAAGAAGCGCTACCTGCTTTGTGAGCTTGCCGGCTTCACCCTTCAAGGAACCAGCCACACCATGTTGCCGAGCGTGTTCAACACGCACTCTCTTGACTTGCAACTTTGCTTGTTCCTGCAAGGCCATTCGAGCAAAATCATCTTCACCCACAGCTGCGCCTGTCAAAGCATCGACAAACCCATGCAAGAATAGTAAAGCTCGGAGTCTGTTAGCACTATGCATCTTTGTTGACAAGTCGCCAAGGTTGTAAGCACTTGCAATTGCTCCAACATCCAAGACTTTCTCACGCACTGATTGCTGAAGCCACAGCAGACGCCCTGCAACGTGTCGAGTTTTGTTTCCCACACCCTGACGCAATGCCAACTGTCTCGCTGCTGAGTTGTCAATCTTAAGATCCAAGGAGCATTCTGCAGCGGCTGCCATGAAGACGAAAATCGCCCTCAGAAAGATTCCTTCGCAAGCAGCACTTATTGCAGCATACCATTCAGCTTCAGCAGACGAAAGACTCACTGTACGGTGTGACCTGCAAATGTGATGGAACACACATCCATTCAGCGCATACGAAGCGGATCCAAAAGACTTTCTTGTAACCCGGTGTCCACTCCAGTCAGAGTCGCTGTAACTTTCCATTCGATGGCTCATGTCATCGTGGCTTGCCTCGCGAACGACTGAAGACCCAGGAAGCTTGGGTGAAAGAAGTGTGCCATACTCAGCCGTGTTCAGCAAATACTTCGTCAGTCGAATCAATCCCTTCCATGCCTGTTCGCTGGGATTCGCCATGAATCCTGCCAACAATCGGACAGAGTAGCAGATGTCAATACGATCACTTGACAAATAGAGCGCAATTCCCAGTGCACTCCTGAACTTTCCTGCTCGAACAGGATCAAGAGGACCGGAAACATCTTCGCGAATTAGCTCCGGGAAATACGGTGTGTTGTACTTCGATCCATGCTTGACATCAAGTACTTCGGCCATGTGTCGTATGTAGCTGCTCGAAGTTTCCACTAAAATCCCAGACTCCAAAATAGTGTGCTTTCTCTTCAAGAAAGAAAAGACATCTCCATTCTTGTACGCAATCTCTACCGAAATCTCGAATCGTGATTGCAACCTAGGAATGTACTTCTGTTTGAGCCACGTCAGAGGAGCAAGCGTGAGGCCGTCGTCAACATGCATGATCATCGGGCCCTCGGGGACACGCATGATTGCCAGATTCTCAACACACGACTCAAGGGCATTGAACTTGCTGCTCAGAAATTGTACGTAGTATCCAAACCACCTTTGTGCACCGTCTCTCTGTCCCGGCACACACTTCTCAAAGACGTATTGTCCTTGAAGCATGCAATCTTTGGGTAGATCTGCGACGACGGGCTCTTCCTGAGGCACCTCTAGATAGGCGTCTTTGACGTCTATAGCACATATTGCGTATTGCTCTTGCCTCGTCGCTCTCCACAAAAGGAAAAGGATCGGAATGAGTTTCACCATGTTTGTCGTGGTACTTGGAGAAAATAGCCCCTGTTTCTCTTCCAACCAACGGTACTCTCTTGCCACTAGCCTGGAACGTCGAAGATAATGAGGCACCCCATTCCGCTTCTTTGACCTCCAAGTCCTGACCATTTTGGTCGAGAGGCTCTTCATTGATGAAACGTTGTCCTTCTCGGACGATGGGCGCAACACACCCTTCTGTATCAGCCTATTCACTTCCACAGCATCAGCAATCCTGTCAAGTTCGAACAACTCTGACTCTGAAAGACTCGGTTCACATCCACTGTCTGGAAACCAAAGAGCACTGGCATCAACGCTCTGCCCCGCCTCGTTCTGCACTGCCAAGTCGGGCTCGGTGCTCGAGCTTTTGTCGCAGTCCGGATCAACAAACTCGAAGTCGGACCATTCTGCATCCACAAACTCAAAGGGCTCGTCATTCAAATCGTAGTCTTTGTTGCCAAAAGAAACAGTTCGGATTCTTGGGACTTTCGAAGCACGTTCTTCACGAACATCGCTGGCCTCGTCTGTCTCCATAGCAGCGCCTGATGGCACCACTGGACTTGTGAGTGGAAGCAGGTCTTTCACAGGTGTTGCAGGAGGCACATGTGGCCATTGTGAAGGATTTGGAAGCTCGGGTCCCGGTGTTGGAACACCTTCAGGCACCCTGGAGCTTGGCGGTGGTGGACGACAAGGCACTTTAGGGGCTTCGGGGTCCACACTACCTCCCACGGGTGTTGGAGGCAATGCTTCGGCAGGGGCCGGGGTTCCAAGGTTAGGGCCTACGTCTGACCCCATGGCAGGAGTCAAATCGGAACTGGCGTCTCAGGTGGATCTGAAGCTGCAACGTCTTGTGGGCTGCTTGGTGCAGGCAAGGCCTTCCTTGTCTTGGCCGGGGGAACCATCTTAGTTCCTATGACCCCGCTACTGTAGTTCCAAGGAAAACCCTTAACATCGGCATACAAAGCAGCATCATGCTTCCACTCGTGACCTGTGCGTCTCACCGATCGAGTGACTCGAACACCACCTTTGCTTGCAACCACATACATGTCGTTCAGACTAGTCTTGGTCAAGAAAATCGCCTTCAGCCATTTTGGGTCTCCTTTCTTCTTTGCATGCACTTGTGCAAACACTGGCTCTCCATACGCCACAAGCTTCCCGGTGTAAGCAGCGTTGCAAGTGCGTTCATACGCCGTGAGTCCGCCTGCCACAGCGAACCTGTTCCGGATCCATGCAGCATGCACAAAGGACCATGCAAAGAGAGGGTGCCCAGCTTCGATCATGCACCCAGTTTTGGCTCTTACCATGTCCAAGAGAGTGCACGCCAACCTTCGGATCAGGTCTACCGCTTTCTCAACATACCCGTTGGCTTGGTGGTGGCCAACAGGAGGATTCCTTTCAACCGTCTTCAATCCCAGCCTCTGTCTCGCATTCACCACAGCACGCTGCAACGAAAGTGTAGCTGGTTCAGCATCACACCTCAACTCCACTGTCGCATGACCCAAGGATTGAATGAACCTCATCAGCTCAACCCCAAGGTATCGCGTGCTGCCTTTGCTCTCACAGGGTATTGCCGTGATGGCACCAGTGGCGGAATCGTGTGCGATCAGACAGCAAAGTAGGTCTTTGGCACTTGAAGAAGGTTCACCTGCTACAGGCTCAAGCTCGTTCGAGGAAGGACTGAACCCGGTATAGCAGAAGTCGAAAGAGACGCTCGGGAGGTCTCGTGGCGCGGCATTTGTAGCCTCTGATCTGTCCGGAACAGATCGCATGGTGATGCAGTGGCTGCACCACGCCGCGTATGGCGTGTGAGTAAGCTCGTGAATGAGCTGTTGCTCTCTGGACGGAACATCGGGGATTGATTGCATGTGGGGCAATCGAGCAGCTCCCTCTGAAGCATCTCGGGCGATGTCTGAGGCAAGTGACAACTTTTGCTTCTCAAGGTAAGAAGTTCTCAAACCCAACTTAGTGCAGGCTGCTTTCAGGGCACCAATCGAACTCTCACTGTTTTAGCACAACGCCATCAAGGGTGAGCGTGTCAGCAGGCTCAGCAACGGGATTGCCAAGAGGCTCTTCCATGTCGGGCAACGCACCTCGGGACACAGGCTCTTCACGAATGATTACACCTGCATCGGGCTCATCAACTGGCGACGGTTCATAATCAAACAATTCATCTTCATCAAGCGGATTCTCCGGAGTTCCAGGAGATGGAATCACATCCTCAACCAAACTCTCAGTGAGGTTCTCAACTCCAAGCGCACTCATGGGCTCTTTGACGGTATGCATGCAAACGATCAACTCAGCCTCTCCGCCTCCGGGAATGTCATCTTCAAGATCTTCCAGCTCCATCCAAGCTTCGCAGCGTTCGATCAAGAACCAAGCTGAGGTTTCACTTCGTCTCATCAGTGTAGAACGCATCGGCCAACTTTGATCAACCATGAAGGACGGATCTATCATGCGTGACGACCTGCCCCGCCAGCACAAATTGCCTGAAGTGATGATCTGCCAGCCGAAATGCAAGCTGTTCAGTTCTTGACCTAACACTGCACGCTGAAGGACTCGTACATGTGGCACACTTGGCTGAATTTGTGGACCTTTCGACTGGACGTGGAACTCTGCGGATCGCATGCTTGCACCTGAGGACCTTTCAACTGGACGTGGGAACTCTGCGGATCGCACGGTTGCACCTGAGGACCTTTCGACTGGACGTGGGAACTCTGTGGATCGCATGGTTGCACCTGAGGACCTTTCGACTGGACGTGGGAACTCTGCGGATCGCATGCTTGCACTTGAGAAACTGGGACCTCGGCCTTCTCGACGCGACGGATTTCAGCATCCACTCCAAGGCTCATGCCTCGAAATGACATAGGAACATCAGCTCCTGAAGCATCGTGGTTCAGCCAGAAGCCCTGAGCATTTTGGCACGGAAACCAACCTTGCTTGATCAATCGACCCATGCTTATCAGCGGCTGCATTACGTCTGCGACTATGCATCTCTCACGGATGGTAACATGTCCATGGCTTGGGCTTTGCAAAACGAAATCGACAATGCGCTCATCCCTCACCTGCATGCTGCCACCCTGAGCATCACGCACATGCATCACGCAATCTCCAGGGGAACTGACTCCACAAGATGCAAAGCTCAAGGGGATGCAAGAAACGTCAGCTCCAGAGTCGATGATCACCGAACAGGTGTTGCTGATTTGGGTCAGCGCTCGCACATGCTGTTCTTGGGTTGTGTTCGAACGCCCAATCACTTCCCAGTCTGAGTCGCCATCTGTGGCATCCAATCGGAAATGCTGTGCATGAATCATTCGCACGAAAGGGTCATCACCTGACAGGTCAAGCTGGCTCATGTCCATCACAAAAGGCTCGGCAATGACACGGCGCACGGCTGTGGAGGCTTGGCTCGAGGCACTGCTATATGAAGGGCCGGCACTGGTGGAGGTGCCGCTCACAGAAGCTCCGGAAGGCTGTGGGCCAGGCTGGCCTTGGGACTGCTCAACCTGGTTGACACGAGGGCGCCAGCAGTCTCTTGCATAGTGGCCAGGACGGGGACAGATTGCCCCCCTTCGGTGCATTGTTCTTGCCTTTCCTATCACCCTTGCCACCTTTGCCTGGATTCCTGTCGCCTTTGGCATTGTTGTAGCTCTGAGAGTAACCTTTAGACTCTTTGCCTCCAGCCTTGCCATACTTGCCCTTGCTGTCATTGCCTTTTGGACCTTTTGAACCCTTAGGGCCCTTAGGACCTTTGCCACCTTTGTACCCTTTAGGACCACCCTTAACTTGACCGATGTCCATTGGCTGCGGTTCCTGCTCGTGGGACTTCTTTTGCGCATACGAAGACTCGGTGCTGAAAAGGTTCGAAGGGCTCCACTTGAACTGCATGCGCTCATAACGAAGGGCTGCCTCTCTGATCTCGTCGTAGGAGGAGGTCTCCGTCAGGACGGTGGACAGGTGGTTCCGCATCCCGCCTGAGATGCTCTTGAGGAGGATCGAGGTTTTGAGGTCCTCCTCCAGCTTCTTGCCAGATGAACGCTCGTACTCCTCCATCACCCTCTCAAGATCCAGCAGCTGGGCAAGAAACGGCTCGTTGGTGCGAAACGGGTGCGTCTGAGTGAGGGCCGTGAGGATTCCAAGCGATCTTGCACGGCTCGACGGCTCTGCATCAGCTGTCTCAAAGCCTCGTAGCCGTTCTGCGATGGAAAACGCTGGATCACTTGGAGCCCCCTGCCGCGCACCAGCCCCGAGAGCAACGCATACATGCGTTGACTTCTCTTCAAGGCTTCAGGATCGCTTATCCATCCAATCTCTGCAGTCGGAAACTGTTCGATCTTCTTCAGGTCCTCGGAGTAGGCCGTGTCCAGTGCCACCACATATTGTTTGAGTGACCACTCCTCTCTTGTTGTCGGCTTGAACGTATCGGGACGCGGAAGAATCCTGCTCATCTCACTCGCCCCAAGTGCAGCCTTTGAAGAGCTGGCCTGTACCGCAGCCATTGCAGCATCGCTCGCAGCCTTTGTAGCCGCGGTCATCTGCTGCATCATCATCCTCAAATCGTCCACAGTTACGTAAACACCTGGAGATCCTTGAGCTTGACTTGACGGCGAAAAAGGATTTCCTTGATGCTGCGAGGGACCGGCTCCATTCTCTTGCAGCTCATCATCATCATCGTCATCAATAACTGGAAGCTGATCTGCCATGTTCGAACAGTGAAAGATGCGGTCTCACACAGTCAGGATTTCGGCTTTGTAAGGGGTACCCTGGCTCGTCCTGATCGAGGTCGATGGGGCTCGCTGCCGACTGCAGCTTCTTGTTGAACACCCGAGAGTGTCCTGGCGTATTAGGCTCTGAAGTGATAGACCCCACAGACAGGTCTCGATCCAGGTTCTCGCGCTCCTGCTGCAGGTGCACGAAAGCAACTTGCGCTGCCCAGCTCAACGACTGCTCTTCGGCAGCCTCGAAACCAAACCAGGTAAAAGATTCGCGAAGGTTCTCGTTCTTCAAGCACTTGCCACCAAATGCAAGCACTTCTTCGACTGTCGAAAACTTTTCCAAGCGAAGTTCAAATGCTTCCTCGACCACAGACAACTGCTTCTCCCAGCTCGCTTGCCTTCGGTTTTCAGGCTTCACCCGAAGAAACAGCTGCTCTCTGTAAAACTCTCGAAGTTTGTCTTTGACAGCCTCAAGGCTTGCAGCAGTAGTCGTGGTTGGCTCTTCCCGTAAAGCCTGGGAGGCCGCAAAATGAAACTATGGCAGCAGGCGCGCGGGAGACAGACACTACAGCCTAAATCCCAGAAGAAAACCCCAACAAAGCAAAGGAAAGATCAGGTCCTGGTCCCTGAACTCAAACCGCCGAAGAAACGTGTTTCGGAGTCTGGCTTTCCAGAGCTCCGCTACCATGTAAAAACGAACGGTCTTTTCCACACAAATTTGGGCCTGAATATCGCATCGTTCGGCTCATGCAATGCACTCGTGGCAAAACATGAAAGACGTGTCAAAGCACTACAAAATCTGTACATGGGGTATACTAGGGGGTAACGTAAAAGTTCATCAATTGTGCACATGAAGCTTTAACAGGAGATCCATCAGCAGATGTCCAAGAAAATTCCAGTTTGAAAATGCTCGTACCCTCGCTGTCCTAATATGAAAAAGGGATCGTAGATGCGCTTGCTTTCTACTACATCCCGGGAGATGCCACTTGCATTCGCATTCCCACTTGACCAAGCTCCTGGTCTCGTGCTCGGTGACTTTCTTCCAACCATTGGCCTTGTTCCTCGGTGATTCCAGCCACCGACTCCAACACTGCCTTGCGGTTGCCATAGGCATGAAATGCCCAACGCGGCACTGGTCGGTTCTCCTTGGCCAAGGTCGGATCGTGGATCCTCATCGTGGTGCACGTCAGCAAAGATATCATCCGCACCCTATCCAACATCTCCTTGAAGACCAACATGCCATTCTTCGCAGGGTCTTTCCAGCGGGTGATCCACGGTGGATGCGCATTGCATTCCATCTCGTCCTTCACGCACCGTTCCCCACCGAGGATTGGCAGTGCAAAACATATCTACCAACCTCAAGATCCCAAGGTCTTGGGTTTCACCCAGAAGAAGCACAGGGGTGATCCCCTTGCCCTTGAGGTATCGCACGAAACTTATCACACTCAGAGCAAACGTGGCTTGTGGCACCTCGAGGTAGAGCACACCCTCGGTCACTGCCGTCTCGTAGATCAGGGCCTTGCCACCGATCTGTCCACGGAGATCGATGATCCCCAACAGCTTCGAAGGTTTCGGCTTCACCTCGGCAATCTTTTGCACCGGCCGCACCAGCTTCTCAAAGCTGCTTTGGTATTTCACCATATCACTGTCTTACAGCTCGGTGACATACTTCGAAACATCCCGATCTTCGTCCTAGCGAAGCCTGGGGTGCCCAACTGGCATCCGCGTACACTTCCAGCTGCGCCGGCCCACTATCTGGCACATCACCATCAGGACCGTAGTGCTGCCAAGCATGGTATTGTCCCTTGAGGAACCTAATCACTTGTCGCAATGCTTGTTCAAAGCATGCTGTTGGCTTGGACTGTCCCTGCGAAAGGATGGACATCCAGCGACTTAGGTCAGGCCTTGACTGACCCCACCATGCAATCCGGCCCAGTACTGCTCGGTATCTGGCAGCTGCAGCGTCACTCAGCTCTGGATCCGAACCACTTGCTCCTTCCTTTTCCACCGTTTTCACGATGTCCGGAGACATGAGGAATCTTTTTCCTCTCACGGCACCTTCAAAGACGGAAGGCTCAGTTGGGCATTGCCTCAACCCAACTTTCTTTACCACAGTTGCCAGCTTTCGGTTCCACGCCTTGGCTGCAACCCTCAAACCATTCAGGATCATGTACGCCCCTTTCGGAAGAGGTGAACGCAAAAAGGCAGTGGAGCATTCAGCATTGTGATTCCTCACCTCTTTTCGTCCACACGCTGGACAATTCACCGTTCCTTCATGCTCTTTCACCCATGCTATGACAATGCTCCAACCCAATCTTCAAAGGCATTGTGTGCTGATTGACTTTGAGGATGGGCCCCCCCCCCCTTTGGGCAAAGGGGGGCTTAAGCCCCCCTTAAGCCCCCCTTCAAGCCCCCTTAAGCTCCCCCTTAAGCCCCTCCTTAAGCCCCCCCTTAGCCCCTCCTAAATTCCCCCCTTTAAGCCCCCTTAAGCTCCCCCCTAAGCCCCCCTTATCCTCCCTTGAAGCCCCTTGAAGTCCCCCTTGAAGCCCCCCTTTTAGCTCCTTTAAGCCCACCTTTAAGCCCCCTTCAAGCCCCCCAAGCCCCCCTTTAAGCCCCCCTTTACAAAGCCCCCTTAGAGCCCCCAAGGCCCCCCCGTTTTTAAGGGGCTTAAAGCCCCCCCTTTAAGAAAACATGTCAAGTCAAAAGCACCTTCATGTCATGCAAACATGCGCCAAAACAAAACATGTTCTTGCCATGTCACAGCACTCAGAGTTGGGGAGGCGCAGCCCCCCCCATTTGCATAGCAGTGACGTGGCGCGGGGCGAAGCCGAGAACCCATGTTTTGTTTTGTTTTGTTTGGACATGATTCCTGTGCTTCCACGCGAGTTGCCCGGCTTAAACAAGCGCGAGGGTTGGGAGGAGCGCAGCCCCCCCATTTGCAAACACGATGCTCGCACTAGGCCTCTTAAACTGCTCCTCAAATCCTCCACCAAAGGCCCGCAGGTGTTAAGCCTCTTAGACGTCTTAAACTGCTGCCCGAACCATTACGCCTTTTAAACTGCTGCCCAAACCCTCTACAAAAGGTCCAGCAAGTATCAGGCCTCTAAAACTGCTGCCTAAACCCTCCGCAGAAGGCCCAGCAAAGTATTACGCCTTTTAAACGCTGCCCAAACCCTCCAAAAAAGGCCCAGCAAATTTTAGGCCTCTTAGACTGCTGCCCAAACCTTCCGCAGAAGGCCCAGCAAGTATTACTTAACTTGCTGCCCAAAGGACCCAGCAAGTATTGGGCCTCTTAAACTGCTGCCAAAACCCTCCACAGAGGGGAGAGCTTGGTTGCGGCTGGGCTTGGCTCTAGCTGCAGCCTCCGCAACCAAACGTGCGGTCTCCGCATTTTCGAATTCTCTTCCAAATCAATTCTTCTCATGAGGGCAGCAATCAACTGGTTCTGCTGGTTGGCCTGACTTTGCTGCCTTAGCATCTCCAAGAAGATGGCTTGGAAGTTGCCTTCACCAAGGCCATTTCCAGCTTGTACTCCACCCACTTGGCTTCCAGTTGGCGAAGCATGAGCTTGAGCTGGAGTTACCGGAGGCGACGCAAAAGGGTTCGCCTCCAGCAGGTGCTGTCGGTTGTTCTTGAGACCCAAACAGCAAAATGTGAAAAGCAGAGCTTTAGCGCAGATTGCTTTTTCCAGTTTGCAAACACGTCAGTGTTTAGCTGCACTCAAAGGCTTCAAGTCTTCAAACGACATCTCAACTTTGTTTAGACAAAGGAGAGTTAAACGGTCACAACACGGCCCCTCTTTTTTAAGTCCCCTTAAGGCCCCCTTAAGTTCTACGGGAGACCCGTTTGCAGCTGCACCGAGCACACCTTCTGTGCCTTTTGCAGGAGCTACCTCGTCTTCGAGCTCTGTGCGGAGCCCATTGGTGCAGAATAGGGCGGAGAAGTACCTTCCATCTCTGCCGATGCTAGAGCATCAAGGCATGAACAAGGGCAGGATGCGAGAAGTCGAGACATGGCATGCCTACCTGGAGACACTGTCATCTTGCTCTTCAAGATGAGTCTTTCGTTCGAGAGTTGCAACTCTGCGTCAAGCAAAAGAATGAGATCCTTCAGAAGGATTTGGCGGATGATGTTGCTGCTCGCAGTGCGAAGCTTTACTACTATCTCACCCAATCTCTCTCACGTTGGGAAAGAGGTCAGGAGTTGCTACGCTCGTGCTCGAAAAGGCAGTCTCTCAGTGCCTGCGGATGCGAGGCTGTGAGGACCATCACGCAGCAATACAGCATCGTGTCTCGCATGGAAGCTGTCTACGTGCGGAGCAGTGCCTCAAGTTGGCGACTACGTGCCAGCATCACCGACGGCCGACAGACCTCATCCGTCACTTGGAGGACGAGTTTTCTCGTGCCGAATCCAAGCTTGGGAACTTTCCAGAGTTGCGTCTCACGGAGGCTGACCGCTGCAGTGTTTTGCTGCAAGCTCTGAGCCAGGAGCTCAAACAGTACGTCGTTCTTCATGGGAAGAGCAACGACTGGACATCGCTGAGCGATAGCCTTCGGTACTATGAGGAGCAGCTTCGTCTGTGTGAGGGTCCCTTTTCCTCAAATCGGCAGATGTCAGGAAAGGGGTGACAAGCTTTGTGACCACTGTGGACGAAAGGGACACCTGGCTAAGGACTGCTGGAGCCGTCAGCGTGAAGCCGGTGAAAAGGGCAAGAAGGGCGACAAGGGCAAGAAGGGCGATGGCAAGGGAGCGCAGAATCCCAAAGGAAAGCCACGCTCTCCAACGCCGAAAGGCGGAAAAGGCGGCAAAGACAAGGAGCAGAAGCCCGACAAGCCTGATAAAGGCAAGGGCAAAGGCAAGAAGAAGAAGGCTAGAGCCCGGGCTATGGGAGAACCAGAGTCCGAGGCAGAGTCCGAGTCTTCGAGGACCTCCACCGTGATGGCGATGAGGTTTGCCAACCTTCTGCTGTACGAGAAGTACTGAGCCAGCCTGAGCCTGAGAAGCCTAAGCCCGTAGAGGCAGTCCCTAGACCGGTCGCTGTCGGGCCGAAAGTCACTGTAGATGAGAAGGTAGGCACCTTGACTGGAAGCACCTCGAAGGGAGATGCGGCATACGTCTGCGCTTCGCTGCAGGTAGAGCATCGTGATGTGTGGCTGGTCGATAGTGGAGCCACATGCCACATCGTCTCAGCAGATCATCTGTCAGGATTTCGTGTCTGCAAGTACCATGATCGCACGGTGACGCTCTATAGTGCCTCAGGAGACATCATAAACGTATCGAATGTCGTTGATCTGGAAGTTCGTTTCGGCGACGTTTCGTTGACGTTGGAGGACGTCCTTGTGGCGGACGTGCCTTTCAATGTGGTATCTCCGTGGTCCGCGTCGGAACGGGGCTGGAAGACGCACCTTGCGCGCACCGGGTCTCGCATTTACAAGGGTGGAAAGAAGAATGTCCGCCTGGTTGGGGCGAAACGGGCCTGGTGGGCGATTAGCGGAAAGAAGCAGAAAGCTCCTAAACGCCCATCCAAGGGATCGGACATGGAGATCGACTCTCTTCCTGTTGACAAGGAACCCAGGAAAGACATTACTGCAGGACCAAGCATCCTGAAGAAGACTTCGAAAGAAGCGAAGAGTGATGAGAAGCCTGGAAAGGACGAGAAGTCTATCCGCCACGTCTTGACGGGAACGCCGTTTGAGTTCATGTTGCGCGGTTTGAGGGCTGAAGTTAGGAGTAGGTCCCTGGAAATTCCTGAAGAACACGCCGGTAGGAAACCGCACGACATGATCTGTACTAGGAAAACGCCTGTCCTGAGTGGTGATAGGAGCCTGTGTTCCGAAAGTCTGGTTAGGAAACTTCATGATTCTGTTAGGAAATGCCATGTTTTTGTCAGACAGCAACATGATTTTTGGCAGCGGCATGTGTGCGCAGTTTGGAACGTGATGTTTTTGCTGGCATGTCTTGTGAAGGGGTTGTGTTTGAAAGGCTTTTCGCTCCTGATCTTCGGCAGTGAAGGTTTGAGGTGTGCCCTTCAAGGAAGTGAGTGCCCCAAAGCAACCGAGCCAGGCATGTTTTGCGTTAGGAAGCCCAAAAGGACCTCAAAAGGCTTGAAGTGCGCATGTTTGTCCGCAGCCATTTTGCTTGTTTGCGTGTCTTGGTTTTCCCTGAGGGAAGGTACTGAGCATGTCGGAACCGCCAATGGAGGTGGAGCAAGATTCCCACAACTCTCCAGCGGAGAGTGCCGGGCAGGAGGTTGTGTTTTTGAATGCACCAGTAGAGCCTGCACCAGCAGAGGCGGCGCCAGTCGAGACTGCGGATGCAGAGGCTTCAGCTGCCCCCTTCAATGTTTTCTCGAGGCCTCCGAGTCAAGTTGCAGTACCTTCACCTACGGTGGCTGCATCAGAGACAGGAGAGACAGAAGAGGAGGAAGCATGGGGAAAATGGAGGGCAAGCAAGGCCAGGCCTTCGCAGCCATCAGACGAGCCGTCGCTGATAGTGAAGTGGAGAAGCATGCTGAGGGGACCGCGCTTCAGGTATTTCATGCAAGCGATACGACAACAGCGAGAAGATCTTATTGCATGTGGATACCCTGTGCCGGCAATTCCAGAGAACAACCTGGAACCTGCAGTTCCACTTATGTCTATCGGAGATGGGATCGTTTATCCTTCCCGTCAGGGGACCATCTTTGCGTCATTGACAGATGCTTTGATGACCGACGGCTACCTCCTCGAGGTTGGGCAGAAGCTCCTTGGGCGGATCCAACGTCCAGACCCAGATGTGGGGCCGTGCCTGGGAACGGGTTGGTCCAAGAGGCTTCGCGATCACGATCCCGATCCTCTGGATGGAACGCCCTACATCAGCGCGGAGGTTGCGTGGGCGCTGTGGCTGCCCGAGTTTCCGGAAGCCCCGGATCATGGAGGCATCCTTCCGGTGAAGAGAAAGAGGGATTTTTCCCAGCTCACCGACGAGTTGTTGGACGAGCATACTACCAGGTTCGAACTCGCGGGTCAAGGCCGCACTCTTCATCAACGCGGCGTGCGTGCAAGGGACGCGCGTGCTGCTATCGAAGGGTATACTCCCGATCCAAGTCACCTACGCCACCAGAGTGGCGGGGACGTGGCTGCGCTGGGTTACATCAAGCGTATCCTCAAGGTCCTGACCGTTTACGAGGCCATGCCGGAAGCGGAACGCAACCTTTTGGCTGGAATGTACCCAGACGACGTCGAGCTCCAGCTCGAGTGGGTGCCAGGCTCAGCCATCAGGCATGGGTGGCGTGCGTTAATGGGGGCAATGGATCAGCGCACCCGGCGCTATATCGAGTTCGAAGCAGAGGTCCGAAAATGGGAGGACTTGCAGTCCGCTCGACCCAAGGTCAAGGCCAGAAGGACGGCTGCAGCTGCTTCCACAGATACTGGAGGTGGAATTGGAGCGATGAACGAAGGCTCGGAGACTGGAGCCATGAACGAAGGCTCGGAGACAGAGTCTGCAGAGTCATCCTCGGCAAGTTCGTCGGACGAATCGATTCCAATGGGGGAATACATGATGCAGAGCCGGACCAGAGTTTTGGCGCTCATCGAAGCGGAGAAAGCCTTGAAAGATGTGGGCTCCTCTGCGCCGCCCCCACCGTCTCCTATCATTATGGAGCCATCGCCGGTTGCGATGGACGGGTACAAGTTCGATCCAGCATCTCTAGGAGCCCCTCTGGGGGACACTGCAGCTCCATCAACACCGGTACCTCCTTCGCCTTCCGCAGTTTCATTGGCCCCTTTGGAGTCATTCAAGTTCTTGGATGTCCCACCTGTTGCTTCTTCTCGTCCCTCGGACCACAGTGTGGAGCCTATGGTGGTGGAAGAGGAGCGGGCCCCAGAAACTCCAGGACCCACGGCACCGGTTGGAGCTCCAATTTCCGCAACGGAGAGTGTGCCGGAGACCCCTCCTCCAGGGGAAATTCCAGGTCCCGGTTATGTCCCGAAGGCAGCTCCTGGGGAAATTCCAGGTGCTCTGTCGAAAGCCCAGGGGGCACCAGCGGGGGCTACACCGAAGGCCTGGTCTGTGGTTCCAACTTCCTCGCCTTTGACGGTTCCAGAAGCGCCAGTGGCTGTAGAGTCTTTGCCTGCAGTTCCAGAGCCAGCAACCGTGACAGCGGAGGAAGGGCCTACCTCCGAGACCGCTACATCATCCGCAGCGGGTGCCCTTCCGCCTCCGGGCGGCTTGGGTCAAACAGCCGAAGAGAGGGAGTTTGTGCTTCCTTCCCCTTGCCAGAAGAAGTGAAGGCCTTAAAGGCTGTGCGGAATTCTTCCTTTTGTGGAATTGTTTCTGAACGCGCCGATCGCATGTCTTGCGCGTTGGAAAAACACAGTGTCTTTCAGGCTTGTTTGGACTTGGAAAGAAGCATGAGTGAAGCAGTTGAACAGACATGTTGCTGTGTGAGACTTGCTTGGTTAGGAGTGTGCGAGCTTGAAGGTCCCTTGAAGAGAAGCCCAAAAGAACTTCGATCTTCTCGGCAGTACCCTCAAAGATCCGAAATACCCTCAAGTCCGCGTTTAACTAGCCCGAAAGAACGTCGATCTTCTAAGCAGTACCCTCAAAGATCCGAAATACCCTCAAGTGTGAACCTCAGAAACGCCACGAACCCAAACCTCCTGAACATGAGTCATGACAGACCCCTGCCGGCCAGGAGTGCTTTGTTTTGCATGCCAGGAGAAGCATTGGATGTTTTCGCTTGCTTGGCGATCTATGTGATAGCAAGTCTCTTGGGGGGTTCGTTCTGGTTAGGGTTTCGATTCTTGAAGATGTGTTTGAAAAGGTTTCGAGGAGTTGGTGACTACCCTCAACTTGTATCCCGAAAGTACCGTTTACACCATCGTCGTAAAGGAGTCCGAGTGCGAATCAAGACTCGTTTCTGTTATGTTCGAGTTGATGTAGAACGTACTCTGGTCTTTAGCAGGCACGTTGTGAAACCAACTTGGAGCTCAGGTTTTAAAGCCTCTTTGAAGTTCGCATGTAAGGCCATGTGCTTGGGCCTTTGTCTCGACAGGAACTTGTGGAGCTTGTTGGTGTGCATGGCATGGTGTTGTGCTTGGAGTGTGTGTGGTTGTTGTTTGTTGAGAAGAAAGGGCGATGATGAAAAAGGGAGCAGATCCACTTCTGAGCACAGCCACTTGAGAGTTGTGCGTGGACTGCCCCTCCCCGGTAAGGGGACGCAAGCTGAGCCCTTAGAACTCGATAGTGACATACCACGTTCTTCAGAGAGAGAAGAGAGAGGAGAAAAAGAGAGTCCGCTTCCGAAGCCTCAAGGTGCTGAACCACCTAAACCCCCGGAACCGCCTGGAGGTGCAGAAGTTTCAGATAGGATACCTCTGCGAAGTGTGGCTTTGCAAGTGCATAGATCCAGAGGTCATTTTCCTTATGATGTGAACTGTGAGGCCTGCACCTCGAGTAAAGGGAAGGTTCCTGCGAGACGCTTGCGAAGGCGTTTGCAACGCGAGGACCAGACGATAGGAATGGATTTCTACTACTTCGGTCGTCTTCGTGTGCTGCTTCTTGCACATTGCTCTTCGAACTATACCACGGTCATCCCGGCCATGAATTTGGATGATCCGGATCTGTTTTACAACATTGGACGAGTGATTCGCGAAATGGGTCTTGTGAAGAAAATGGTCACAGTGAGATGTGATCAGGAGTCGGCTTTGATGTCTTTAGCCGAAAAATTGACTACCCGTACAGGTGATGTAGCTGTTTCTGGCGTCATTGTGGACGTCGTGCCCGGGTATCGCCCTCAGTCAAAAGGCGCTATTGAAAGACAAGTAGAAACTATGAAGCAGGGATTTTGGGCAGTGTGGTTAGACTTGGAGAGAGAAGTTGCGCGGAATTCCGCGCCGGAAGACTGGAACAAGAAGCTTCCGCTGGGAGGAATGCTCTGGCAAGCTTGTGTCCTTTACAGCGCCAGGTGCTACAACCTCTGGAGCTTTAGTCACCAGGACGTGACTACGCCCATTGACCGGCTGCACGAGGAGATTGTGCATCGTACGAGGACCCTGCCGTTTGGATGTCTTGTCTACGCTAAAGTAGGGGGCTCAAAAGCGCATCAACAGAAGTACAGGGGAAAGAAAACAGTGAAAGCTGTGTATCTAGGGCCTAAAGAGCCTAGAGGGGGCGGTGTCTTTGCTGCTCCAGTGGGTCAGACTGAGATCGATATCTTTCCTGTCTGTAGGGCCTTAGAAGGAGCGAAAGGTGAGCCTGTCTACGACGTAGGGGCCATACACGCTCTGTCTACTTCACAGCCTCTGGTTCTAGACCCAGCGGATCCTGAAAGGCCCATCATGTTTGAGCCACCACCTGATCCGGTGAAGTCAGAAGACCCTGACCCGGGATTTGAAAACGAAGATGAAGAGATGGTACCAGATGATCCTGATCCTCTGAATGATATTCCGTCTTACGTGGAACCCACAGATGATGAGGGGGAAGGCGGACTTGGGTCACCGGAAATGCAGCCGGATGACCTAGAGGACATGGAAATTGACTGGCTAACTAACCATCTGTTAGAGTCTTTGTTCAAAGGACCGGACATTCTGGCCACGTCTAAAGAAGTAGCTGATTCGTTTACTCTCAAATTCGGAGGGAGTAAGATCAAGTGCCAAGTACCCCGAAACGCCGTTTCTGAGACCTCAGGTGAACAGTTAGACCCTGAACTTCTGTATGCTTCGATGAAATTGGAGCTTGAGGAACTCGAGTCTTTTGGAGTAGGAAAAGTGATCTCTGAAGCTGAGGCCCGCAAGTCGGCGCGAGAGAGCGGTCGGAGGGTTCTCACGAGCAGGTGGGTTAACACGATCAAACGTAAAGGTCTTTACCGTTCCCGCCTCGTTGTTAGAGATTACGCTTCAATGGGAGGCACGACGCTTTCAGAAGGCATCTACAGCCCGACTACGAGTTTAGAGGGTTTAAGGCTTCTTTTGGCATTGCTTTGCAAGAAAGGCTCAGTGTTGAGCTGTGACGTGAGCGTGGCTTTCATGCACGCTGCAGTGTCAAGGCCAGAGTACGTAGAGCTCCCAAACAATGTGAGTATTGCGGACTCTTCTGTTCCCCAAAAGGCAGGAAACAAGAAGGTGTATCTTCGTCTTCATAAAGAGATGAACGGATTGAGATCGGCACCGCTTTCTTGGTATAAGGAACTGAGTTCGTACTTGGAGAAGAGCGGATTCAGTCCAAGCCTGGACCCTACGATATACCGAAGGAAGACGTCGAAGGGTCTGACGTTGGTACTGTTCTATGTAGACGATTTGCTGATCTACTCCGAGGACCCATCGGAAGGTAAGAGAGTTTTCGAAGGACTGCAGAAACGCTACAAGCTGAAACTGACTGGAGAGCTTCCTGAGAATGGTGCGGGGGAAGTTTCCTTCTTGGGTAGGAGAATATTCCGACGTTCCGGAGACAAGCGCGTCTATTTCGGGCTGGGCTAGATAGCAAGTACCTAGACGCGTGCTGCTCTGAGTACAATATAACCAAACCGAGCCCCAAACTCCCGTCGCTTGAAAAGCGATACTCCGACCTGGTTCGAAAAGGGCAAACTGAAAAGATTAGCCCGGCCGCACACGAAAAGTATCGTAGAACCCTTGGTCGGCTTGCATGGGCAGCCCTCTCCCGACCGGACCTGCAATTCTGTTGCGGGTTTTTGGGCCGGCACCAGGCGGCGCCAGACGAGGCTGCTGAAACATGCATGAGAGACGTCCTTAAGTGGATAAAAGGGCTTCCGCACCGAGTACAGGTGTTTCCATCAACTCGGGAGATCCTGGAAGATGATGCGGATCCTCAGGCGGTTTCCTGTTTTACAGACGCAAGCTGGAGTTTGAATTCGGTTAGTGGTGGTGTGATTACTTGGGAAAACTGCTGTCTGAAGACTTTTAGCAGAAAGCAATCAACCACAGCCCTGTCCAGCGCTGAGAGTGAGCTCGCGGCGCTCACGGAGATAGCCAGGGAAGGTCTCTACATTGCCCTCTTGACAGAGACCATCTTGGAAGGCATTCCGCAGGACAGGGAGACCGGTTACTATCTCTTGAAGGGTTACTCTGACTCTGAAAGCGCGGTTTGTATCTCAAAAATGGGAACATTGCTGAGGAAAGTTCGCCATATAGAGTTAAGAGCCGCATTTCTCCAGGAACTTGTGGATCGTGGAAGGTTCACGATTGAGCACATACCGGGGGCCATCAACCCCGCAGATGCTCTAACGAAAAGTCCCACGAATGACAGTTTGGCAAGCTTGTGTGAGGCTTGTGGCTTGACCACCGAGCCGGTTGGCTGGGAAGAAAAAGCTTCAGGCACTAGCGTTTCGGTTACCTTTAAAGAGCCCAATACCTGCGACGAAGTGCTCGCAATTCCGAGCTCGTGGAAGGACGAGGCCTACAGAGTTGCTTCTGGGGAGGCCACCATGGTTGTCTTGGAACTCTGTTGCGAAGAGGAAAGCGCGATAGCCCAAGCTTGTAAGCGGGAACGTGACATCGCGTACTTTGGAATCACCAAGAAGCTAGACTTGCTGAGTAGAGAGGCTTCTTTGTTGCTAAGAGGGATTCTGGAAAAGATGGCTTCTAACGAAAGAATCTACGTGTATGCACATTTGTCTACGCCGTGCAGCGCAGGTAGTGGCCTTAGGCACCTGCGTTTCTC
Source organism: Symbiodinium natans (assembly GCA_905221605.1). Taxonomy (NCBI): domain Eukaryota; class Dinophyceae; order Suessiales; family Symbiodiniaceae; genus Symbiodinium; species Symbiodinium natans. The sequence goes on from CAJNDS010002099.1 coordinate 45,099, forward strand.
AAAGGACGTGAAGAACCGGGCGAGATGGAGAGCTAGTCTGGAGGTACACAAGAAGTCCTGGAGACGCATACGAGCAGTTTTCCAGGACTATGCTGGCCACGAGAGGCTCCTCCTCTCCCACGAATGGCCGAAAGGGTCTGGCCTTTGGGGAGAAACAGTCTACAAGTCAACAGCGAAAAGACTGGGACTCGAGCACGAGTGTTTGGTAGACCGGTGCTGTTTCGAGGAAGCTGGCAACCGTATCCTGAAGCATTGGTGGTTCGTCAGTTCGGATTCAAGTTTTATCTGGACTTTATCCTCTTGTGTTTGCCCAGGAAACCACGAGCATGCGAGTGCTACTAGCATAGCAGCGACAGGTGTCTATCCGCAGGGCTTAGGCCGATTCCTGGTGAAAGAAGCCAGGAAAAGTCTCGAAAGACGAAAGAAGGACTGACCGCGCAATAGGCATGAGGGGGTGTGAAAATATGACATTTGGCTCAAGTCTCGGCTCAACCCCGGTGGGGTGCGCAGGTAGTGAGCTGTTCGGTGGCCTGGAGGCTGTACCTAAGGGTGGGCTCCAACAGGACTCAAACCGAAACCACTGTGTTTGCTCGGTAGTTCTGCCAGCCACATAGCTGCCTGTGTACGGCCTCGCCGAGTGCTGAGGGAACTTTCGACCTCGCTGCTGAGGGTGTTGTCGGCCTCGCCTAAGCTGAGGATTGTGGAAAGTCTTCGGCCTCGCTCGGAGGGACAACATAGTTCGGCCTCACCACGGTTGAGGGAAACACCTCCTGGAACTGAGGTGCAAGAAGATAGCAGACCTGTGCGAGCGAAGAGGGTTCCGAGGCCTTAACTTCCTTTGTTGGAACAGGGCCCCGTCTCAACCGCAGATTTCCGCTCGTGGGCTATCGGCGACCAGAGTGGCCGTCCACAGTGCCCTGGACAGTGTGCCACACGCCAAAGAGACTTGCTGCAAGGCAGACGGAGAGCGACGGACCATGCCGGCAATTGCGTGCTGTGTATTTGCATGGTCACACCAGGGGCGTCGTGAAGGGCTTTTCCTGGAACTGTCGCAGTCATATCGTATCCACTTTGTCCGTCGCACCAGGAGAGGCAACATAGCCTGGGGCAGCTGTGGGAATTGGAATGTCCAAAGGAGCCTGAATGCAGCTAACCTCCACCTGCAGCTCCGGGATTTCCGATGCTGTGAGGATGCGAGGCTTTGGAACATCGATTTCTATGTCGATCCCACAAACCCATCCCTGATGATGATGGCAGCGGACGTGAAATCAGGTACCTGGGTAGGCTGGTGATTATGGTGTATGGCCCTGATGTGTCAAGAAGGATGCTGGCCTTGTCGGAAGATGATGAGGTATGGATGCTCCTTTGAGGTGATGAAACGTCGCCGGCCAGTAACCAGGCAAGTGGAAGTGGATTGAATTGCGAGCACAGCCTCGCCATTAAGGGCCATGTGAGGGCAAACCCGAATGCAGGCTTAGCTTGCCGGAATGAGGGTGATCAACGTACCCTCGCAGCACAATGCTTTCAGAACCCGTGCAACCAGCGGAGATGCCATGTGAGGCTATGCAAGGGCAGTTTCGGCCTCGCTATGCTGGAGTAAAGGTTCGGCCTCGCCTCGGCTGAGGGAATGGATGGTTGGGCCTCGCCAAGGCTGAGCGAACAACAGAAGGGTTGCGAAAACGCCTCGCTGATGAAGAAGGTGCATGATGTTCCGGCCTCGCATCAGCTGAGGGAAGAATGATGGAATGGGCAGGCCGGGCACTTATTGGTCTGCCGGAATTGAGTCTTGGAGACTCTGGAAGCACTGCATGCAGCTTGGACGGCTGATGCTACTGGGCGCAAAGCGGTAAAGCAGCTTGAAGCATAGACTCCGCGGTGCCGGTGTGTCGGAGCAATTGATAGGTACAGCCGCAGCCCAGCAGAGCTCAATCAAACAAAGCAACATTCGGCCTCGACTTTGATCTGAGGGAATGTGAGCTATAAAGAGCAAACTCCAGAATATGGATGAGGGACACTGGCCAGGCATGGAGGCCAGCAAAGGGCAGGTACCAGCATTGCACTGGAGAAGCCTCGAGTCCCAATGGCAGTGAACTTTGTGGTGAGGAATACGTCGACTGGTAAGTAAGTGCGAAAAAGCCAGGGCGATTCTGGGGAGAACAGCAAGGCACGGTTAGTAAGTGCGAGAACACCGGAGCTGCTGAGAACCCTGGATTAGCCGGGACGTACTCCGTGGAGGATTCGTTGTCACTGCTTTCAGAAATGCCCACAAGGACCAAGCATGCAGCTAACCCGTGGTCGCAGAGTGGGCCTCACTTCGGTTGAGGGTAATCGACTCCCAAGTGAGAGTATGGAGTTTTGGTGGCAAACAAGAGAGCCAGCCGACTGTCTTTGGAACAATGGCTACGGCTGGATTGGAGAATGTCAAGTCTCACAATGGATAGCGGCCTCGTACATAATATCCTCACAGGCAGGGTGGGTTTGACCTGGTAGTCGGCACCTTGCCCGGCCCCCTGTCAGGCGCCTGTACCGGCCACCTGTTGAAGGTGTGTGGCGTGGGGTCACCGGTGCGTAGCGGCGATTTCGGTCGCTTAGCGTCCTCCAGCCTAAAAAGGGGTATGTTTGGGCAGGTACTTCACCTGTTCCTCCTGCTTGGCTCGTGTTGGAGATGTGTGAATCGAGGGCATGGATCCGTCAAGGTGAGATGACGAGAAAGTGCAGAATTGGGCCTCAATCAATATGGAACGGTCTATGGGGATTGACCACCCCGCTGGTAGAGGGATAGCGGCCTCTGAGAATCGGAGGGCATGGATCACCTCCCGGCAAAAGCCACAGGAAGTATGCCCTGTGCATGCAAGAGGCAGCCACCGTAACCAGAGTCCATGAAGCCTTGGGCCATGACCTGGTTTGAAGACATGTCCGGCCTCACTACGGTTGAGGGGTGTGGATGGAAGCACTCAGGACATGCAATGAGACTCGTAGAACGAGCATCTGGGTCTACAGGAATGACCTGCATTCGGTTGAGGGATAGCGGCCTCCACGAACGAGGGCATGGATCACCTCCCGAATAGACAACACAGAGAATGTGCAAGCATACAGGCAATTTGCCTTGGCCAAAGTCTTCAAGCCAATGGCAACGACTTGGTCAAAACGACATTCCGGCCTCACTTCGGTTGAGGGTAGCGGTACGTCAAAACCGAGGACAAGGAATGAGAGGGGGAACTTACCGGCAGTTTCACCCCACAGTTTTAGTAAGCTTTTGTTTCACTTGAACCCACAGCCCCTTCGGGTGGCTACGCCTCGCAGCGTGCAGACGAAAATATGACATTTCCTTGTTTGCCTAGTTGCTTGCAGGTACATGTGTAGGACATGAGTGCTGTGACATGGCAAGAACATGTTTTGTTTTGGCATGAGCATGTTTGCATGACATGAAGGTGCTTTGACTTGACATGTTTTGGTTTGCAAGTCCGAGGATGAGTTTTGGGAAGCACAGAGAGGCTTTTAGCTCTCGGGAGTTGACCTGAGAGTCATCTGGAAGTGCGGAAGCAAAGCTCTGAGGAACAGACTTTGGCCGTTACTCACTCCGTGTGCCTTGCCCCGTCGTTCGTACCGTGTCGTGACCGTTTGACACTCGACTGAGGCATTCTGAGAGCATGCTGTATGTTTTGCAACAGACCTGAAGTCCTGAAGCAGTAACCAAGATGTTTTGCATGTTACTTTTGCATTCTCCTTTGTCTAAACAAAGTTGAGATGTCGTTTGAAGACTTGAAGCCTTTGCTCTTGGAGAGAGCACCTTTGCTGACTGAAGACAGTGCAGCTGAACACTGACGTGTTTGGCTCAAGTGCGAACGGAAAAGCAGTCTGCGCTAAAGCTCTGCTTTTCACACTGAGTGTTCTTATTGTTGTGTAACTTAAGACTTGAGGCACTACACAGCATCGACCAAGAATGTTAAGAATCGGCCTGTAGCTTGCAAGCGGATTTTTGCTTTATCAACCTAGTAACTGGTACTTTGCCAAAGACCAGCCAATGGCTTCCAACATAAAGTGCTGCTTATAAATGAAATGTCACTAGGATGATCGGACGTTTGTTGGTTGGAAATGGTCACTCGACTTGCCCTCTTGGAAGACTTTAGCAACTGTCTTCCCTCTTGCCCTTTCCTTTGCCCTCAGGCTTTCCTTTTTTTAGCCTGGCTTTCGCCTGAGCACGGGAATTTCTTGTGGCCGTTTCTTTTTCTTTATTGTTGCACCAACACGCGGGCATAATGTTTCTTTCCGTGACACACATAGCACCACGTCTTTCTTGTTCTGGCTTTGACCTCGTCTTCCAGCATCTTTGCTGGACTCACGCTTGCCTTTCTGTTCCTCCTTTGCCTTTTCCTTTTTCTTCGTCGCCCTTTCCCTTGTTGGGACCCCAAAAGAAAGCTTTGTGCCAGGGGCTTCACATCACACCCTTTGTTGCCCTTTTTAAACTTCAGAGCAACGCGCTTCAAATCTTCAAACGACTCGCTGTTGCCACGCAGCAAGCAGTGGCTTTGGCACTTCTCAGGCAAACTTCGCAGCAAAACCATTCTGTAATCCGCCAGGTACATCGGAATCGAGACTATTAAGCAACTGAACACGCCTCGACTAGAAATCAGTGAAGCTCATACGAGTCCAAGAGGTGGACGTGAACGTGGAAGCTCGTTAGCTATCATGAATGCGGAGACAAGGCAAAGAGTGGACCTTTTCCGGAGGCTTTGGAGACCAGCAGGTATTGCTTGCCACCTCCCGGATTGCCTACGATGACGCTCCCTTTGCGGATGACGTTGCCTTCAGCTGTTGAAGCAGGTGCATGCCTTGGAAGGCATGATGCAACAGCTTGTGGTTCAGCAACAACAGTTTATGCAGACGATGACATTGTCCTTGTTTCAGCAACAACAACAACAGCATCAATGATGGTACAGCGCCAGCCGCAGCGGATGGATTCCCCTTCCACCTCAGGACTCAGCACCGTCCTGAGGAGAACATGCCCAGTACGTCTTCGGGATGTATGGGTGCATCACCAACGGGTACATCGGTGCAGGGGACCCAAATGTTCCGGGTAGCGACTCCAAGTCCCCCACCTAGGCCTTTACCTGTGGAGAAGGATGGTGAAAGAGATGTGTTTGCCCGATCAGACAAGTGGTTGCCCAGTTTGCCGACCATTGACTTTTCGTCATGGAAGGATCGCGTTTCAGAAGCGCTTGGCTTCCTGACATGGATGGAGAAGTTGACCAGTTGGTCGGATTGGGTTCTGAAGTGTTTCCCAACGAGTTGATGCATGCAGTGAAGACCCAAGATGAATCCATGCTGAAGCAGGATCGGCTTACTGTGGAACAACAGAAACGTTCGACGCGATTGATGCACATTCTGCGACACGTTTGCAAGTCGTGAGAAGAGTTCTCTGATTCTGCAGACGTATGTTGAAAGTGAAAGCACTTATCAACAGTCTGGCTTTGTGGCATTGAGATTGTTGGCGAAGGAATTTTTCACGAGCTGGATGATGCTAACCCTGAGCTCGACACTAAACACTTTCTTGGATTGTTTCCCTTTCTTCAAACTCAATCTTTTCTCGTTTTTCCCAATCTCGAAACACTCAAACAGCTCCATGTCTTTCCACATGATTTCATTTCCAAGTCTTGCGTCGCACGGTTCTTTTGAATTTTTTTGTTCCAAGACCACTTAGGTCGTACGTAATGTACTTGTCCAAGTCATACCGCGCTCGGCGACAAGTAAAACCAGTTCATTCCAATTTTTTCCTTTTCTAGAGATCAAAGACGTGGAAAGTCAAGAGGAACTTGAAAATTATCTGCCGGCGAAAGCGGATGAAAGCTTTTGAGAAGATGTCAATCGAATTCTTCTCCGACAGTACAGTCAATGAGCTGAGAGATGCTTAAAGTGTTAGATCGAACAGTCAGAAAGAAAGCAGTTACTTCGACGGAACTGGTCTGTTTCTTGATCAACCATCACCAAGCTGACACACAGTGCGTCTTTTGCCTCATGTGCATTGTCTTCATTTCTTGGTCATCGAGACACTGTGGAAGTCGGACAATGTCTGAAACTGGATTGGTTGACCAAGCACGGTGCTCGAAAGAGTGGAACTAAGGTTCTTCAGGTCTGGACCATTTGGTGTTGGTGGGTGTGAGGTCTGATTCCCCAATTACCCGAAGATAAAGCGAAATTTCGAACAAAGAAAACATCAGTTTGTTCGCTCTGGAGCTGAACACTGTTGCGAATATATAGCAGTGCCGCAGCCGCAAAATATTTTCTTTCAGCATGATGTTAGACTTGTGCTGCACGCGCTTTCATGTCGTATTCTCAATCGAGCCGGCAAATCGCAGAAGCGGAGGGCCCGATACCTGGAAGCGAGTCTTCCCCGCAAGGCAGGTTTGATTATTTTGCTGTCGTAGAAGACGTGCTGGAGCGACCACTCCCTGAAACACTGCCAGAAGTCAAAAAAGAGGATTTCGATTTTCGGGGCTTTCTTCTGGAAACGTCGAACACTTCGGTCGTGGACAGGGCTGTGCGAACTGGCATGAAGTCCAGTTGACTGCTGCATGTCTTGCACCAATTGCACCAAGGGCAGGAAGCAGGAAACATAGACACTTACTGGAGCGAATTCAAGGGTATCTCAGTGCCAGGACACAGAGAGGCACTTCTTTGATTTTCCACATGAGAAGTCTGCAACTTTGAACAATCTATCCAGGGGTCTACTGTTGCAGGGGACGTCGGTCATGTGCCATTTATTTCCAACGCATTCGGCATTCCAGAAGTCATGCGTACTGTTTAATGCTCTTGAATCGTTCCCCAAAACTTCGGAATTGTGGGCGGCGTACGATGGAGCTTCGAGCGGTGGGCAAGACATTGTCTCAGAAGTCCTACGTGCATTTGGTTTTGCACTTCACAGAGAACTTGTCAGCAACAGAGAAGTAGCTCATTCGGAGTGGACGTTTCCGGCTTGATTGGCGTTGGGAGTCCATCGAACACTGCGCCAAATACTGGAAGAAGAAAGAATCTTTGGGAGACTTGGAAATAAAACTGGCAGCAACCATTCAGGCAGCACTTGCAAGCCGACACGAACCGCGCGATGACCTTGCGGACCTGTGTCATGAGTGGTGCTGTTGTGGTGCATGCTGCAGGTGGCTCGAGGGATGCTTCTGTCACGAGAAAAGAGGCTTCGTTCAGGCAATCCCGTGCCCGCGTAGCCAAGAGGCTTCTGCTGGCGGGCCTCAAAAGTTTCATGCCTTCATTTTGACCGAGCACTTGTCAACAGCATTCTTCGTACAGATGGCCTTGTCCGGCAGAACTTGCAAGCTGTCCTGCGGGAACAAGTTTCGTGGTGCCAGAAGCTGCCCTTTAAAGTGGCAGACGTCTTTTGACTGTACGTGGACAAAACGTTGCTTCAGACGGTAGAGTTTGCGGCATCGTGCTAGAAAGGGTCTTTGGGTGGATTGGGCCAATGCCATGTCGCCCGCAGAGATCGCCTTGCTCACTGTTCCCCAAAAGCTTGCACGTTGTTACTGCTACGCGGAAGCAGATCATTTCCAAAGCCAGGGCGCAAGCAGTGGATCAGCTTTCTCAAGCAGCAACTCAGCAACGGCACGCTGTGCTCCTTCCCTGCGGCTCTTCTCGAAGCTGGCCGAGGAGGACGCGGCCATGCACGAAGATGAAGACTTGGAAGACGAAGAAGACCTGGACGACCAAGTCCTCCAGGAAGCCTTTGGCGAAGATGAGATAGTCCTTCCTGACCTGGCGTCAGGAAATGTCGTTTACAGCCAGGTTGTTGATGCTCGGCCCGAGAATCGCACGGCAGTCTCGCAGGGTGCAGCCGCGGGTCCCAGGAGCAGAAGCACGATGCTGGTGCAGCAGTTCGCGGATGTTCGACTGCTGAAGAACGAGGCTGGTCATGTGGACGCCGTTGAGGTCTGCGGTGTCGGTTCGACAGTGACGTTGTTGGATTTGCGACGTTCCTGCACGGCCGACATAATCAGTGGAGTTGCAGCAGGCCCTTCCCGGACCGGACACGGACATGATCCTGAGCAGGCCACCTGACTTCCCAGAAGCTCTGGTAGACGACAACATGATGTTGGAAACCTTGAGACAGGAGATAGTGAAGGATCCCTTGTTCGTGCAGGCGAACGTCTTGGCTGAACTGCCCCAAGATGAGCTGCGTGTGCAGCCTTGCAACGTTGAATCTGAGCAAAGAGGAGATGCTGGCAGCAGATGCCTTGGTTCGGGTTGGAGCCCTGGGCGCCTCGGAGACGCCGCTGCTGTCTGTTGCGACAGAGCAGAATGTTTCCATGTCCTCACTGTTGCGTTTGGCGGAGAGGCGGCTGGTGAGGACTACGACCGATTGCTTTGGGGAGCTTCATGTTGCTCTCGTGGCTCCGTTCTTTGCTGCCGAAAACCATTTGGCGCGATCCTCATCCATTGTCCCATGCTCGTGTCGACTTGCGAAACCGTTCGCGCCGGAAGGGAACGAACAAACTTGAGTTTCTTCGAGGTTTGCTGCGAACGGGCTGGCAATGGCTGGGACCCTTCAGGAGCGAGCACTCCGGAGAAATTGAACAAGACGGACGCGCCGTGCACACTGCCCGGCAAGGTCTTGGCTCTTTCCGAGTCTCACCTGAAGGCTTTGTTCATGGCCTTGGATTTTTCAAAAGCCAGGGAACCTGAAGGAAATATGGCGCGGCATGAACTAGTCGTACTATGATTTTCTCCTCAAGGAGAGCGACTTGAGTCACGTTGCAGGGCAGAGCTGCACTGAGATGAAAAACTGTTTTGCTGGAGCCAAGAAGCCGGGTCGCCGTGTGGCTCGTCTGGCTGAAGCTTTGCGAGACGAAGACGAAGAGGAGGTCGGAGATTCTCCGGATGATGTCCCCGCTTTGCAGGACCTGCGCGCCTGGGCGCAGCACGAAGCAGTCGAAGAGAAAGAGCCCTCCCTCAATCGTCCCGTGCTGCGGCCTTTGGAAGTTCCATGCCTATCATAAATGCGGAGACAAGGCGGAGGGTAGACCCTTTTCCAGGTTTGGGACAGGCCAACCCAGCTTGGAGACCAGGTGTGGCTCAGATGAACCAACCTGTGTATGGGCCGGTAGACAGGGGACGAGCTCCTGCAAGAAGTCCTGAGGTTGCTAACCCTGGAATACCTCAACAAGAGATGGGAAGCCCGTCACTACCTCCGGGATTGCCTATGGTGTCTCCCCAACCTTCGGTGATGCCGTTGCCTTCACCACCTGATGTGCAAGGGTTGACAAGACAAGTGCGTGACTTGGAAAGTATGATGCAACAGCTTGTGGTGCAACAGCAACAGTTTATGCAGACGATGACATCGTCTATGGTGCAGCAACAGCAACAACAACAGCATTGGATGATGCAGCAGCAACAGCAACACATGAATATTCCCCCTCCACCTCAGAATCTTCCTGAGGAGAACATGCCCAGTTCGTCTTCGGGATGTATGGGTGCATCGCCAGTGGGTGCCTCGGCGCAGGGGACCCAGATGTTCCGGGTAGCGACCCCGAGTCACCACCAAGGGCTCCACCTGTGGAAAAAGACGGTGAAAGAGATGTGTTTGCCCGATCAGACAAGTGGTTGCCCAGTTTGCCGACCATTGACTTCTCGTCATGGAAAGATCGCATCTCGGAAGCGCTCGGCTTCTTGACCTGGATGGAGAAGTTGACCAGTTGGGTTGGATTGGGTTCTGAAGTGTTTCCCAATGAGTTGATGCATGCAGTGAAGACCCAAGATGAGTCTAGGCTGAAGCAGGATCGGCTTACTGTTGAGCAACAGAAGCGTTCGACACGATTGATGCACATCCTGCGACAGACGTTTGCAAGTCATGAGAAGAGTTCTCTGATTCTGCAGACGTATGTTGAAAGTGAAAGCACTTATCAACAGTCTGGCTTCGTGGCATTGAGATTGTTGGCGAATGAATTTTGCCTGAAATCACGAGATGAATGCCTGTACTTTCGATCGCAGTTGGTGAACCAGACAGTGAAAGCCCCAATCATTCCGGAAATTGTTCGTAAGCATGAAATGAACAAATATACGAAGTTGCTCAATAGTCTCGATTCCGATGTACATGCTGGCGGAAAGATCCAAGAAGCTGATTCGGTGATGGTTTTGCTGCGCAGTTTGCCGGAAAAATGCCGAAGCCATTGCTTGTTGCATGGCAAGAGTGAGTCGTTTGAAGATCTGAAGCGAGTTGCTCTGAAGTTTGAAGTGCAGCAGAGGGTGTGGTCTGAAGCCGCTGGTACGAAACTTCAACCTTTTCGAGATCCCAATAAGGGAAAGGGCAACGAAGAAAAAGGGAAGGGCAAAGGAAAGGAACAGAAAGGCAAGCGTGATTCCAGCAAAGGTGCTGGAAAACGATCTCAAAGCCAGAGCAAGAAAGACGTGGAGTGCTATGTGTGTCATGGAAAGGGACATTATGCCTGCGATTGTTGGTGTAAGGATGGAGAGTCAGCCAACAAGCCGGATTGGCCAAGTGCTAAGGCGAAAGCCAAGGCAAAAGGAAGTCCCAAGAAGAAGGCTGAAAAAGGAAAGCCTAAAGGCAAAGGAAAGGGCAAGGGGAAGACAGTTGCTGAAGTCTCCCAAGATGGCGAGTCTGATGACTATCATCTGGTTGGAGGTGAGTGGAATGAGCCTGAGTCAGAGGCCCCAGTGGAGGCACTGGGTTTTTTGTTTCCCAGGTGTTTTGACACGCACGAATCATGACCGCCCATGTTCGCCCACGCCCAGCTGGCTTCTGGCTCAGCTGGCCCCGACCTAACCCGAGTTGGGGCATGCATAGCGTGTGAGCATCTTTTTCGAGGCCGCTACGCCCCTAGTTGTCTTTCTAGAGGTTCCAGGCCCGTTAAGCCCGGTGTTCCCTCTCTGGCATGCCCCGAGAGTCGCCCGCGCCCATGGCCTCGAACAGTCCCATGCCTACGTGGACAGCTCAAGCCGCCTCGGACGAGGATTACTGGCAACAGCTGCTCAACTTACATCAAAGACGCATCGCGTTGTGGCAGCCTGAGGGCCTCTCGACCGCACAAGCCCATACGGGGTGCCCGAGCTCCCTGCCGACTGTGCCCACGAGACGCCCTCCTGAAGCACCTGCTCCCACTGGATGCCCGACTTCATCAAGGCCTACATCCTCGCAGTGCCATGCAGCTCCTGTGACAGCCCTGCCTACTGCAGCTTCTGTGACAGCCCTGCCTACGGCTCACGCTCTGCCTTCAGAGCCTATACCCGCTTGAACGAGGACCTCGACCTTCTGGCCTCGGATTTCCTGGCTTACAAGATTCGGGCCCAGGCCGAATTTCTCCGCCTCAGCGCCACGGTGGAGCCCTTGCCTGCGCAGCTCAACATCGCCAGACGTATGGCAGCCTTGCCCTACAATGCACATCTCGCCACCCTGAGAACTTTCCAGGTGCCAGCAGATCAATGGTCTGAAGCCAACCCCCTTGCCAGGATACGCCGTGAAATCCTCTGCCTAGAAGAGAGGATTAACCGCCTCGAACGGAACCTGCCCCCCTAAGCCTTAAGCCCTAACCAACATGCCCGCCCAGGTCATGCTCCGACAGCTCCTTTTGGCTTCAAGTTCACCCACTCGACCGCCTACACCCTGCCCAGCAGCCTGCCCATGGCCGGCTCTGATTATGATGAGTGCCCATGGAACTCTGAGCCTTGGAGCTGCACGGAGGACAGCAGCCGGGCCCTCTCGCGGGTCAGCGTGGCCCCAGCCGCCGCGCCGCCTATTGTGCCCCAGCCTCAGCCTAAGGCCCCGCCACCTCAGCACCTGCTGAGCAATGCAGCCCAGATTCTGCCTCCCTTGCCTGCCGGGCCGCGCCACGGGGTCAACATGGTTTTCACGCCGCCCATGCGCTCCTTTTGTGCTCGATACCAGAACACACAATGCCGCCGGCAGTGTTCTCTACACATGACGCCCTTGCAGCGCACACATGCCCATGTCCTTGCTCTGCACGGCCTGCCTATTGCCGCGCTGCTGCCTCTGCAGGTCCGTTGGCGCTGCCTGGTCTCCTTGAGCCACATTTTGTCCAGCATATGGGCCTGCCTATCGCCAGCCTCCAGACACTCCATGCACGCCATCGACTGGTGGACCGCCTCCGACTGCAGGTGGTACCTCTCGGGGCTGCCCATGCCGCCCAGCCACGCCTCTTCCGAGCCCGAAGACGGCTCCAGCACATCCGCCTCGGATTTCTAGCCTGACACGCCGGCTGCATGGCCCATGCCGCCCCGAGCCCAAGTGGTGCCCTAGCACATGTGACTTTAGGGTTCTGTTCTAAGACCCTCCTTGACCCCCCTCCCTGCCAGGTATTTGGTCGAGCACTTCTACCAGGACCTCATCGTTTCCGCCCGGCACCTACAGTCTCTTGGGTCCAGTTCTGTGGTGAACCTAACCATGCACTTTCTGTTTCGGTCAGGCCACAAGGATTTTCTTTCATCGGCCTACCGGATGGCCCACGTGCGCGTGCCCGCACACGCTCCTCTGCCCTTTGAAGAGACAGTGCCCTGTGACCCTGTTGACTTCAGGTACGCCCTGTAGCCCGAGCCCAGCGACGCCCGGTCAAGGCCCGCCTCACGATTGCGCACTGCACACGCTTTTTTGCTGTCATGGGTCTCTTCTGCATGCCTCATGTGGTTACGTGACCCGCGCTGAATCCATGTGCTCAGCGCTCTTTCTCAAGCCCTCTGCTAGCCCCCCGCCTTCTTTGCCTTCTCCTGCGTTTTCCGCCCAATGGCCCAAACGCCGGACAACGCTCTCGCCCAGTTTGCCGCCCTCTGGGCGCAGTTGGACGACAGTGCCAAGCAAAGCCTCATTGGAGGGCTTGCCGGGCAGACCGTGCCCACTGGTCAGCCCAAGCCTGCCGAGCCGCCCATTACCTCGGCCTCCTGCCCCGCGGAGCCTGCCCAAGCCTCCAGCACCGCGGACTCCGGTCCCGCCGTGCAGCCTGCCCAGTCGGCCCCTGCCTTGCTGACGCCCCAACAAGCCCAAGAGCTTGCAGACTGCAAAGCCGCTGCCCAGGCACGACGGGAAGCGCTGCTTGCCGCCTGCTTGCCTCGGCTCCACAGTGCCCGCCTGCCCCTGCACAAGGGAGCAACCCAGATGCCCAGCGCCGTGACTGGAGCTTCGTTGATCAGCATGGGAAAAGGCCGTGAGGGGCCGTGTTTTCCCTGGCGGGCTAGACGGGGCCCCGAAAACCGTGATAGGCTTAGGGCAGGCTTGCTGGGGCTGTGGGGCTGCGGGCGTAGGCTGCGTTTCTGCTGCGCGTGGAGAGGGCGTAGGCGGGGCTGTGGGAAAAAACCGTGATGGGCTTATCCCTGTTGGCTGGCGGCTCGTCCTGCTTAGAGAAGGCTGTGGCGGGCTCGCCCGATGAAAATCGAGGCTGTGGCGATGGGCCGGCGTGGCTGATGCCCAGGGAGGGGGGCAGGCTCGTCCGGAACTGTCCCTGGGCAGACAGAGTCCGGACTGTTTCAAGTGCGGGGCTTGCCGTGCTCGGAGGCTGGGTGCTTCTGCGCGCATCCGCGCACAGCGCAGATGTGAGCGAACTTGCATTCTGGCAGTTTGCATTGGCCGGTTTGGAAACGGCGGCAGATGGGCTGGCCTTTGTGCACGCCGACCCAATTGGCTGGCAAATTGGTGATTTTGCCTTGTCCCTTACTGCGGCCCTTTTTTGGCAGGCGTTCTGAGGAGCGGTCGGGCTTAGGCGGCGGAGGCGGGACCTGGGGGGCCTTCCGCTTGGTGGGGCTGTCGGCGGTGCGACCTGAGCCCGTGGGCGGGCCTTTCTCTGAGAGGGCCCTGGGCCTGAGTTGGAGCAGGCTGGAGACGTCATTGCGAATGGCCGTGAGCTCGTGCAGGGCATCGTCCAGGGACCAGGACTGGGCTACTAGGTCCGAGATGGCTGCCCAGATCTTGCGATCTGCCGCAATAAGCTCCCCAGTGGTGGGCGTGCGTAGGCCTAGCTGGGCGTCGGGCTGCTGTAGGCAGAGCTCTCGGACTTTCTTGTCCAGGGCCTTTAGGTTTTGCAGGTGTGCTGCCCCGCAGAGGGCCCACGCGTTGCGGAACACGGTTTGGATGCGTTCCAACCAGGCGGCTGCGAGGCGCATGTGCTCGACGGGCACCTCGGGCGTTTCGTCGAAGAAGGCGGAGGCGATAATCTGGGCCTCTGTGCGGATGGGCTTAGCAGATTTGGCCTCCATGTGCTCCTGGTATTGCTTGGCGGAAAGGCGGAATTGCCAGGGGATCCATCGCAGCTTTTCCCCTGGTTTGAGGCTGTGGTGCACTAGGCTGAGTAGGCGGATACTGGGCATGGAGTCTTGGTCGAGCAGTTCTCCAGGATAATTGGCTTTGAATTTGTCGATCATGTCCTGGACTGCTTCTTGTGTGAGGCGAGGGGGCAGGTGTTCCATCCACTGGGATGGTTGAGAAGGCAGTGCAGAGGCGGAGGCTTGGGCTCCGGGCGAGGCCGTGCCGGCATCGGGGGCCTGGGTCTTCTTGTGGCACTGGTCCAAGGCTTTGCGTAGGCGGGCAGGACTCGAGGTCCCCGGTCGTCAGGCCTTGGGCTGTCGACTCGGGCAAGGCATTGATGAAAATCGATAGGCGGTCGACGCTGGGGAATGCCCAGGCAAAATCGGATATGCTCTGATAGCCCTGTTCTGACAAGGCTGTGCAAAGGAGGTCATGAACTCGGCATTCCTTAAGGAGGTCGTTGAAGGCCGTTGGGCAATCCATGGCTGGGCGCGATGAGGGCGGAGAGGGGAGTGAGGATCGCGTTCGAGTTGAAGATGGCTGCGGCAGGCACCTCGGCAGGCAGGGGGTGCGGGCAGGGCGGGGTCAGAGGTGGCGGCGCTAAATTGTAGGCAACCCCCGCGGCAGAAAAAAAAAAGGCAGTCGTCTTTTCCTGCGTGTGGGCCATGTTCAGCTAGGAGGGCCGGCTAGGCAGTCCAGTGCTAGGCGGCAGGCTTTGTGACGGCACATGCGGTCTGGAGCGGGCCCTGTAAGCTCCATTCCGGCTGGGCCGATCAGTATCCCGCAGGCTGTGCGCCATTGGGTGTCAGAGGCAATGTGTGCCATATGCACGGCTCCCCACGGGCCATTTGCAAGGATGATGCTCCGTGGGGCTGATGTCCTCTTCCGAGGAGTTCTGAGAAGTGTCTGAGTAGAGGCTGGAGTCGTCGGAGGCGTCGTTAGTGCCGGCTGCTTGGCTGCTTGCCTGCATGAAACGGACGTCCCTGCGGTATAGGAAACGGCGCAGGCGGGGCTCCAGATGGGCGAGGGTTAGGCTGCTCGGGGCAGCGTGTCTAGGCACCGAGAAAGGCGGTTCGGTGGTGGGGGCTTGGCCCCCACGGGCGATTGGGCGCGAGGGGCGCCAACCGTCTGCCACCTTCTGGGACACGGTCGTTTGCACCCATAGGCTATCGACCGTGTCGTCTCTGCCGTAGAGCTCGGCACTACTTTTGTGATGGCCGGCGGTGCGGCGGGCGTCTTCGGGCAGGCGTTGTTGTTTGGCGGCGCTGAGGAGGCCGACTTTGAGGCTGTGGATTGTGAAGGCGCTGGCCTCGTCACTGCATGCAGTGTTAGGGGCATTAGGGCTGGTAAGTTGCATGCAGGCGCGCAAGGCAGGCAGGGCCTGTGAGTAAGACATAGGCGACCGAAAGGCGAAGTCTGTTGTGGCTTTGGAGGCCCAATTGGGCAGGACAGGAAGCAGGAAATCCGGCTCGAGTTCCGAGTTCCAGAAAGCCTCTGTGGCCAGCCAGCATCTGTGTAGGCATAGGAGGTAGTTTAGGCACCATGAGCTTGCTGTGCAGCGACCTGACAGGCCTGTCAGGGTCACAGCGAACGGCTGTCCTGTGCGCGATGTCTTGGTGGACCAGCAGATCCCGCGAAGGGACTGGGCTGTGAGGCTGAGGCTGGAGAGGCGGACTCGTTGCAAGTCGCCGAAGCGCAGGCAGGCATGGTATGCCAGGAGGAAAGCTCCAAGCAGTAGAACCAGCTGTGTGCCGGAGGCTGGGCTGCAAACAATCTCTTCCCAGGCGACGACACAGGCCATGGGCAGGGGCAGGGCTTCTTTGCGATCTCTGGGCGGGCAAAGGCTTGAATGATGGCGTTTGAGACCATGCTGAGGAGGGCTTCCATCTGTGCCGTCCGGGCGAGCCAGGAGAGAGCGCGCAGCATGGTTTTGGGTGAGACGCGGCAGACGTCACGATCTTGTGCTCTTGATTCGAGAGCGGCATCGAGAAAGTCGGCTAGGCGGGCAAGGGTCAGCGTGTCTAGGCTGATGTCCTGGGCTTGCAGGAAGGCAACAAACTGAGTGCATGCCGAGAGGTAGGCTTCCAGGCTGGAAGGTGCGTACTTGGCAATTGCCCGCAGTCGATGTTTGCGAGCAGGCAGTCTCTGTTGTGTGGATGGCGGCCGAGAGGCTGCTGCCTTGCTGAAAGCGTGGCTGGGCACCACCTCTGTCGAGGTCTGGAGTGGCGGGGTCTGATGCAGAGGAGCGGGCTTATTAAGGGAGGTGCTTAAAGGCGGGGGTCGGGGAGTCGGGGCCGGCTTAGGCTGTGCAGTCGGGAGGGCCATGTGAAAGCGCTTGCAGTGTGCAGGCGGAGGCAATCCTCCCGTAGGCGGGCAGGGGGCCCCATGGGCGGGCCCCGAGCGTGGCGGCAACTCCTCCCTGGCAGGCCATGCGTTCCGCGGTCGGAGCAGCTGGGATATGTGATGGGGCGCTTGCACGGGCATGCGTGCGCGAGCTTTGGGCGGCCTTAGCGGCGAAGATAACTGAGTTGAGCTGACAGATTCGCCGGGGTGGCTCGCTGGCGTGAAGGAAAGCCCTGCAGGCGGTAGGCTGATCAAGTCCCAGGAGCCAGAGTGCGGCGACGACTCCGGGAGGCCTGGGCAAGATTCTGGCATGGCGGATCTGGGGCTGTGGGCACATTCTTCGGATGTGCGGTCCTCTATGAGGGACAGAGCGTCATCTTCCAGGTAGGCGGCCCCTAGTTCCGCATCCGACTCGATGCTGAGCCGGTGGTGCGGCGAGAGCAGGCTGGTCTCCGAGCTGGGCCCGAGTCTGGCTCGCTTGCTGTCCGGAGTTGGGCTCCAGGAGGCACGGGGCTTGAACAGGGCATGTGACATGTTGGGGCGCAGGAAGTCAACAGGCTCTCAAGAACGGCTGCGGCAGGCAACGAGACGGATCTTCCAGGACGCATGTCGGGGCTGCATGTGTGCATACATGGACACAAGACAACAAACAAGCATGCAAGCTGGGCACCCCTTTTCCTTTGTCTCGTTCGCGTCGAGGATGTCGAAGATGAGCTGCACCTGGTCAGGGTGAAAGGAGGGGGCAGCATGGGGAGCATGTCTGTATCCCTGGCGGCAGAGGCTTTTTGACACATGTGCGATCTGGGCAGTGTGGGCAAGAAACTTGTGTCCTGAGCAGGCAAGGCCCTGAAGTTGGGCAGTGATCTTCCTAGGCGTGCCAAACCACGTGTGGGCGGGGCAGGCCAGTGAGCGCCCTTAGGGCCTGGCGAAGTGTCCCCAGGGGGATTCCCTGTGCCGGTCGAATTCGTGGCAGCGGCTGCATTGGTGGCGATCGTGCCTATCGGCGTCAGGCTCATCCACGTTTTGGGCACACACGAGGCCCCATGGGCAGAAGGGCTGAGTGCTGCAGGGCCGGGCACATCGTAGGCGTCTGTTGTGGTCCATGTAGAGGAGTCGTGTGTCCTCCTGGGCAATCCGGAAAGTGTCCGGTAGGCAAATGCTGGGCACAATGGTGCAACCGCGATACCTCCTGTCGGGCGGTTCGGGGATGCAGAGGCGTGGGCAGGGAGGCAGTCTGTCTGCTGCCGGCAGCGGGGCAAAGGAAGAGGTCCTGTGGGCAGGGTCTCGAAAGGCGGACCTGCGAGGCTCGTGTGCGTCTCCTTTGTCGGAGAGTAGGCCGCGCAGGTCTGTATCTGCATCAGTCCTGCCATCGTCGGCTGCTCGGTTGCCGGGCGCCGGGCCGTCGGCGGGCTCCGACAGGCTGGGCGGGTTGTCAAAAGGATATGGGCCCGAGAAGACGGAAAAGGACTCCGAGTCCAGCATGAACTTTGATCCGATGATCCCCTGGGCGGCTTGGGACTTGATGAGCTCGTAGTCCAGGCTGTGGATCATGATGGAGTTGTTGTCGTCTCTGACGATGCACTCCCGTCCATCTTCAAAGCATGACATGGGCAAGGGCCCGTGTTGGTGCCTGGGCTGAGTAGGCGGGCCGCAGGCATCGGAGGCGTCTGCTGCTAGAGGCGGAGGAGATGAGTCATCTCTGGGCGATGGGGCCTCGTAAGTGAACCAGAAGGTCGACCAGTCCACCTCCTTGGCACCTCCAGGCGGCTGACCTAGGCCGTAGAAGTGATACCACGTGCGTCCATCATATCGCTTCATGGGCAGGTGGTATGCATCGGGCGGCGTGGGCTCTGTGGGCTTGGCTTTGACCGGCACAACTGTGGGCTGTGCGGGAGGCTGTGGCTCTGGCGGGGCAGGCTCAGTAGGCGCCACTGCATCCTCGGAATCCTCCAGATCCGGGTCAGGCAGTGTGCTAGGCCCTGCAAAGAAGGCAGCGACCGCGTCGGTGGCTTCCTCGGCAAGATCAGCCCAAGCCTTCCTTTCCAAGGCTGTGGCGTCGGCAGGAATCTTGCCACCAGGCGCCCTCGGCAGTGGAGGCAGGTCGGGGCCCGTGGCAGGCGTTTCAGGCTTGGAGTGCGCGATGTGCTCGAGCAGCTCAGTAGGCACGAGAACTCGGTCTCGGTTGAAGTGCAGTGTAGGCAGTGCGCGGCCCTCGGCAAAGGCTTTGCGGACGTGGTTAGCCGTCCATAGGCAGGACGTGGCTTGATGCACCGCGCAGAGATCAGCCCCTGGACGTGGCGCGCAGGCCACACACACACGGGGCAATGAACAATCCCCCAACTTTCCGCAATCTCGTTTGGAGACGGGACACAGCCCATGCAGCACGCGAGCTGTGCGTCGACAAGCCGCCGGAGGTGGATGCCCCCGCCAGGGTGCTCGTAGACCTCTTTGCAGGCAAGGCGCCAATCTCTGCAGCAGCCTCACAAATGGGCATCCCACACTGGGCTCCCATAGACATTGCCATTGACGAAGCACACGACATACTCTCTGATGCCTTCTTCACTCGCCTGCTCCGGCTAGCCTGGTCTGGTCGCATAGCCCTCCTAGTGGCGGCCCCGCCTTGCCGAGACTACTCAGTGCTCAAGCTCGCACCGGGGGGCCCCCCTCCGTGCCGCACGCCCGAGCACCTCAATGGCCTGCCTTCCAATAGCCCAGTGCTCGCACGCCAAGCCGAAGAAAGCCGCCGCATACATGAACGGTGCCATCAACTCTGCCGAGCAGTTGCATCCTCGGGGGGAACTTGGGTCCTTGAAAACCCCCCTTCCAGCATGGCCTGGCTGGAGCCCTCATGCCAACAACTCTTGCGCGCCTCAGCTGCCCACGTAGCCTCAGTTGCCGCCTGCGGCTTTGGAGTGACGTGGTCCAAATCCTGGGCTTTCGCCTCCAACAGCCCCCATATTCGAAAGGTGCAGCACAACTGCGCCCACGCTTTCGAGCACCCATCCCTGCGCAACAAGCGGGACACTTCGGGCAGGTACATCAGCTCCAGCACAGCTGAATACCCTGCCGCGCTCGCCTGCAGCCTGCTTCAGACCTTCCAGCACATGTGGCCGACTTCTGCCCCGACAACCGCGATCCCCTTGCCTCTCGAGGCCTTCAAAGCACCGCCGACTCCTCGATGACGGCCACGCCCCAAGCTTGCCTAGCACCCCTCATTGAGAAAATGCAAGCTTGGTGCATGCAAGATGACCGATACAAGCGCATTGCCGCACACATAGCCCAGAGCAAGCCCGAACATCCCCTCTCCGAAGAGGAACAGGGCTCGCGGCTGCAAATGGCGGCAGCCACCCTGAACATGCCGCCGCAATCAGCCTCTGCCATAGAAGAGGGCCAGCCCTTTCGCCTTGGCCTTCTATCGCACTTGGCCCGCATAACCCAGGACATTGATAAGCACTTGCCCTCCGTCCTGGCTCAAGGAGTGCCCACGGGTGTCTTCGAGCCCATTGTCAGCAGCAACCAATGGCCTGCCGTTGACGCCCAACAGGCCCAGCACCCGCTGGACACTTGCCTCAAAGAGTTTGACACCAACTGGAAGAACGCCGAGGCCCAGCCCGACCTCCTCCAGCGCCTAATTGAGGAAGAAATGGCCCAGGGGTGGGTCATAGAAATTCCTGGGGGCGAACAGGAAGCTCGCGCCAAATGGCCTAAAGGCATCGCCATAGGGAAGCTAAACGTGGTACAGGCCGATGGCAAAGACCCCAGGATGGTCCTTGACAGCTCAGTGTGTAATGTGAACCCACGCTGCACACTACCTGAAAGGGTCTGCCTACCTACAGCCGCCGACGTGCGCACGACCTTCAAGCCTCACGATCCGCCCAATGCCTCACAAGGAGCCGCCCTTGACTTCAAAGCTGCCCACAAGCGGGTCAAGGTTCGCCACTCGGACCAAGGCCTACTGCTTTTCCGCAATGCCGGCCGCCTATATGCCTATGTGGTCTGCCATTTCGGCGCCCGGTTCTCCGCCTACTGGTGGCAGCGGGTCGGGGCCCTGCTCTTGCGGCTCCTCCACCGCCTCATGGCCCCCGAGCCGCACAAAGCTTGGCTCTACGTAGATGACCTCCTGCTCTCTCTTTTGCATTGCCGCGCACCCCAGCAACTGGCCTTCGTCGTGGCCTACCTCTCCCTGATAGGAGCGCCCATCAGCTGGAAGAAGGCCTCCTTCGGACCCAGGATCATCTGGTGCGGCTGGCAGTTCTGTTTCCGCACCGAAACCGTCTGCCTAGCCCAGCCCAAGTTGGACAAACTCCGCGCACAGCTGCTCCAATTGCTGCAGCACAAGCGGGTCCCCCGCAAAGAGCTGGAGGCGTGCCTCGGCCTACTAATGTGGGCCACGAGCATCAGCCCACACCTCCGCTGCTTCACGGCCCCGATCTACTCAGATCTGCATAGCCCGCCGGGCACGTGCTACCCCGTGCCTCCGAGAAGCTGGTCACAGTTCCTCTGGTGCCTCGACGCCTCTTGCAGAATTACTAAGGACGCCTCGTACCTTCAGCTCCCATTGCATGCCAAAGTTATCGAGGTCAAAGGCAAGCCCGTCCGAGCCAAAACGGACATTTGGCCTATTCCGGCCGCCGACAAAACGATCTGGGTCCGCATTGCAGACCCCTCAGCCTCGGAGATTACGCTGCGCAACGAAAGCAAGGCCGCCATACACTGGCTCGCCCAGTGCTTCGCCTACGAATTTGCCATGCCGCTGGCCCGCCAGCCTCTTCTGCCCTGCCTATCAGCCGCAGACGCCATGGCAGACGGTACCACCGTCGGAATTGGAGGATGGCTGTCCACATCCTCTCACACCTGGTGGTTTGCACAGCAATGGGATATCAAGGAACTCCGCACAGCCTGGCCTTTCCTCACGAAGGATGCCCAGCAGTAAATCGCCTGCTTCGAAACCGTGGCACAGTGGGTTCTGCTGCAAATGGCCTACGAGGCCACTGGTTGCTCCTGCCTCAGGTTCTGCGTCGCCTCGCGCAGCGACAATAGCCCTACTCAGGCCTCCATTAACAAACTCTTCACAACGGCCTTTCCGCTTAGCTTCTTCCTGGAGAAGGTGGCCTCCTGGGCCCACGCACGCGGCCTAGAATTGGAAATCGGCCATATTCCCGGAGCCAAGAACACCGACGCTGACGACCTCAGCCGGCGAAGTTCTCTCGCTCTAGCCATGCCCGCAGATTCCAGGTGCACCTTTCGCACTTGCACAAGTCGGCCCATGAGGTTAGCCTAGCCTCTGCTGACGTGCCATGGAGCCAAGGTCTCCTGGACATAGCGTCCCCTGCACAAGCCTGGTCAGACCACACGCGGTGGGGGTGCCAGGCCTTAACTTCACTGGTCTGCCCCGGGCCGCTAAAGTGGGGTTATGCCATGCATCAGGACCGGAGCCTCTCGCCTGAGAAGCTGCCCGGCCTGATTGCCAAACTCGCCCAGAGCAGCACCCGTGAAAAAAGGCCATCGCATGCAGGGTAGGACGCTGTTGCCCCTAATCCCCCTCCCGTAGGGTCTTTGGGATCTAGAGGGCTCGTTCTACCCGCTCGTCCCCAACTAGGGTTAGGTCTTGCAGTGGGCGTTGTCTGAACGCACTGGGTTTTTTGTTTCCCAGGTGTTTTGACACGCACGAATCATGACCGCCCATGTTCGCCCACGCCCAGCTGGCTTCTGGCTCAGCTGGCCCCGACCTAACCCGAGTTGGGGCCATGCATAGCGTGTGAGCATCTTTTTCGCCAGCCCTCCCTTGCCCTGCTCACTCAACGCCAGACTCCAAACACTCTCCACATAGCCGACAGCTCTCTGCTTTGAGAGTGGAGTAGCCCAGCACACTGCCTCCCAAAGCGGAGTAGCCCAGTACACTGCCGCACTATTGCCCCCCAAAGAGGGGGTATGCCATGCATCAGGACCGGAGCCTCTCGCCTGAGAAGCTGCCCGGCCTGATTGCCAAACTCGCCCAGAGCAGCACCCGTGAAAAAAGGCCATCGCATGCAGGGTAGGACGCTGTTGCCCCTAATCCCCCTCCCGTAGGGTCTTTGGGATCTAGAGGGCTCGTTCTACCCGCTCGTCCCCAACTAGGGTTAGGTCTTGCAGTGGGCGTTGTCTGAACTCTGTATTACGACCTCTGAAAAACCTGTCCTGTTAGATGAGGTGAGGAAGGAATGGATTCCCCGGAGCTCTGATGAGGTAGACTGGTCGTGGGAAGCTGAGACGAGAGTCCGAATTGCTGAGTTGGAACATCGGATCTCCACAGATCGTGAAAGCGATGGTTCGTTCAAAAGCCGTAAGACTGCTAAGTACCCTCAATGCCTGGCTGCTGAGTTTGCATTGCACATCAGGCCGCTTCTTGCAGCTTCTTGCAGGTGCACAGATTGATCACACCCTTGCTACTGCGTCGGCGTTAGTACCTGTAAAGGCCATGGACGTTGGACCGTGGGTGATCCACGATGGGGCAGGTCGCCACTCTTGTGGGGATTGGAGCACTCCATTATGTAGTGATAAGCTTAAGAGTCTTCGGACACACCTTTTAGGGAAAGTTTGTGACGTGCAGGGCCCCAAACGCCTGCTTGCTAAAGCCACTTGGCCTAATCTTGAACCCCTTTTCTCCGAGTCGGAGGTGCAAGATGCGCGCAAAGAATTCTTCTCCTGCCTAGGGCCTAGGAGTGGCAACTGATGCAAATACATGGGCGGTCCGTGAGCATCAACCCTTGCATCTGCATGCGCTGGAGGCACTTGCCTGTTTTTGTGGTGATCCGGATGTGAGCCTTTGTAAATCCCTTTTGCAAGGCGTCCCTACGGGGTACAACAACGATATCCCAGTGTCAAATTGTTTTTGGCCTAATCAAAAAGAGAACTTGGAGGATGTATCACTTTCCATTCACATGCAGAATTGGCGCTCGGCATCAGTTGATCCGTCAGTTACTCAGGCCTTACTATGCATCATGCTGACGATGACCGGAGCGATTTGGTTTGTTCCTACGTACTTCTACCTATCTTTTCTGGGATCGCTTAAAGCGTTGCTTCGGTCTGTCATGGGTGGGGTAACCTGATCCCACCCATCAACCTTTTTTGTGCATCGTTGACTGTTTCCTCAAGTGGACGTTGGTGAGGATTTCCGGCACTCGTGAGAAAACAAAGCGTGGAGCGAAGCTCGCAGTCTTCTGAAGCCTCCGGCTATACCGCTAGCAAGCGCAACTAGTTTATAGAACTTTTGGAATTCGCTTCGACTTTTGCAGCCGGTCGTGCTGCACGTCGGTCGGGGCGATTCTGTTATCGCGGCATATTCGGGGGTTTGCTGCACCGAACTCGTCGCGTGTTCGCCACTTCTCGAGAAACAAAAAGAGTGCTTGTGAATCCGTGTGTCTTATTTCTATTTGAATTCATTGATTTCACGATGCCTTGATTTTCTGCGGATATTGGTGAGATATATTCTGGGCTATATATTCTGCAGATGATCGTAACGGATCGTGACTCCACACGGTTCGTGTTGGGGCCAACACATCTGTTTGGGGTCTGCCGACACGGAAGGCGTCTGGAGGGGAGGATTTTTTCCTTCCGTATCATTTTTATGCTAGTGCGAAAGTTTGGGGGGGAAAATTGACTGCTATTTTCATGGCATGACATGTTCGCCCGCCGGAGTCGTGTCCTGCTCAGTAGCGGCAGTCACATTTTCTCTTGCCCACCATCCTTCCCCTTGCACCTGCCTTGGGGACGCTGTTCGGTGTAGGGTGTTTGTTCCCCGCGTCGCTTTTGGAATTCGCTTCGACTTTTGCAGCCGGTCGTGCTGCGCGTCGGTCGGGGCGATTCTGTTATCGCGGCATATTCGGGGGTTTGCTGCACCGAACTCGTCGCGTGTTCGCCACTTCTCGAGAAACAAAAAGAGTGCTTGTGAATCCGTGTGTCTTCTTTCTATTTGAATTCATTGATTTCACGATGCCTTGATTTTCTGCGGATATTGGTGAGATATATTCTGGGCTATATATTCTGCAGATGATCGTAACGGATCGTGACTCCACACGGTTCGTGTTGGGGCCAACACATCTGTTTGGGGTCTGCCGACACGGAAGGCATCTGGAGGGGAGGTTTTTCCTTCCGTATCATTTTACGCTAGTGCGAAAATTTGGGGGGAAAATTGACTGCTATTTTCATGGCATGACATGTTCGCCCGCCGGAGTCGTGTCCTGCTCAGTAGCGGCAGTCACATTTTCTTCTTCCGTTCTCGACAAGGCTCACCGCTGCACTTCGAGGCGCTTGATGATGCTGGTTTTCTTGCTCAGCTTCGTTGCTGCAAACGGCGTCGGCTCTGATTCAGCTATGAGTCTATGAGTGTGCCTCACAGTGGCCCCCTGGATGGCTTGGGCATGGGTCCGGATGGCATATATACCGATGCTGAACAAAACCTGCCTATGTCTGGTGGAGGAGCTGGCACCTCTGCTGCGATCAGTGCTCCTATAACCCGGAGTTTTCTGCTGCAGTGCCTGCGTACGATGCTGGATATTCCGGAAGCCGCCCGGACTGCAGTTACGCAAGACGATATTCTAAAGATGCACTGAGGCGATCACTCGACTCAGCATGCAAGTTGGAGGTGGCGAAGAAGTTGTGCTTCAAGGCGACTCGGAGCCGGCCATCCAACAGATCCTCAACAGTGTGGTCGCTTGCAGGGCTCGGTCTTCGTACAAGGACAAAAGTGACACCCCGAGGCTCTCATGCTTCCAATGGTCAAGTGGAGAAAGCAGTCAGCACTGTTCGCAGAGGGGCTCTTACCCTCAGGGCCCAATTGGAGACCAAGAGTGCTGTACAAGGACACTTGCCCATATTTGCATGGCTCCTTCGTCATGCAGCCTTCGTCCACAACCGCTTCTTCGTTGGTTCGCGAGGCGGTCCTACCTTCGAAGCCCTACAAGGGCGAAAGTTTCGAGCTCAGATGTTGGCTTTTGGAGAGTCATGTTCTTCAAACCCACGAAGTACAAGGGCGATCTGCAGTGGAAAAGGGGCATCTGGGTCTGGGTTGGTCTTTCAGAGAAGAACGGTGCCCATGTGCTCTTGACACCTGAACAGTAGAAAGCAGGTCAGTGGGAGCAAGTCAAAGCGAAAGCGACCGCTCTACACTGGTCGTACGCCGTTGCTTCCTGATTCAGCCTCCTTGGAGGAGCTGGCCAAAGCAGCTGGTAGAGCTGCAGCTGAATCAATAGCTGCAGGCACTCCGAGACCACCCGTGCAGGACGAAGCAGGTTCGGATGAAACATCAAGCTCCTCAAGCCTGAGTGAAGCCCAAGCCCCATTGAAGTTCCCACAGAAGAGGCGAAAACAAAAGCAGTTCCCACAGAAGAGGCGAAAGCAAAAGCAGTTCCCACAGCAAAGGCGAAAGCAGAAGCAGTTCTCACAGCAAAGGCGAAAGCAGAAGCAGTTCCCACAGCAAAGGCGAAAGCAGAAGCAGTTCCCACAGCAAAGGCGAAAGCAGAAGCAGTTCCCACAGCAAAGGCCAGTCCGTGTTCAACGATGGATACAAGTTCCCGACCAGTCCGTGAGGAAGATCAGCCTGCACCATCAGTCCCACAACAAGGAAAGCGAGCAAGGCGACTTCTTGACAGACCCTCTGGCAGCACGCTTTACCCTCCCGGCTGAGTGGTTCTCAGATGTAGACACAGGCCTGGAGAAGGAAGTCGAGGATGAGATATATGAGGGTGAAAAACCTCCCGCGTTGCCAGAGGGTGAGTTGGCGGCTTTGGATTTTGAAAGCGATAGAAAGGAGCTGGATCGGCTGGTGAATATGGGCGTTCTGAGACTGCCGGAAAAAGGGGAGGGACCTTACGCAGTTTGAGGTCCTCACGACGAAGATCGTCAGAGACTGGCGCCCTACTTGGATCCGGCGCAGCCGGCTGGTGGCACGAGAATTTCGTACCTGGTGCCCTTGGAGCCAGGAGCTCCTTGCTCCTGGATGCCCGGCTGCTTGGAGATGAAAGGTCTGGCAGCATTCCGTTCATCCTGGAGCGGCTCCTTCCTGGGCAGCGAATTGCAGCTTCCGAATGGTTTCAGTTCATGAAAAGCATGCTGGGGGAGGCGGGGATGAGCGGATTCATCAAGGAACCAACCCTCTTTAGAAGCGACAAGGTTGAGGAGGAGAAGGTGGCGTCCACCGCTGAAGGACGGAAAGAGCTGGTTGAAGCTTGGAGCAGAAGAGTGGTGGTGCAAGTGTCTGAGCCAATGCGGAATGTTGGCGATGAGCTTGAGTTCCTCAAGAGGAAGTGCATCAAGACCGACGAAGGGGTTGCAATGTTGAGCGGGGCAAAGCATCTGGATGGGCTGATAGAGGCTGTGGGAAGTGTGCCAAGGGACACTCCGGCAGATCAATCCTTCTCAGAGATAGACAAGAGCCCTTCCTTGAGCCCGAGCAAAGCAAAGATCTCCAGGGAATGCGTGGGAAGGCTTCTCTACCTGAGCCACACCCGGAGTGACATCCAATTTGCAGTATGTGTCTTGGCGAGCAAGATGTCGTGCCCCTCAGTGATGTCCTACAAGTGGCTTCAGCGAGTCGTGGGCTACCTTGTCCGAACACCCAACATCGGGTTCCTAATCCGAAGCCCGAAGGCTCATGCTTGCCTGGGATTTCCCGGGGATGGTAGCCTGGAGGAAGGCGGCAAGTTGGTGCTCGAGTCAGTGACAGATGATTGGGCTGGATGCAAGGCCTCAAGAAGGAGCAAAAGTTCAGTTCACCTTTATTGTGCTGGTGGGCTCTTGGCGAGCTATGTCAGGAGCCAAAGATCGATAGCTCCTTCCAGTAGCGAGTCGGAGTATATCGCTATGGTCAGTGGGGCTACCGAGCTTGTCTATTTGAAGGAGTACCTTGTGTATCTCAGCCGGGGCCAATCATGAGGAGCGACAGCGCGGCAGCACGAGGCATCAGCCAAAGGATGGGATGTGGGCGAGTGAGACACTTGGACTGTGCCCTGATGTGGGTTCAGAATGCCACAAAGGAGAAGGCCTTGAAAGCAGGGCCAATAGCTGGAGTTCGAAATCCAGCTGACATCGGCGCAAAAGCTCTAAGTGGCCTTCGCCTTCGTGAGCTTCTCGGACGAGCCGGAGCCATCACCGAGGACCTTGACATGTATGGAGCTGAGGCGGTTACAGATGCAGAACATCGTGCGAGCTTGAGGCAGATCACTGCAAGTGGAGCAGTTGCACCGCGCCAGCTGAAGAAGATTTTGCCAGTACTGCTTGTGCTGGCCCAGGTTCTTGGGTCAGATGGAGTCGACATCAGCGAGGGCTTGAGCCTTGCTATGGGGTTGAGCCTGGTAGAAGAAGCTGCAGTTTCCTCGATTTCGTCATGCGTTACAACTGTTTTGGTTCTCTGCTTTTGGATTGGTGCAGCATGGATTTGTTTGCATCTTTCCCAACTTCGATGAGCAGCAAGTCAAGAGCCAAAGAAACTGCAGAAGTGGGCTGCCAGGCAGATCGAGGAATGAGCCCAAGCGAGATGAAGTTAGCCGATGAGTACATGGAAAGATGCGAGTACTTGACACGAGCAGTACGGGAAGAGCGTCGCGTTGTGGAGCAGTGCGAGCAGGCTCTTCGTGATGTAAGGTCAGAAAACAGGAATCTCCAAGGCGAGATTAACAGGGTGAGGGCTGAGAATGCCAGAGTGCTAGGAAGAGCGTTCTACCCTGAATCTGTACAGATCACGAGACGAGGAACATCCTATCATGTTGAAGGATGCCCCTCCCTTGAGCATTCTACTGGTGTTATGACCTATCACCGTTGCAGCCATTGCATTCGACAAGGGAGGTGAGAGCAGACGAGTAGCCATGCAGAATGCAGGGCAACTCGAGGCGGGGTGTAAGAACAGTTTGCACCCTGTTGAGCTTGACAATCATGTCCGACTGAAGCCTCGAATGTTCAGAGAAAATTCTTGCATCCTTAGTCCGTATGGACAGCGCTCCTTTAATGAGGACAGTCTCCGCTTCCTCTTTCCTCAATAGCAACTTTTAGAGCTGCAGCCGGTAACGCGTCTGTTTCACGCCATTTGGAGTCGGTCGCGATGGACACTTAAAGTGCCTCGCGCAGTTGAAAAAATCTTTTGGACTTGCTACAATTTGACACGTGTAGCCTTCTTGGCCTTCCGTTCTTAGTTTCACACTCGAAGCCCCGCCCAACAGAACAGCCGTAGGAGGTTTTGTATACGGCTGCTCAAACGAGTTGCTGCTGGAGGTTGAGTGGGGTACTGATGGGGGTACTGGGGAAACATGTTCGTTTCCGACAGCAGACAGCTCTTTGCAACGTACTCGCGTGCACTGTACGCACAGTGTGGTTATAAACACAGTTTCTTGCAACCGGAAAGATGCATGCTGAGTGCAAACTCTGTGTGGAATTGAACGGTCTCCTGGAAAAGAAAATTGGGAATCTTGCGGGGCAACGGCAAAAGCTCAGCAAACGGAGCAGTAAGCCCGGTAGTGATATAAAGTTGTGTGGACAAGTCGAAGCAACGCAACATTATTGTTTCACCAGCGGATACTGTTGTCAATGTCCGAGCAGATTCACATGACTATCATATGGCGTATTTTGTTTGAAGCATGTTGATGCATTTTGTTGGACACATGGTTTTGTCACCTTTAATGCCAGACTGCTGCCACGCTGAATTTGGATGGAATTTTGCATGATATCCTCGGCATGGTTCGCATATGGAAAGCATACTTTGTAGCTTCGGAGTTTGGCCGATTGTGCGCACAGTGCCGTGAGCTCCTTAGTTGCATTTAGTTTTATGTGGGCTTCAAACGCTGCGCCTGCACCATCCGCTCCAGGCAGCGCGATGAGGCATTCTGCAGTGGGATGTCATGCTTTCGGCATGTTTTCACCAATTGGTGGCATTGGCGTCAACGTATTTCAGCCGTTTAGGCTTGAAAACGCCACTGTTTGAATGACAAGCTTGATGCGAGCATGTTAATGAATCTAGATGGGTTCCGCATCATAATCATAGTCATGGTCATAGTCATAGTCGTAGTCATGGTCATAGTCATCGTCATCGTCATCGTCATAGCCATAGCCACAGCCATAGCCATAGTCATAGTCATAGTCACAGTCATAGTCATAGTCATGGTCGTGGTCATAGTCATAGTCATAGTCATAGTCATAGTCATAGTCATAGTCACAGTCATTTTGCAGTGTTGGATTGGGCGCTGAGCACACCCGTGTCGATACATTCTCCAGCGTTGATCATGTCTCTATTGCCTGCCTTGTTTTTCGCCTGTTCCATTTGGAGTTGCCGAAGTGCAAATTCTTGAAGCTTGGCAGAAAATGGCCTTACATTGCCATACCGTTCCCACAAACAAGCATGAGAGGATGTTTGTGAATTGCGAACTTTGCATTCTGTGCTCGCATTGCAAGGCTGGTCAGGAGAGTACAGTTTTGCTCGGTGTTGTTTGGTGGAAAATGCAGAGGCAAGGCTTTCTCAAAGGACGTTCATCGCTATCTATTGCTTGTTTGGACACTGACACGGAGCATTCCCTACGCAGTGCTGGGGTGGCACATTCACCTACGAAAGCTGCTGCTTGCAAGAGTCGTTGTTATCCGATGCAGATGCTCCTTGCCTCGCGCAATCACTCACAGTCAGCATGTCATGGCTCCTTCCAGCGCAAAGCATGCTTTCAATGGTGATAAGGCTCGACATATCGAAAAGCTAGCCGACAACGATGCTGAGCTGAGAAGAGCTGCGTCGTCATGTCTCCTAGGACTCCTACATGTGTTTCCCACAGCAGCGGTATAAGGATCTGGATTGTGGCTGTGCAGTGCCTGATCTGGGGCCACCTGCATTTCAGGGCGGCTCGTTCACGTGGTGCAGCTTGGCCTGTCATGGTTGACAGCTTGTGTGGTGCTTCTGTGCTGTTTTTTGCGCTGCTTGTGTGCTGCTTGTTTGTTTCCGATGCGGGCTGCAAAGCGCCCCTCCCCCCTGTTTAACATCTTCCTGAAAGTTTGACATGGTATCGCTACCCGACCCCGCTCGGCCAGGGGCCCGCACAGTGGCGCCTGCACAGTGGCGCGGTGTTTGTGGGTGGGAGGGGGGGGGGTTGTGGGCCGCGGGTGCCTGTGGCTGAGCTGATGCAAGGTCAGCTCCCGCACGCAGGGCGCGCAAGAAGGCGTGTTGGGGGGATGAGAGGTGGGGTACCTGTTTTCTGCTGCCCGGACACCTACGGCCCGAGGCTTCGGCGGATTTTGGTTGCATTCTGGCAGATTTTGGTTGCATTCTTTAGAGAGAGATAGGTTATGTGAAGCTTGTTCAATATGCAAAACAGCCAGGCGAGTTTGATTGTGCAAGTTACGCACTTATACTGGCAGGCAAATTTCGTCAAGCAGTAATGTTGAATCAGGTGGGCTTGCAGCAGCGTTTGCTTGCAGCATTGTGATGTGCTTCTTTTGGTGTCATCCTCCTTTGTTGCAGGACCTACGTCCGTTCTACATGCCCTTTTTGCAACTTTCGGTGGCGATGCTCGGTGCTTGCCCGCTGGGGGCGCTCTCCATGATGCTGCTGGATGCATCACTGAAGATGTCGAATTCCAAGGACAGCCGGATTGCACGTGTATGCCAAGAATGCACAAGAGAAAAACAAAATGCAACAGAACCGGCCGAGCTGACTTTGCCCTGCAGGTGCCACCTGACTTGCACAAGTTGCCGAGCTTCCTGAGGAAAGAGGGTTTTTACAAGGAGGGTTGAAGAAGAGACGTGTTCTAAACAAATTGAACAAATGGAAGCCGGGAAGCCAAGCCTGCTCGGCCAAACTCGGCCCCAACATGAAGGAACCTCACATCACAAGCATCGCAGATCATGGCAGATCAGGCATCCTTGGACATCTTAAGTTGGACAAAAGTACCGGAAGTCTGCTGGGATCGTTCGTTATTGTGTTGCAAATGCCAGCTTGTTGCATTCTTACTGGAACAGCTCTCCGCACGGCCGCAAAGTCGGACTTGTGCAAATTCATGGATATTTAGCAGCAGTGCATTCCGCAAGCTCCGCCGGCTTGTGCCTGCTTTGCTGGCAGCACTGCACGTATCATTTCAAAGGAGACGTTCTCTGGTGTCGGATATGAGTGAACACATGTGTTGAGGCGCACATCCCTTGAAACCACCCATCAATGACTGCGTGAAACAATGAAACAATGATAACAAGCACAATTGTACTGTTGCAAGATCACAGTCTTTCAGTGCCTTTTGCGACATCCTGGTCATGCATTGTGTTGTGTTATTTGCCATGTTGCGCTCCTTGCTTCCCGCGAGGGCACAGGAGATGATGCAGCTACTTCTGCGGGTTGAGTCAGTGTCCCTTCTTGGCGTTGCAACTTCTGGATGGATGATCTTCAACCAGGCTCCATGGGAATGTTGCATCACATAGTCGTGCGGCGTGAGTTTGTGAAGTCAGTCCTGTCGCATTGGTATGCAGATGAGCAACCTCCGTGGAGCTGTGCAACGGCGCTTGGGTGGCACTTGGGGCAACGCCGAATGTCTACGGGTACCAGCTGCTCAGACCCACGCTGCAAGGAGAACATACAGCAAGACATCGATCGCGGATCTTTGTGCAACTTTGTGCTGGCTCGCGGTTTCTGTTTCTGCAGGATCTATCAGATCGTCGCAGATGCTGTGAATTTCGTCCCGATAGGAGTGGTTTTGGTGCGTTAGTGTATGGCACATGTCCAGCCCGGAGTGCAAGCACTGATGCTGCTTCCTTGTTTCAGCCCTTCCGTTCTGAATGACCTTGCCTCCGCAGGCATCACCAGCCTCTTGCAGGCTTTGCTGGATGAAAGCACAGCCATCAATTGCAGTCTGGCCCGTGCTGGTCTGTTCTTGACGCTCGGTCTGAACGAGAACCCCCGACTAGACTGTTGCTGCCAGAGCTGGCTGGATTTAGTGAATTTAGTGCCCCCCACTGTGATGCCTTGAGGCTCGCGGCACAGTCCATGCTGCAGCAGACATTTCTTCCAGAAGAAGCAGCCCTCGCACAAGTGCCAGGCATAAATTGACCTGAGAGTTCGGCCGGTAGGATAGCACCCGTACCACGAGAAGTTGACAGCATCAGGCAGGCAAAGCTTCTCATGGGTCAGAAACAATGTCAGAAACGCTGTCGTGCGGGGGATGTTTGTGGAGTGGAGGGGCACCACCTGGGCCTGGAATGGAAGCCCGGAGCTTGCTGCGAGTCGGCGAGGCCAGCATCCGACACTTGGCTTTGGCTCCAGGGACCCGACATGTGTTCGCACTGCATTCGAGTGCACGCATGCAGATGTGCGCGCAGCAGCTAGAGGGCTAGAGTTGTAACATTCCTCAGGCCAGGCAATGGATTCCGAGGGCAAGGCATCTGGTCTCGGTGCACTGGGCCTGTTGATGGCCTC
This sequence comes from Symbiodinium natans, assembly GCA_905221605.1. Classification (NCBI taxonomy): domain Eukaryota; class Dinophyceae; order Suessiales; family Symbiodiniaceae; genus Symbiodinium; species Symbiodinium natans. Next base: position 78,119 of record CAJNDS010002099.1, read on the forward strand.
GCCTTGGCCATTTACCGAAGTGCTGGATCTGCTCAGCTATCCTGGGCGCCTTGTGCTGCCAGTCAGCTTCTGAGGAACTTCCGTTCCTCCCCGAATTCGGAGCTCTGGAAAGATGCTGCTCAGGTCGCGAATGCAATGCAAACTATATTGGAGTTGCCAAAGGTGCCAGCTGTTCTGGGTCCTGCTGCGTGGCAACGTCAATCCTTTGCTTCATTTGCAGGAACACCCGCTGCTGGAGCGAGCAATGACGACAGCAAGCGGCCACAGTGGGAGCGATTCTGAAGCCAGAAGTTGCTCGAGCTTGCAGAGTGATCGACAGCAGCCGCAACAGTTTCACGTTCGGGGTCATTTGAGAGCTAGTTTGAGGGCTCATCAGAGGACTTAGAGGGCATATGAACCTTGGAAGTGTCCGTGCCACGTCCGTGTTTTTGTTTTGGCCCCAATTGTAGAATGCCTGTCATCGTTTTCCTGTAGGTCTGCTGCATACAATGCTGTATCGAATGTTGTACTGAATGCAGGCCTGTGTGTTGGCAAATCTCCTCCCAATGTTGGAGCTTGCCACGACGATCAGTCACGAGCAGTCAGCAACCACGAGCTCATCATCGTCAGAATGCGAAAATGCGCAGATGCCGCGTTGGAAACAACAAATTGTGATTGAGAAATCGAACGAGGTTTCTGATATCAAAAGATTCGGCCCTAAGCTTTGGTTTTCGCTCCAATTCACGGACTGTCAGGCAGCATTGCTTGAGTCAATTCCAAAACCCAAACCTGCAAGTGTCCCAGGCGGCCCCCTTGTGTTGCAGGTTCGCAAACCGCAAATCTCCAGCACGTTGTTGCATTGCACTGCAATCTGGAAGATGCAGATGGCGCATATTCTCCCCCGATGACTGATAGATGCGGGGAAGTTCTATTTTGGACGTTGCAGGTACATTGGTACATGTAGCAGTGTAGGACCGGTGGTGCAGGAAGTGGTGTGATGTGAAGCACAAAACGAGCCTACGGGCGGCCTTGAAAAGCTTTCAGTTTTGAGAGAGTTGCGCGAATCTCGAGGAAACGCTTTTTTGGAAGCGCTATTGCATGCTATTGCCAAGGTTGGGAAAGGTTTTAATCACCTGCACCACTGGCTTGGAAGGCCTGGAGAACACACTGACCCAGCGAGCACAACGCCGTAGCAGGACTCGCGGGGTGTAGCGAGTGGGGACGCGGGGGGGTGGGGGGGGGGGTGCGCTTGGAAATGGCAACGCTGTAAGGGGTGGTTTCAGCCTCGCCAAGCGCAGATGCTCCTGTATTAGGATTACCTCCAGCTCGCCTACGCCGAAGAGCACACAGTTGTAGGATTTCTGTTGGCTTTGCTCAGACTTCAACTCCTTGTCAGCCAAAACAAGCGTTGTCGGGCTCCCAAAGCCCATCACCCAGTTCTTCTCAAGTTATGGTTTGGCAGGAAGCCCGTTGTCAGGGCCTGACAGAAAGAAACATGGTTTTCAGCTGTTTAAGCTTGAGAGCTGTCCAGGAAGCACATCGTTGTACAGCAATTTTTCCGCACGTTGCAGTTTGGCCCTATGAATACTTGTCACATCAAGTGATACATCTCAATCAGCCATCCCACAGATCCATTGCTATTGCAAGTGGGGCAAAGCTCCGACCCTGAGCACCCCCCACACTCTATCTTAACAGCTCCATAAGATCTTACCAAGTGTCTTCTAAGGTTTCAGAGAACATTTCCTTGTTTTGCAACATCTTGCTGGTGTTCAGGAAAGAAGCGAGCCTCGCAAACCTTGCATGGAAACCTTACATCTCGGATGTTCAACTCATTGCCGTTCGCTGGCTAACTTTTTTGATGTCCCCTATCCCTGACACTCTGTAGATATCTGTAGCATCTTTGGCGAGCAAGCTTCACTCCAGAGTTGCAGTGCATCTCACAGTAAAAAACCATCTGCTTCAAATCGTTTCGCGAAGGGTGTGCTAATGTGTGTTTACGCGTGTTCGATGGGTGTGTCCGAGTTGTTTCCTACTTCCAGTCCACAATCCTTCCTAGTTCCGCCGAGCCCAGGTTACATATTCCGAGTGAACCCATACCGAGAAATGGTGAGTGACATGGTGCGCTACACAAGGCTTCCCTTTTGTGGCTTGCGGCCGTTTATGCGTATGGTGGCTGACATTGCGAAGAATGCGCTGCAAGCGGGCTGCGCCAATAATGCCGCCTTCTCGGGCGACGCGGAGACATGCAAGTTCACTTTCGTCGAAGGAGGTTCTCGTGGGATTTGTATTGTTGGGTGTTTTTTCGGGTGCTTTACAACGTTACGGGTGCTTTGGATGCGATTTGTTTTGGAGGCCCACACCTGGGTGACTGTGCATTGTGGGCATCTGCGAGCCTCCGTGTCTCTGCGGAAGAGTGCGATATATGTGTTGGTAGCAGGTGATAGCACATGACAGCACCTGTTTGCATGTTGCTTAGCATGCTGTTTGTGCGGTTTCGCGAAACCGCAAGTGCAGGCCTCGCAGGAGTGCAGACGAGGGCGCTGGCCTTCGAGCCACTGCCGGATGCGGCCACCCTTTTCCAGCAGAACTTTGGCAGCAGGGTGTGCTACATGGTGTGCTACCTGGTGTGCTTCTGTTAGGAAGTCTTTGTGACTGCCCTCAGTCTCTGCATGAGGAGTGTCGCCGAGAATGGCTTGTCTTCATCTGTACACGTGCGCAACGCAGCGCTTGGTGAGACAACTGGGCAGACCGAGCTGATCCATTTCCGGGGTCACAATGGTCAGGACGGCCTTGAGTGATGGAGAATGATGGAGACATTGTACATCTGCTCTCTGCAGGCCACTGTGAATGGACGCGATTTTCCGTCACAAGACAGAAGGGAGGTTGTGACCATACCAGCTTTGGAGCTGGCATTGGATACTGAAGTTCCAGCGATCTGGCCACGCATCGATGCGCTCAAGCTGAGTGTCAACGGCGCTGAGAGGAACACGCTCGTGCCGGCCTCAGACCATCGATCAGAAGAGTCGACACCCCAAGGGACACCGAGTCCACATCAGAAAAGGGATCCGTGTGTGTTTTGAGAACTTTGTGAGACATTCGCTCCGACGTTGAGACTTGAGGCCGGTGCTCGCAAGTTGCTGTCCAAGCGACGGATTTGCTCTGTGCTTCGGATGTTCGTTGGTTGGCTGTCGTGGAATTACTACGTACGCTTTTACCAGCTCTTCGGAAGATGTCTCCATGTCGAAACCACGGAGCCTGAGGTGCTGATGCATGCTACAAAATGTAAGAGGTCGGGCATTGCTGTCGCTAAGACTTCATCTGAGAGCAGCAAAATGAAACCTTGTTCGGCAGGGGCAGGCGTCCACCTACGGAAGACCCAGCTCCTGATTCAAACGTATCCAAGCTCCTTGGCGACTGCCCCGGACAGCAAGGTCCGAGGAGCTGACGGCGGCGCAAGCGTCTTTGTTTGTAATTTATCTACAACATGTGCCATGTGCCGAGTGTTGTGCACATTTGCATCCAGCAAGGTTCGCCCATGACTTGATGACATTTCTCCATGAAGGGTGACGTGGCTGAACTCCAGAATGCATAAGGGCGCCAGATGCAATGCACCATTGTCCAGATGCCGAAGAGCTCATTTGCCAGCCATTGCAATTTGGCTCCGGATGGTCACCTGTCGCCATACTTCCCTTTTTTGGGCGCCCAGGCTTGGCTCTTGGTCGGCTCTCAGTAGGTTCTGTTGCTGGGCCGGTGGGCTCTTGGTGGGCTCTTGGTGGGAAGTGGTCGCATGTCGCTCGTCCTTGTGGTTTTCAAGCTTCAAAAGTTTGGTCGCGAATGAGCGCTAGGCGGACTCTTGGAGGGACGCTGGTGCTAAAAGCATGGACTTGGGTCACTTCCCTACCCCCAGCCCCAGACCCCCCCCCAATACTCTCAAAACGAAAGGCCCTTCGCTACTCATTCGGGAACCGGCTTCAGCCAGCACGGCCAAATCCAACTAGATCTTCAGATATTCCCACAACAGGAAGGGCTTAGGGTTTGCTCCGAATGGGCCGCTGTGGTCCGGCAAAAAAGGGTACATCATCTACATCTGATTCCGTTCATGGCTTTCCGGCGGTCTTTTGAGTTTCTTGTTGCCGATTGTTGGTTTTTGGTTTTCGCATGTTTTCGCGTTTCTTGTGTTGTGGTCAAGTTGATTGAAGTTGCGAGTCGTGAGTCCTGGCGGTTCTTGTTTAATCTTGCCCTTGCTTGGCTGACATTTTTTTGCCGAAGCTTCGTTTAACGTCGAGCAGTCGAGCGGAAGGTTTCAAGATTTTTCGCACCTCTCTCCGTCATTTCAGGCATGGTATTATGGATTCTGACCAACCAATTCCAAAGAATGAGAAACCCATTGTCCAGCCAACAGCCTTTGATTGGGTGAAATGCCAGATGCCCCGTTTTGCGCCATGATGTAGTGGTTGTCTTGTGCCAAATCACGCCTTACTTGTGCAGCGCAGATTTTGCGTTTTCGAGGGCGTTGTGTTTTTTGATGCTTGATGATTGTTTGCGGGCTTGCCTGCTTCTGCACCGAGCTTCCAGAATCACACCCGTGGCGAATCCACATGGAACACAGCCAGTTTTCAGCTTTGGTCGCTCCGATTCGATCTTTTTTTCTGTTTGCGGTTGTTGCTGGAATAAATTTGCAATCAAAAAAAAGTACGCGCTGCCACTCCGGAAGAGGACCTTCATTGTTGCGGCCAGGCTGTCGTAACTTTTTGTATGCAAGGTTGTCCAAAATGCCCGGTTGCAGCGTTGCGCGCGCATGGAGTTAAGCCGCATCGGGCTACCTTGGCTACATTTTTGGAAAGGTTCGTTATCACCCCCCCCGTGATTTGCAGAGCATCCTGACATTCAGAGATGTACCAGCTGAAGCAGTCTAGCGCACAATTAGTTGACTGGTGTCATCGCAAGACTGCATGGTGCCGCTTTGAGCATGTTCAATGGCAAAACTACAGAGACTGGTTTTGTGCTCTGGGCAAATTACGACATGTGCGAGGCAAACTCGCTGGAAGCAAGCTTTGCAGCTGTTGGAAGATATCTCGAAGGAGTTACAGCCGGATGTCGTAATATTCAACGGTGCCTTGAATGCTTGCGCCCGGGCAAGCTGTTGGGAAATTGGCATAGAACTACTACAACAGATACAGGCGCAGATGTTGCAGCCAAACATCGTGTCGTATGGCACAGCTATCTCCTCTTGTGTGGACGTTTGGTGTGCTGTTCTTCATCTTCTGGAAGAAGTGTCGATGGCAGGATTGGAGCTGAATGTATTCGTGTGCAGTTCCGCAATCACAGCTTGCGGAAGTGAGTGGCAACGGGCCCTTGAAGTCTTTGAAAGGATGGAGGGCCTCGCTGTGCTGCCCAACGTGGTAACGTTCGGAGCTGCAATCGCGGCTTGCGAGCGTGGCCGGCAGTGGCTCCGTGCCCTGGACATCCTGTTTTCGATGGGTGCTCAAAGATCAGAGCGGAACCTCCAGAGCTTTTGTGCGGCAATGAGCGCTTGTGGAAAGGCTGGCCGCTGGGAGCACGCACTTGCACTGCTGGAGGCGCTGCCGATCCAGAAGCTTGAGGTCGAGTCGTATGCCTGCAGCACAGCCGTTTGGGCCTGTGGATCCAGTGGATCCGGTGGATCCAGTGGATCCGGTGGATCACGGGCATGGCAGCGGGCTCTACGCCTGTTCTTCGATCTCTGCGAGTCACTCGTAAAGCCGAATGAAGTTGCACTTGGATCTGCCATCTCTGCCTGCGAAGCAGCTGGCCGCTGGGAAGTCGCATTTCAAGTCCTCTGCTGTGAATGGTGTGCGGAGGTGGTGTTGGATAGTGCATGTGTGAACTGTGCCATCGGTGCATGTCAAACAGGCAGCCAGTGGCAGTTGGCATTGTGCTTGTTCCTGGAGTCCCAGGCTATGCTGACCAAACCGAACGACGTGACCTACAGTGCCCTGATGCGCGCATGTAGAAGGGCATACCACTGGGAAATGGCACTGGATATCTGGACCGTTTGTGAACGAGAGAAGCTCACACTTCTCACTTTGAGCGAGGCGGTGTGGGCGGCTGAGTGTGCTGCAAAGTGGGATCTTGCGCTTTTTCTCCTGGGAAAATGTACTCGATCCAGGCTACGGCCAGATAGCATTCTTTGCACAGCTGCGGCAAGTGCATGTCAGAAGTCGCATCGTTGGCAAGAGCCGTTGTATGTGCTCCACCTCATGGGAACTAGTGGCATCCAACCGAATTTGATTGCATGTGGTGCTGCCCTCACGTCATACGAACTGATGCCTTCTCGCTGGGAGCGCATGTTCCAGCTAGTGGCATGTATGGACAGACAGTGCCAGCGTGATGCCACAATTCAAGCTGCTGTAGCGTCTACGTGTGAAGGCGCGGGGCTTTGGCACTTCCTGAGTGCCTTGCTCGACGAAACTGTTGAGCTGACGCTGTCAGAGTTGTCAGAGTTGTCAGAGCTGTCAGCACTTGGGGTTCCAGTGCCATTGACTCCGTATGACTCCATATGACTCCACGTCTGATGTCGAAAGGGGGCCGTGAAAATTGGCCGGATTCCAGATCGGGATCGAGGCTCGAGCCGAAAGTCCGCGATGGAATCGATGGAAAAGGTTCGAGCCAGTTCGAGCATGTTGGGGTAATTTCGGGCAGCTTACAGCTCATGCAGGCAGCTGTGTTGCTTGTATCACACACTGTCTTCCACAAAGGAACATGGATGTTTATGAGCACAATGATGCCACCACTGGAGAAGGTGACATCGTGAGTGTTGTCCGAGTTTCGTCGAAGGATTGGGTAAACGTATCATGGGTCTTTCTTTTGGGTGCAGGAAGGGGTCGAGTTCAACGAGTTCGCTCAGCCGGCGAGATGGATTCGATCTTCGATGATCCCCAGCTCACGGAGCAGGCGCTTCAGCTGAGCATGCCGAAGGCAGCGACAAAAACAGCTGTTAAAGCTATGGATTGAAGATGATTGAAGCTATGGCCAATTATGGTCTGCAGCTGAGGTCTACTTTCTGGCTCTTTCTCGGGACAGCCATTGTAGCCGCGCGCAGCGGCATTTCCATGCAGCAGCTGGAAGACCTACAGACGGACCGCTGGAGGACGGGGCCATGGAGGTTCGATTGCATCAAGAATGTATCTGATGTAGCTCAATGTGAGCAGCCGTGTGAGCTGCAGGACCCTGGACATTGATCCGCATTCCCCCATGGCCACACGTTTTGCGGAGTTCTCAGCTTGTTCTCACTGATCAAGCTGTGTTCCTTGGCCTGCCTTGCCTGGTTTCGCCTCATGGGTTTTTCACATATGGCTAAGGCCCAACGCAGGCACCGTGATCACTGCTTCAGAAGCATGGCAAACTGCCATATGCGAGTTAGACGTGGAGTCTCGACAACATCTGTACAGGTTTAGTGGAGCAGTGGAGCAGGCTTTCCAGAGGGGATGACTTGAAAGGCATTCCTTTCAATGTAGTCTTTAGTGTCCGTGCTGCTGTACAGCTGCCTGATGGCACAAACACAAGAGGACTCGAGGACCAAACTCCAGAAACAGTTGTTGGCGCGGGGCAGGGCGGATTGTTTGAAACATCATTGCATGTTTGAACCTGTCTCTGAAAGTGGAACTGTCAGTCCTCCTGGGATGCTTGCAGCGCTGCTAAGTGGGCACCTTGCAAAGTACACGAAGGCTCGGCAGAGGAGACATGTGCAGCGACTGCAAAGATATGTCAGATATGTCAGATATGTGTCAGATATGTGTCAGATATCTCACATGCCGCCTTGACAGGAAGCACTTCTGAGCAGTCCCGCATTCTGCAGATTCGCGCAAGAGTCCTCCAGAAGAGCCCAGGGCGCCTTTGATGAAGCTGTAGCCCCAGATCGTGACGGCTTTGAAGCTTCGTAGCTACTAGGCCCTACTAGGCTTGATGGTGCAAAGTTAAGGCGATGCGCACTGCGCAGCCGATGATTGAGAAGGCCGTTGAGAGGAGTCAGCAGACCATCAGGCGCAGAAGCGCCGGGACTCAGCTACCTTTTGTGTGTTTTTCAGTCTGTTGTGTTTAGTCCTGTTAGTCTTGCACCGGTCGCATTGGCAGGGAGCTGGAGCGGAAAGCTGGCAACGGGTCGAAGAATTAGCATGGCAAGAGACGCTTTGCCTTGCTTCAAGTCGAAGCGATAGTTCTTCTGCAGCTGTAGAGGGCAAGTCGTGCCGGGTGTTGGTACAGAGCGAAAAAAACACCTTGCACTAGTCAGCTTAGCACAGCCCGAATGTTGGCTGGGCAGCCACTCAGTCATAGACTGCTGGCATCCTTACGTCTTAGAAGACAAAAATTGTTGTATGTTGCGCTGTAAGATCAGACAGCTTGCGAGCAGGGTTATCAGGATTGTTTGTTCCGATCATCGCCATCCTAAAACTCACCAATTTGTGTGGCGTTCCCTCAGACAGCTAGGGATGCTCCACGGGGGCCTTCCAGGTTGCCCGAGAGGACAGGTCCACGCAATACATTGATATAGGAGCACAGGTTTGTACATGTAATTTTAACGCTACACGACCCGCCTCGGCCCGGCCCAGCGCATCCGCGTGAGCATGGTGATTCCGCAGCGCCCAAGTCGCTGGACCCCAAGCAATAAGGGTTGGGTTTAGGGTTTAGGGTTCCGGGTTTATGGTTTATGGTTTATGGTTTGGGGTTTAGGGTTGAGGGTAAGTTTAGGGTTGAGGGCTTAGGGCTCAAGGTTCACGGTTTGGGGTTTAGGGTTCAAGGTTCAAGGTTCAAGGTTGAGGGTTGAGACGGTTCGGCTTGGATTGATCGTAAAGTTGAGCCAGGCCCCTGACAGTGGCAGCGCAGGCGAGAGCCCCGAGGAGGGGGTCCAGAACGGGGGCGGGCAGGGGCGGGCGGCGCGGGGGGCAGGGGGGGCGGGGGACGGGGGGAGGGGAGGGAGGCAGAAAAGTGGGTGGAAAGGGGGGTAGGGGGGTGGGGGGGTGTCGTGGTCGCCCACGAAAGGCTACCCTTTCCAGGTAAAAAAGGGTCCGACATATGGGCTTGGGGGCTGACAACCCGGCCCGAGGCCTCGGCGGATTGAGCCAGTGCATCTTCGGAAGCTTGTTTTCGTGTTGAGTAGAAGCTGTACGTAGAACACTTGTATAGGCATGCACAGTCATGTATAGTACAGCAGTCGCATAAACACATGTCCCGACTTACAGACGCCTTGGGCTCAGACCAAAAAGTCAGCTGCGTAGTTTGTCACTGTGACTCCGGCCCCAGTACCCCGCTTCTGAAACTGGTAGCGGAGCTGTGGAGCTCAGTGACACGTTTTTCATTCCTTGCCGCAATCTCGTTCCGGAAGAGAGAGCTAAGGCGAATTTGGGTGTGAGCCAGGAGAGCCGAACGAATAGCAGCACTGCCTGTCTGCTTTAGGCTTATCGCACTGTGCAAGTCCGACGCAATGTATGACCCCGTGCTGAGTTTAGACACCCCAGCAGAGACTAAGTCGGGGAGCTACATTTACAGCGGCTCTGCCGCATCCTTTCACGACTGGGAGTTCCGCACACGTGCACGTGTGTCCCAGCATCGCGAGGTCTTGAAAGACCTTCGCTCCAATCACCAACTCAGTCGGTCTGCGTCCCCGCGAAAGTGGGTCGGAGGTGGCATAAGATCCCCGGACCGTCACACAGGTGACGAGAGTAGTGGAGTAGCGGCTAGTCCTTCAAGTGCCTCAGGACGCCGACGCGGCCGCCAGGCCGGCGCACAATCCACGTCGTCGAGAGATGGTAAGCTTTGCAGTTGGCGTATGCGGCCCAAACCACACTTGCCAATGTGAAGGGCGGTCAGCAGAAGGGTTCAGGTAAGACAGGCGGTAAGAAGGGTGGTAAGGTTCCTCCATCCAATCTCTCTATCGCCGACAGGAAAGCCAAACTTGCCGAGCTGAAGGATCGCAGCCATTGGCGATGCGGGCGATGCGGTGCAATCGGCCATTGGGCCGGCGATGCCGAGTGCCGGCTCAAGGGTAGCCCCGCAGGTTCTAAGAGTGGTTCGGGTAAGGGTGGCTCAGGTGCAGAGAAGGGCGCCACACCTGGGAAATCCGGAGCCGCATCTGCCTCGCAAGCCCATCTTGCTGCACTGAGTGATACTTCAGATGATGAGGTCCCTGCCATTCACCTTTCAAACGCTGCGGAAGACATGGAAGGGTATCCCGCTGCCCCGGGAGAACCTGTTCCGGTACCTGGCCCATCGTGGGTGCTACCGACCTCCGGGCTGCAGGAGACGGGCAAGCGACCTGGGTCGAGTTTCGCCATAGAGGTCGAAGGGCTTAAGCGCCGCCCCCCCTCTGTGGGGGGCGGCCTAGGCAGGGTTTAGGGTTTAGGGTTTAGGGTTTAGGGTTTAGGGTTTAGGGTTTAGGAGGGTACAGGTCCCAGAGAGGAAGATTGCATTACCTCATTGATAAATTGATGCGGAAACTGCTCGTGATGTAAATGCAAACAAGCACAAGCTTCATTTGGTGGCGTCTGGTAGCTCTACAATGAAGAGGGTTTGCCGATCGACGCTTCAGTGTGAGGCATTTAGTTTGCAACACGCAATCGAGCGCGGTGACAGGATCCGTGCGGCAATCCTTGAGTTGCAAGGCAAGCTGCCATCGTTGCATGACTGGAGTGAGTTGGCACCGAGGAAGATGCTACACCTGCAGTACTCCGACTGTAGGTCGCTCACAGACCACTTGTTGTCGTCAGTGCCCAGACCAGTGGAGGACAAGCGTCTCGCTATCGAGATGACAGCGTTGCGCCAAGCACTGTGGATTGCCGACACGCCAGCAACTGAGGCCTTTACGCCCTTCGGTGACATCCTGCGCTGGATTCCAACCCACCTTCAGTTGGCGGATTGCTTGACCAAGAGTATGAAGCCCAAGCTTCTGAACGACGCCTTAGAGAGCAACGAGGCCGTCGTCAAGGAAGAAGCACCAGCTGAGTGGCTAGTCTCACTTTAGTTTGAGGCGCACTCATCCACTCGCCGATAAGACGGGTGTGAGATTTTCCTGCTTAGAGGCGCCGAGTTGGATTTCGTGTTGAGTAGATGGATTTCGTGTCGAGTAGAAGCTGTATGTAGAACACTTGCATAGGCATGCACAGTCATGTATTCGAGTACAGCAATGGCGTAAACACATGTCCCGTATTACAGGCGCCTTGGGCTCAGACCAAAAAGTCAGCTGCGTAGTCTGTCACTGTGACTCCGGCCCCAGTACCCCGCTTCTGCAACTAAGAAAGTCCCCAGTTTCAACACGGGTGTAGTATGCCTTCCGCCGAGTGAACCCGTGCGTCCTTCAAGTAGTGAGGGGCGCTTTCCTCTGGTTCAAGACAGTGAGCAAGATGCACGAGCCGTCGGTGGTGAGGGGAAGTGGGAGCTTGAGGTAATCCAATGTGCGCCTCTTCTTGGCTGGCTCCATAGGATAGTCGAAGCTTTTGACAAACATGTGTGTTGGTAGTGCTTTTGGGACGAAGCGCCGCACTACACACGAAGTGCCACGGCGCCTGAAAGCATTCAACCAACAAGTAGGAGTAGGCAACCATCGTCAAAGAGGGCATGTGAAAGATTGAAGAGAACAGTGTAGGCGGGGTTGCCTCGCTGTCAAGTCGCGGTTTGTGCCCTGGCAGTAGTCAGTAGTCCTCGTTCGACATGCGCAAGTGGGATATGCATTTGTGTGTGAGAGTCTTTCATTTGTGACGCCGTTCTTTTCATTCAGCAAACGACTTGGAGTGAACAGCAGTCCCTTAAGGATCAGCAGTCATGCTAGATACTTCACATGCTATTCACAGAAGATGCGATGAACAGTCTCGACACATCTACCGTGTTTCAATTGGCCCGGTTCCTTGGTTGACAGCAGATCTGGAGCAGCATGGTGGTGAGTGGACAGCCATGTGCGCCCTTCATACACTGATTGGGCTTCTGTCTTGTGCATTGACACGGAAAACTGGGTCCCCTTTTCCGGGGGGGGTCGAAGACGAAATTCGAAGACGAAATTTGAAGACGAAATTCGGCCCAGCCGAAATTAGGCCCTGAAGACGAAATTCGGCACTGAAGACGAAATTCGGCCCCTGAAGCCTAAATTTGGCCCTGAAGCCTAAATTGGGCCCTTGAAGCCGAAATTCGGCCCCGAAGACGAATTCGGCCCCGAAGACGAAATTCGGCCCCTGAAGACGAAATTCGGCCCTGAAGCCGAAATTCGGCTCCTGAAGACGAAATTCGGCCCGGAAGCCTAAATTCAGCCCTGAAGACGAAATTTGGCCCTGAAGCCGAAATTCGGCTCCTGAAGACGAAATTCGGTCCCGAAGACGAAATTCGGCCTGAAGCTTGAATTCGGTTTCGGTCCCCCTTAGGCCTGCATAAAATGGCCCTGAATTTCGTTTTCGGGGCCGAATTTCGTCTTCAGGAGCCGAATTTCGGCTTCAGGGCCGAATTTCGTCTTCAGGGCTGAATTTAGGCTTCCGGGCCGAATTTCGTCTTCAGGAGCCGAATTTCGGCTTCAGGGCCGAATTTCGTCTTCAGGGGCCGAATTTCGTCTTCGGGGCCGAATTTCGTCTTCGGGGCCGAATTTCGGCTTCAAGGGCCAATTTAGGCTTCAGGGCCAAATTTAGGCTTCAGGGGCCGAATTTCGTCTTCAGTGCCGAATTTCGTCTTCAGGGCCTAATTTCGGCTGGGCCGAATTTCGTCTTCAAATTTCGTCTTCGAATTTCGTCTTCGCCCCCCCCCGGAAAAGGGGACCCACTTCCCCGGGTCTCTGGTCTTGTGCACTTGTCCACATTGATGCTGTTGTGAATGTATACTGAACCTGTATATTGAATTTTCAGACACATTCGCGAATTTGCACAATGCCATTGAAACCATAGATCAGGGTACTTGCAGTGTTGAGGGATGATGCTTTGCACAGAGGGAACTGGTTCCAGCTATACCTCCGAAATCATTCTTGCGATCTTCTCAAGTATGGTTCCATGGCGAAGCAGCTTAGAGCTGGGAATCGAACGCAAGGAAACGGAGCCTGCGAGAATGTCAAGAGATGCCTCAAGACTGTAATGGAATGATCTGGAGAGAGGTGACATGCGGTAGAGTCCCCGGTAGAGCATAGCAGACGTGGGCTGGACGTAATATTTTGTGAACTGTTGTGAGATGCGATGAGCATGAGTTTCGGGCTTTCCCTTGCGGGGTCAGGTGGCCCTTTACTGGTTGTGCGATGCACTCAGAGTACTGGCGAAAATACTTCTTCAGAAGCTTTGCTTTATTGCGGTACCCGTTTTTGTCCAGGCGGGTGCGAAGAGCTCCCGTGTTAAAGCTGAGCAGATTGAGTCAGAGTCTTGTGGTGAACTCAGGACTTTGATGATCGGTTTGTACACTTGTATTCACTTCTAGTCTAGATTTCCTTCCTGTTTGCATTCACAGTTGCATGTGCACCGACGGATAATCACTGCTTGAGGTGAGACGACATTTGCGGAACTATGGAGCCTTGCATGCATGGCAGCGTTGGCGTTTACCGATTACACAACAGGAAGCATAAGCTGAAATTCTGCTTCAAACATAGAAATGCAAAGGACGAGATTTAGCATGTCTAACGTACAGTGAGCACATAGAGAAAGGAGATGTTTTCCCTTCGAAGTACGCAGAGGGAAGTCAATCAACGGAAGTTGAGGCTTCCCATTCACAGTAGAGGGAGCGAAAGTTCTTTTCCTCAAGTATTACCTATGAAAATAGAGAGGGAATAGACGTTGTCAGACGAAAAAGCAGGAAAAAGGGTTGTGGCAAAATGTACAACAAGACCTAGCTAAAGAAACGGCATTTTCCTCCGTAGTTCCTTTCAACATGCAGAGGAACAAATGGGGTTTCCCATCCAAATCCAGGGACAACGGCCAAGAGAAAAACGGCAAACCCCAAAACATCTACCCATTTGAAGCGGCATCCTCTTCTAAGCTATAAGCTACACATTCTGGCTCTGCGAAGGAAGCTTGTGGACAGAAAGCCTGCGCAGTGTATATCGTCTGCCCCTGGCTCAGTGATTCCGTCGAATCCGTCGAAGCAGGTGTTCAACGGCCGATGTTTGGATTAGCTGCGTAGTTTGAGGAGACTGTTTGGACTGCCAGGAGCTCAGCTTGTAGACAGGACGCCTGCGAAAAGGCATTCGGCTGAGGTCGGATTCTGAAGGTCCGCTTCATCCGCTATTTTCGTCAAAGCGTCAATCCGAAAACGACTTTCGCGGCCTTGAAAATGCGCGCGTCGCTCGTCCCAACCATCCCCACCCTACCCTTCTGAATACAAGTGCCCAATATGCACAAGTGCCCAATGCGAACTTGCCCAAAGTGCCATGCCCTCCTTGGCAAATTTGTGCCTGCATGGGACCCTTGGATGTTGGACCATCAGCATCCCCAGGGGGAGCATTTCTGCGACTTCTCAATCCTCTCAGATGCTCTTAAGAAGGCACACCTTTGTTGGGAGCCATCAATAGTCATCCTGTTTGATTCATCTCCAGACTGTCCTCGCAGGTCGTGAGGCAAGACAAGGCATGCTGGAGGTGCAAGTTCATGGGCTTGCCGTGACATTTGCTTCCTTTGCGCGCGTATGTCTGTGCAGCTGTGTCTTGCAAGAGGCTGTTGGGTGATGCCGCTGCTGAAAGCCAGGGCTGTCACAGCCACAGTTGGTCTGGCTATTCCTCACCGAAGCCCCCCGGGTGATCACATGTTCTGACATCCGCATTGCGATCTCATTGTGGCTCTGCTGATCACTCCTTTCGCAGGCTTTCGCGTGCCAGCCATTGTCCGCCTAAAAGGGCCTAGAAATTGACGAACCCACACCTCCGCTTTTCGGGGTTTTGATTAGGTTTGATGTCTGCAGAGTTGCGAAGAATGTTTAGATAAGACATCTATGACAAAAGCGACGGTGTACGCACCGGTCAGAACCAGTCCACCACTGAGCACGGTAGAATCGGACTCCGTGCTTCGGGCGAAAAGAACTACAGCTGTAAATTACGTTCCTGTCTTTTTGGTAGGGTGTGTACTGAGGTGGGGCGGCAGTGGCTTCTATGGTGGGGTCTGATCCCCAGCAGCCTTGCCATCACTTTCGCATGGTGGCGTCTCGAGAGGAACAGCAATGTTTGCATGGAGGGTGCAAGATTAAGCTTGGATTGAATTGCATGTTCCGAATGGGCTAGTTGTGTTTTTGCATATCACTCGACGTTGTCAGCTGAGTTGTCACATTGACGTGCAGAGACAGTACCGACATGTACCGACAGCACGCAACTCAGTCAGTCCCATCCTTGATCGCCGTCGCGACCCAGGCTTGCAATCGGTGATGCAGTGGGAGCTCCTTTGGAGGAAACACCGCCACGTTGTGGAAGCCGTTGTGGGTGTCACATATGGGTTATTCATATGTGCCAGTTTTTGCCCGTCAACCAATGTCTGCCGGACCATGAGGGTGGGCAGGGAGCTTAGGCCAACATGGCAAGGGCAATTTCCACGAACATAGACGGACACCAAAGACGATCTTTAGTGTCTGCAAGGTATTCCGATGCACGGCGGCCATCGCCCCAAGCTGCTCAGACCAAGCGCACTGGCCAGAGGCGCACATTGCAGAGAGAGGCACTGTGCTTCACTGTTGAAGGCCGTGCCTTCTTCCACCTGGTCTGCATCTCAGGTCAGTCTTGCAGTATAGTTGAAGGTTCGTTTTGTATCTTGTGCAGGCCTGAAGGAGTTCGGTCAGCGGCTCTGGTGATTTGCATCAGCTGACCAGTGCCATTCTGTGAGAGGGGAGCCAGGGCTGCTCCTCGTAGCAGCAGCTACTCTTGTTCTTCCACGGGAAACGAGTTTCGCTCAAAATGGGCATGGATGAGACCAAGGTATAGTTCAGCTGAAGACTTGAAGATAACATGTGAGTTATTTACGGGATTGACCTGCTTGAAAATAGCTACACTACGTTGAAAGAAGTGGAATGTCAGTCTGTGCGGACTCAATGGTGTCGTGCGGTTACCGTGGTCTGCAGGTGGTAGACTGCAGTATCGGAATGCGCACCTCCGGCCTGTTTAGATAATCATTCTTGAGCCGATAGGGAGACCTCTGACTGCTTCGACAGTTACAACAAATTTGAGCTCTCCGCTGGCCAGTGGTTATTCCCTCAGCTTATGGCTTATGGTCGTGGTCTAGTTGATTGTGGTGCTTTCGCTGACGTACACGAGAGACAAGGACGGACGATACAAGCATGGGTCTTTGTCGGCTCCTCTGCGTTCTCGATCCACGATGGTCAACCGCTCACTCTTCTCTTTTGTCTCACGTTTGCTTCTCCTTTCAGTTCAATACAGTTCAAATGCTTACTGTGTGTCCAGGCCTTGCCGACTCGCTGCTTGTTTGCAAAGGCGCAGCAGCATTCGGTTCGACACACGAGATGGAAATTGTGTAGTCTGGACTGGCTGAAGAGTCCATGTAGGCTACAACGGAGCGGACGTCCGGATCAGATGGCACATGTGGTAAAGAGCTCAAGTTTGATGAAGCCATGGCACTGTGGTGCCTTCTCTTCTTCGATTGCTAGGTGGTTCCAAGGCTACTGCAATGCTTTCCGCTATGACGGAAGTCGTCGCTACCGCACGTGGGCGACCTGGAAATCCGGTTGTTTCTAAATTTTAAATGTGGGTTTCGATGCCTTTGTGTGAAGTAGCGCGTTCTCATATTCCGGGCTGCCGTCAGACGTCTTGGGTTCGAGCAGCGTGCTCTGCTTTGCCGACTCCTGTAAGACGGGGGGGGGGGGGGATGAGCGTGGGGCTCGAAGATTTTCACTTGTAGACCGCGCTCTCAGAACTCCGAGTTGAGCTGGTTCGGGACCCTGAGACCCATGCTCCCAGGCCCTGCCCGCCCAGCTGCATTACCCAAGAAAACATGGGCTTGAAGCCCTGAAACCCAAACTTTAAAAGTAACAGCTTCCACATTGCCAAAAGAGTCTGAGGGCACAGATTTGTCTGGACATTGACCTCTCAAAATACAGGAAGTGGGGGTTTCCGGGTTAGGTGCAGATGAAATGGGTGATTTCTGCTCAAGCCGTTATCCAATCAAACCTTTATGAGGAATGGAAATTCGGGGGGTCCAGTTCACATCCACCCGCCTCCCAGTCCAGTGCGCATCTTTTGGGCTCCCCCGTCCAGCGTGCATGGTGGGGGTGGTTTCGGGTCTAGTTTAGGGTTTAGGGTTCAGGGCTTAAGGCTTTGGGGTTTAGAGTTTAGGGCATCGCAGTTTCTGTTTCGGGATGTAGGGTGGAGGGCTCAGTGTCTGGGGCTGAGGCGCTGGGGCTTGGGTTTCAAAGATTTGAGGCTTTGGGTTTAGGGCTTTTGTGTTTAGGGTTTGGGATTCTGAGCTTTTTGGTTTAGGGTTGATGGTGTTTGGGGCTAAGGGCTTAGGGGTTCGGGTTTGGTGCGGCTTTGGGGTTTCCGGCTTTAGGGTTACTTGGGTTTAGGGCTTTAGGCTTTGGGGGTTCTACGGGTCCCTAGATCATTTGTCCGATTTTGTAGAAACATGTTGGTTTTTGAGAACTCATTGCACGACATTTTGTATTTAATGTGGACGGAATTAGCTTATTGATGTTTTTAATTGAAGTCAACACAGCTTTCACGAACCTAGAATGAATGTTTTGGTTTGTAACCACGTTGTTTAAAATTCATTTAGAAGTTGATTTGATTCATTGTGGGTTCGTGATGCGTAAATCATACGAGGTACTTGTGTAGATTGATTTCATGCAACTAGTCCCATTAGTTCAACTAATTCCCGACTGCGTACAATTAGTTTCATCAAGCATCCATACATAATTAAATGAGAAAAGCACATCTATAAATATTTATCCAATGCCCACTCAATTTCTTTTACTACATACAATTCAGCAACGCCAAAGATTATTCGTAGAGCCTTCTTGTTTAAGTTTAGGGTTTAGAGTTGAGGGCCTTCTTGTTTAGGGTTTAGGGTTTCGGGTGTACGGTTTAGGGTTTTGCGACTAGGGTGTAGTGTCTAGGGTTTCGGGTTTATAAGGGTTCTTCCTAGGAGGAACCAGTCATTTCGGAGGTCTGGGTTGCATCTGTACATGTTGTCCTTTTCTTGTGCTCATTATAGTTTAGACAAGTTGGATCCCCACACAAGGTCCATATTCAGGTATCGGATAGTAAACATGAGCTTGGAGCCCTCAAACCCAGACTTTAAAAATCACAGCGTCCGCATTGCCAACAGCAAATTCTGAGGGCACCGAACTGTCTGGAGTGGACATTGATATTTCAAAATGCAGTAGGGGCTTGCCGAGTTCAGTGCAGAGGAAATGGACGATGTCTGATTAAGTAATTACGTTGTTCCCTAATCATACCTTGAAAGATCGGTTCTATAGGGGGGTGGAAAAGCAACAGGGGGCTTGGGGTTCGATTGAATGACATGCCCTGTGGAAGGCTTTCGGGGGGTCCAGTTCACATCCACCTCCCAGTCCAATGCGCATCTTTTTGCTTCCCCCGTCCAGCGCGCGTGTGGGTTTTATGGGGTGGTTTCGGGGGGGTTTAGGGTTTAGGGCTCAGGGGTTGAGGTTTAGTTTAGGGCTTTAGGGTTGGGTTTCGGGCTTAGGGACTTCGCAGTTTCGGGTTTCGGGATGTAGGGTGGAGTGCTCAGGGTCTGGGGTTGAGGCGCTGGGGCTTGGGTTTAGGGCTTTCGGGTTTAGGGTCGGTCCAAAGGTTATCAAAGGTTTGACGTTTAGCGTTTACGGCTTTTGTGTTTAGGGTTTGGGATTCTGAGCTTTTTGGTTTAGGGTTGATAGGGTTTGGGGCTAAGGGCTTAGGGGTTCGGGTTTGGTGCGGCTTTGGGGTTTCCGGCTTTAGGGTTACTTGGGTTTAGGGCTTTAGGCTTTGGGGGTTCTACGGGTCCCTAGATCATTTGTCCGATTTTGTAGAAACATGTTGGTTTTTGAGAACTCATTGCACGACATTTTGTATTTAATGTGGACGGAATTAGCTTATTGATGTTTTTAATTGAAGTCAACACAGCTTTCACGAACCTAGAATGAATGTTTTGGTTTGTAACCACGTTGTTTAAAATTCATTTAGAAGTTGATTTGATTCATTGTGGGTTCGTGATGCGTAAATCATACGAGGTACTTGTGTAGATTGATTTCATGCAACTAGTCCCATTAGTTCAACTAATTCCCGACTACGTGCAATTAGTTTCACGAATTCTCAATACGCCGTTAAATGAAAACATCTATGTACATATATTCATCTCCAATACCACTCAGTTTCGTTTCATACAAACAATTCACCAACGCCAAAGATTATACGTAGGGCCTCCTTGTTTAAGTTTAGGGTTTAGGGAGGGCCTTCTCGTTTAGGGTCCAGGGTTTCGGGTTTACGGTGTTTGTAACGACCTTAACGCGGAGAAGGTAACTGCAAGTTCCTGGTTGATATCGAGATACAAGCTTCTGAGACCACTACCGATGACCAACTGGTCTTCTGTCATCCCGGGAGCTGCGCCTTCTAAGCTGCACAGGTCAGTCGGCTTGGGCGGAAACGTTTCGAAGTCTCTCGCCGTTTTCCTAGAACTGAATGCAAAAGAGGGAGCAAAGTGAACACCAAACGAATTCATGTCGTCTTTCCTTTCAGGCAGAGGTAGAGCGGCTAGCTGGTCGCGGTGGCTTGCACGCAGTGCCTCCAATATATGGCTCGGTCACCAATGATGCAGGCAATTGGTGCATGTCTTTTGTGCTTGCACTGTTTTATCATCCCATGGCTGATTTGCCTTGCCGGCAGCAGGCAATGGCTCCATCATGCGCCTGGCTCCGGTCAGCATCTTTCTCTACCTCTCCCCCTCTCCCTCTTCCCTCTTCCTCTTTCCTCTTCCCTCTTCCCTCTTCCCTCTTCCCTCTCTCTCTCTCACAATATCTCCCTCTCTCTCTCTCTCTCCCGCCCTCCCTCTCTCTCCATGTGAAGGTCGCAATAGCATATCACCTGAATCCTGTGGAGGCAGGCTGCCTGCAGTATTTAACCCGAGCGATCGACATTCACATCCATTAAACTTTCCAGGCCATGGAAAAGGCTATCTTGCAAAGTCGTGCAACGTGTCGTGGCCTGCATAAGGATAGGTGGTGTTTGGAATGAAAGTCCAGTTTGAGACATCAGCACTGCACTGATCACTATGTATTGCGCTGGTGCCGCCAAGCTGCCCTGTAGACCCATGCAGGCATCCGAGTTGTGACGCGGCGGCCTGCTGTGCATTCATGGCATTCTTCATCGCCAAGGCCCCCGCATGGACCAAAGTGTTTGCATCTGGTACAGTCTGGTACTGTGAGTTTTGTGCTGCGAAGCCAAGGCGATTCGCCTGCATTGTCAAGGACTTTCACGTGCGCCTGCCAGGCTCCCAACTATCAAAGTTGGTATGGCCAGTCACGCCAGTCACGCCAGTCTTTTGGACCGAGGAGCCCCAAGGTTTTCTGACCGCAGCCATCGACGACTTCCTAGCAAGTGGCTTCCAGGCAGATGTCGTCACCTCCGATTCGTGGGCACAGCACAACCTGGTCGAAAAAACGTTGGAGCAGGACCTGGCAGCCTTTAGGAACATGGCGGGTGCGAGGCTTGACGGTCTCGCTTGTGATCTCAGACAGCCTGGCTGAAGTTCTCAGGTTGTGGCAGAGCCGATGGGGTGGCTCGAATCCGAGCTCTGCTGACCTGCAGCCCGCCGAGCCCGAAGGCAGCGCATGGGGGGGGGGGGGGGGCTAAGATGGGCAAAGATGGGCTTGGGTTTTCTTGGGTTCAAGAGCGGCCCCTGTGCCTGCAGGAAGCTTGCTGGGATTGGAAGTCGACGGAGCTGCAAATATGGGAGGTGCACCGCCTTTCCTGCCCAGACGTGGCAGATCGAAATAATTTCATCAGGCCATGCGGGAGCGCTGGAAAGACCGGAGGTGCCCTTGCAGATCAGAGCGCTTTGTGCAGTCTTTATTGATTTTCTTGGTTGCTCGGGACGGCCTCGGCTTAGCTGAGGTACAACGGGCACCCTATCATCGACACGTACTGGGGCGCTTATTGCCGTGGCTTCGGTTGCTGCAAGCCTAAGCGCACTTGCATTGCCATCATGGGACTCGATGAGGTATGGACGGCCTGGCAATGGCATTGTGGGCTCTGTGGCATACCAACAGTCTGGAACCTATCTTGACCCCGGCCTTATCTTTCATGGTGAGGTGCATCATGTCGGGGAATGCAACGTATAAACGGAACATCTCAGACTTCAACCCAGCACTCCGGCTTGCCATAGACAGGGAAATCTTCTTCGGAGTCTTGCATTCATTGCTATGCTTCAAGTGGCAGCGGCCCCTTGCGGCCCACACTTCGATGAATGTATCGCGTGTTTGGTACTGAAGTCGTTCCAGCCCGGAAATGGCCGTAACTTTGTAAACTGGTGGAAGCGGGAGCATGAGCACACGGGTTCTAGCCGCTTCGAGGCCAAACCGGTTCACCCTGGGCCTTTAGGCAAAGTTTGGAGAGTTTCGTTCTTAGATCTTCGTGCTGCAAGCATGGACTGCTGAGTCGGCTCAAAGATAGCTGCCACAGCATCACATAGTGTGCTCGAAGATTTCTTCTGGCGTCCAAAAAGTATCCTAACGCAGCTAATGTGAACATGTCCTATCCAGGTGTCAATTTTTGAACCGGACGGCGCAACTAGCTCCCACTCCACCATACAGCCAAGACAAGCCACAAGCCGAGACGGCGCCATGGTCGAGACCCTTGTGGTAACCCGAAACCTTTTTGGTTTGTTGGTCCTGGCTGCTGTGCCTGGATCCGCCGCCAATCTGCAGCCACAGCGTCCGGACAGTATCATCTGTCTGGCATTGTCTGGCAGTGCAAGCTGCTTTGAAGCCCTAACGGGAGCGCAGTTGTAAGCTCCCAAGAATGAGGTCTATGCCCATGGTGCCGCAGCTGAAAGTTAGAATCTTCCACGTGTACAAACATCTTTTTAACTAGAGTTTGCTAATTCCTGCAGGCCCCTCGCCCGATTTTGCCATGCTGTGCAGGCTGGTATGGGCTATGTGTAAGCCTCGGCTGGGGCTGTCTGGGTGCGCTGGTCAGCGTGTATGGCCTCATGAAGGGGCTGAAGCTGCGGCATCCGAAGCTAAAGCTGGGAAGTGTTCCGGCGTTCTCAGCATCTCTTGGGTTATCTGGGGTTTTTCTTCTGGTGCAAAGAGATCACAAGAGTGCGCGCTGCACATCACGCTTTGAGATCTCGCAAAAGGTGGCATCGACGTGTCGCTCACCAAGTACTTCCTCGTCGTCCTCGTCACAGGAGCATAGACGAATAGAATACATAGTAAGGGAAGAACAAGAACAGGAACACAGCACAAACATGGCCTTCCAAAACGTTTTTTGGCACGTGCCGCTCACCCTTGTGCGAAGCCTGTCAGAGCTGCCCCACGCTTTTTGGGGAGCCCCCGTTTGCTGACTTTCTTACAAATCAGAGCTGACACCGCACGACTTCACGTGACAATGCTTCTGGTGGCATTTTTTGACCGCACTTTCGGAGTGTTTGAATTTCACATCTTGATGCAGAGGCATCGCGGCCTGTGCAGTGGAGAGCTGGATGGCCATGGACCTGGAGAACACGGGGAAGCGAGTGTCCTTTATGACAGGAGCTTTTGCGCCGGTTCACGAGGGAGTATGTTTTGTGTTGGGCAGCTGGCATCTTACGTTTCACATGTGCTCACATGCAGGAGCAAACCTCATGGTTTTTGGCGTCAGTTGCTTATTGCTCGATTCTGCAGAGCACCTGTTCTGATCCATTCTGGATGTTCTCTGTGAGGTGGCCGCTTTACTGGGATTGAGTATCAACATAGAAGATGTGGGCCTGAGTGGACGGGACTAGTTTTGCCGCGATCATGCAGTGCGCGCACGCGAGAGAACAAAGGTTGTGCCTGGCAATCTTTGTGTGGCCCGCATGTTCTATTTTGATCCTCACCCACCATGCTGTGCATTGAGATCGGTTCAAGCTCCTTCAGCAGGTGCACTGCTGGAAGACGATACCATAGCCATGCCGTTAATAGCAATGTTTGTGAAAGCTGAGATGGAGGCTTGGCCAGTGTGAACGTCAGGGTACTGTGACATCCTGTCTCTGTGGCGCTCAGGGAGTAGAACGATTGGTCTTCCCGAATGATGAAACCTGGAAGCTGGACGTTCAGCAATCTGGTGGAACGGACCCCTAGCGTGCAGCAAGTCGTCCAGACTGTTGGAAGTTGGCTTGTCGCAGACCTAGATGGAGTCGTTCGTCCAGATTCCAAGGAAGTCAGGGAAGGGGTCACCATTGACCCAACCAATGAGGACACTGGAGAAATGCATCCAGTTGCACCCCATGTGTGTCGTGTGCAGGAGGAGATTCCCAACAGCAAAGGGACAGCCAATTTCTTGATCAAGTGGGAGGGTGCCAAGGCTCAAGCTGTGTCGGGTAAGCACCAATCTGAGTTCTCTTTCAGTAGTCGTTTATTGATATCACCTTTGGGAGAGCTCGGAGGATTGCCCGACAGAGTGTTGATGAATCGCACAGGCTCCCTCATCAATCAGCGCGCCAGACTTAGCAAAGCAAACATGACAGGTATTGATCAGCCAGTTGCGGATTGGATAAGACCGGCTGAGGTAATGACGCCCTCCAGATCTACTCCAATAAAGGATAAAGATGTGAAGGACAAGACCCTAGGAGAGTACTCAGAGGGAGGCACTATGCAGCCGGCTTCTCGCCTGTTTCAGTTTCTATTTCGGTTGCCGTTTCTACATCATTGACGGTCCTAAGAAACGGTTGGACAGCAGATGGCAGCAGCATGCAGCAGCTCAGCCTCGGTTTTTGCGTTTTGCGTCACAATGCGTCACAGCACTGTTTTTTCGGGAAGCTGTGGGCTGCTTGAGCATTGTTGAGTGCTTTTACAGGAAGTTACGCCGACTTTTGATTTTCGTGTGCAAGAGGAGTGCTGTTCTGCATTGCTTTCACTGAATTGGAAACACACTTAGTGCAAGGGTCTACCCCCCGGCTGCGGCTCGTGCGAAACCAGGCTTGTGAACGTTTTGCCTTGGGCTACTACTCCCGTCCCTCAGGTGTGGTCACGAAAGCTAGCTCCTTAGAGCTTTGCGTCGTTGTGGTTTACAAATTCTCTTGGTGGGTCACAAAGCCCGCAAAGCTTAATCTGGTTGGTTTGACAAGAGTTAAGTTTAGACGCAGCCCCTCCCCCCACCCCCCTTTCGGCGAGGCCCCCTGTCATGGTCTGGCCGCCTGCGTGGTCTGTGTAAGAGGGGGGGTGTTTAGGGTTTAGGTTTTGAGTTTAGGGT
This sequence comes from Symbiodinium natans, assembly GCA_905221605.1. Classification (NCBI taxonomy): domain Eukaryota; class Dinophyceae; order Suessiales; family Symbiodiniaceae; genus Symbiodinium; species Symbiodinium natans. The sequence continues at coordinate 102,444 of CAJNDS010002099.1, forward strand.
TTTAAGGTTTTTAGGGTTTTCGGGTTTGAAGGTTTAGGGCTTTAGGGTTCAGGGTTTAGGATTTTCAAGGTTTTGACTAGGGTTTCAAGGGTTTTACGGGTTTGTTTAGGGTTGCAGTTCTTAGAATTTCAGGGTTTCAGGGTTTCAGGGTTTCAGGGTGTCAGGGTTGTAGGGTTTAGGGCTTAGGGCCTGGGTTTTAGTAAGAGGGTTTGCGTGAGGGTTTAGGGTTGAGGGGTGGGGCGGGCGCAGGGGATGGGATACCATTGCAGAGGGAGGGAGGGGTACTGACACGCGACACGGAACCTGTATGGCTCCCACATAACTTCTTGTTTACAGCCTGCGTAGGCTTTGCCCTTGCACACGACGAAAAGGCATTGTCTAGATTTCGTGGCCTGGGGAGGCTTTTTTGCGCTCTCGCTAGCAAGTTTTTGCTTAACTTACTGTTCAAGCACACACAGTGTGTGCATTTTGCTGCGCTGGCTGTGTTTGAGGTGGCTGTCTTCGACTGTCGAGGAGCTGAGCCGGTGAAGTGGTACCCTCTGGGAGTTACTGTCGAGACGAGTTGGGGAAAGTTTGAGCATCCCAGTCTGATTACGCAGGCTGTTTTTCCATGTCTTTCCGCTTTTGCGCTGTAGGCTTCTGACCTTGCACGACCTTGCACATGACCTGCTCAGGAACGTCGACCTGTCAGATCCGGATGGATGGATGGAGTGCAGCGAAAACGGTGACACAGCCACAGTCGCTGAGGCACACGGTTGTGAGGACTGCAACATCGCATCTCCACTGTGTAGGCCCAGGCCCAGGACTAGGCCCGACATCGGATGGCTAAGGTCCAGTTCGAGTTCCGCGTAGTGAAGTAACTCCTCGAGTGCTTCGGCAGAATCCAATAGTTCTTGTGAAGGGTGTGGCATTAGGCCAGAACAAAGTACCTATGGGATGGCAAGATGCCTTCCCCATAGTTTTGGACAGGATGTCAGAGGACGGTGCCACAAGAGCAGTCGAGTCCAGTGCCCGCCCAAAAGAGTATCATCCTTGAATCATCCCAGGGCACTGCATGTTGAGCCAACGTCGATGTGACTTCCCGAGAATCGCATAGTGCAGGCTCTGAGAGCCTTTACTAAGGCTTCTCCAGCTGCATTCTCCGTGTCGTGAACCTGCTCGGGGATGTGGTTCCGGCTACATTATGTTGTGAGAATTGATGGAAAAGCATGGCCTGTGGTGCCCTGGTCAGGCGGATACAACTGGTGCAGTTGCGGGGCAGACTTCTCAGAAGAAGGTTCGACTCAACATCAGAGTCTAGATTGGATATGTTTCGTGCAGGCAGATGGCTGGTGCTCTGTATGGTTGGCTACAGCCTTTGGCGAAAGACGAGGAATGTGTATTTTCATTAGTTTGTTTCCATCAGGTGCAGACTTGTTGCATGCATTGGAGCGATGATATGCCATATGCTCCTCAAGATGTGGGAGTGAGATCGGCATGGGCCCTTGAGCAAGGCGCGGCGTTGCTGGTGATGAGTGGGGGCTTTCACCTCAGCTGTGAAAGTCGGCTTGACAATGTTTGAAGAATACTATTCCGGGATGTGGGTCTTGGCGGATCTGCCTGCGCATCTCATTCTTTGTTTCAAGTTGTTCGTGTCGGGTTAGCTAGATTTTCCTGCTCTGTTCTAGTCAACTGAAGCTCTGGCGAATTCTGTCATCCGGCAAGGGCTACATGTTGCGGCACAGGATGGCATGGCGGCCATGATATTGCAGGACCCGTGCCTTTGTAGCTAAGGCGATCCCGTCTTTGTGACCTGCAACAGTGGGATCCGTATGCCGAAATCGGTCGAGCTCTGAGACATAAGAAGCCGTCAAGAGCACTACTGTAGCCTTGAACTTGCCATTATGACAAGACTTTTGCATTCACGCTTGGAGTGACGTGCGAGCCGCCAGGCGGAAGAGGCACATGCTGTTTAGTCAGGACAATATAGGTGCACGACATGACGAGTCACAGAGGACAGCTAGAAGGAGGCTGTTGAGCGGTGCGCTTGTTTGCCATGATCCAAGCTGTGGTGCAAAGGTGTTCGTGCTGCGCTGCTGTATCATGTCTTTCCGGCTGGCAGAGAGGCCACAAGACCGTAGTGATGCTATTCTGGGGCTTGGGCAACGGGAGGGGGGGGTGATTTCTAGTAGCGTTGTCGGCATTTTGTTGGTTCTGATGCAGCCTGCATTACTTGCGCTGCACGGCCCCGCCTCGGCCCTCACCTATTCAGGCAGACGTGCAGAGCCGCATGTCTGTATTTCAAGTTGAGGGGCACTTGCGGCGAGAGTGCTCGATGCACGTTGGGCCCGAGGCTTTAATTGCTACGCGGGCACCCCGTCCAACCGGATCAAGGATCCTTCTCCCGCAGGGCTTCGAACATGTTCTGGAAGGGATGAGATGTGATGAGATGATGGCTCCGACAGTGTATGAGTGTTGAATACATAGAGCCACCACTCTCCAGTCCGGAGTCAAGTTTTAGACCCCATCGTTGTTTCCGTGGCAGCTTCGTCGGATGTGGGGCACGGGTTTACAAGATGCCAGGCTTCATTTCAGCGTTGCCCGCGGAACGTCAGCACAAGCGAGGGTTCGAGGCTGCACTCAGCACACCTGCATGGGCTCTCCGTGGCAGCAAGCGAAATGCCCTAGCAGTGCACGGCGGTACTGTGTCTTTCCAGGAAGGTTTTCAACAAGTTTCAGTAGCGAAGCCACGAAAATAGCATGCCGCCAGGATGTAGCTTGCCCATAGCTTGCCCGAGCAATGTGCAAGACCATTGTAGACACACGAATGATGTGTGGTAGCATATGCTTCGAAGACACAGAGGACATGAATTGTTTGCTTCGATTATCGTTTTCTCCGTGGAGGCTGCCGATGATGACGGCAAAAGCAGCAGAAGAAGCAAGTAGAAGCGGCAAGCCCACTTCCAACATTGATTCTTCGGGAGGTGAACGAAGGCACCAGCAACTACGACACGCGGAAGCTATGTCTTGTCTTCTCCACCCCCCCCCATGTTTGCGATATATTTGAGCTTGGTTGCGCTCTTTGCCGCGTTTGGGCTGGAATCTTGTTACCGGTTTGCTCTGGTGCTTGCGATCATTTTGTAGGCATACTTTTCAATCATGCATTGGTCCTGGCAGTGGGAGAGCAGGATCTCGAATGATACTCGTCCCATTTCGCCTGCGCTTGTTCGAAGCTCCTGCTTTCTAAAGAATTTGCTGCCCGATCTGCCCGATCTGCCTGCCAGGTTCAGCTGCGGCAGCGCGAGGGGCATGCAACCATTCGGGTCTTCGACCATCCCGACGAGCAAGCCCGGTCGCTCGCAGCAGGCTTAGGCATACACCTTGTGATTGAGGCTTGGTATCCACGTGTTTCAACAGAATTTTTCTTGTACCTCCACAGCATTCCTGAGATCGGGGAGATCAAGTCCGAGACATGTTCATGACCCAATGCGGGACTGCTTGTTGCGGCGAGTAGAAATGCTGTTCAAATTTCCTCAGTCTGAGGTGTGCAACAGATGAGATTATCCGGGAACTTCGCCAAGGAGTGGATCCATTTGATGCACAGCACGAATGCACGTGTTCCCTGCAGCAGGTAATGGGAAAGGACCTCAACGATCAGGACATCTCTGGTTGGGTTGGCATCAAGAACGTTTGCAACTTACACAGCGACATGGTACCACCATGGCTGCACGCTTCCCTGGAACTAGGTGGTGCCACTCGGAGAGAAGTGGGACTTCAGTGAAGAAGGCGGTTGGTAGCGACTCTTGCTGAGTTCCTGGTTGGTGAAGCAGAGGCGGAGATCTCAGAGAGTGACATTGATGCAGGCTCCGACGAAGACAATGCTCCACCGGATGCTGGGTATGCCAGTGCGGGAAGGACAGTGTGTTGTTCGGTAGAGAATCTAGCCCTGCGAATCTAGCCGTGCACAGGTGCTTTGCATATGATGCCAGAAAGTGTGTGTCTGTGTGGAAGATTCGGCACGCCATGCTTTGTATGCCTGGCATGGTGTGGAGGAGTACTGTTTCTCCAAGCGCATCGCATGAAAGAGGCGCAGTGGCTTGGTTTGGGGGGGGGGGCTGCTACCAATGTTTCCTCGGGCTTCCCGAAGGATCTGCTTCAAGGAGGTCCTTGACAGCCCCCACCTCAGTCTGCCATGTCTTGCACACCCTCAAAACTCCCTTCCGTCACCGAGACGCCTCCGCCGGCACTGGGAAGCCGTGGCTACCCTGTGTAGCCGCCAAAAAGGGGGAAGCCGACTTCTGTAGGATGTTGGAGATTCTTCTGCAACAAAGTGTCCCCTTTTCTCTTCTTTTCTTGTTCCTAGCCTGGTCTCGAAAGCTTCGGAACACTTCGTAGATGAGGTCGTTGCTTATGACATTCCGACTTCTTGCATAGTGGCTGCTGGTGGCATCTTCCAATCGATCAACTCCTGCTGGCTCGTAGCTTGGCCCTGAATGAATCAGACCTATGCACTTAAGACCTGAAGCCCAGCACTCATGTTACCGGAGTCAGGCCGGCTCGCAGGACTAGCTAGTTTCAGAAGGATTCAACTACATGTGCTGAATTTTCCCAGCCAGCAATGGCTGCAGCAGAATGCCTTCGCTTCAGCTTGCCACACACTCAGATGAAGATGACAAATCCGGATGCGATGAGCTGTGTGCACATCAGCCTAGGTGACAAGCCGTCATGACTGAAAACGTGGAGGACAACGATGTCTATCCTTTAAGACAGCCTCTAGTTGTGTAGGCTCTGCTTCGAAGCTTTGCTTGGGAGCGCGCGCTCAAGATAGGGGAATCTGATTATCGGGCTGCCATAACTCGGCAAGACCAGGCGACATTGAGCGTGAAGCAACCTCTCAAGTTTCAGTGCAAGGCAAACGGGTCGCAAAGGCTAAATCTACACCTGACTTAGCGAATTTAGCGGGTGGCGACATGCGGCGATTCTTTCTATCTCTTGAAGCTTCCATGCGGCTTCCACGTCATCTGACTCTGAGGATGTGCGAATCCATGGCTTCCGTTGGCCGCTGCACCCGCTGCAGGTGAGACGCGCACAGGGCTTCTTACAAATGAAAAGGGGTATCGTGCGGCTGAAGGTTGTGTTTTGCCTCAGCCCATGCATCGAGCGCCAGGTGGTCAGCTGGGTTGTGTTTGGAACCGATTTCGTTGTGCACCAGCCTCAGAGACGGTCTGCACTGCCGGGGCAGCCAGGCGAAGCAACTTCTGCGTTCGCCTTGAGGTACCTGGTACTTTGCATTCCCATGATTGAAACGGTGCTGGGACAGGTCCAGCTGTTTGTGAGTCATCTTGATCAGCTGCTTCATGTTGCAAAGAAATGTTGCAGCGTTTGTGTAGCAGCTCCTTTTCAAAGACATGCTTGCTGGCTGGAAGAGGGTCCAGGGACATTTCGGGGTCAGGCGAGCTCCTCTTTGAAGTCAAGGTTTTTGGGGCTTGTCTTTCTCAAAATGGGCTTTTGCCTCTTGCCTTAAAGGCCCTTCAAATCTTTCTCCCTGGAACCCGCTAGACGGTTTTCGCAGGGTTTGGTCGAACACAGTAAAGAGGGTGCAACATTCGTTCTATTGGAGGTCCTCGTGACTAGCTGCTTCCTGATCAGCGTGGGCTTTTTGGTCGTCTCGACTTTCCTTGCGACCAAGTGCAACCCCATGGACCCCTTCGTACTTCGGGATGCATGGCCCTCAGCATTGCAACCGAGTCTCAGGTTGGTCGATTCAGAATAGAATTCCAATGCCGCACAGCCCGCGGAAGCTTTGTCATGGAGTTCAGGATCGGAGTTGAGAAAAAATGCCATATGGGAAGGAAATAGCAAAAGACGGGAAGAGATGAACAGAGTGTACAAGAGTGTACAAGTGTCCTCAGGGGCACCTAGCGAGTTTCTTTGGCCCCGAGGGGTCTGTGGCGGGAGTGGACAACACATTGATATTCTCAAGCGGGCCTGGCATCTATCCATCCGTTATCTTCAACATGTGTCTGGTCCGTTGAAGCAATGCATCTGTCATGCTCGCTGGTTCCTGGTGCCTTCTTATGGACCCATGTCTTGATGACGACTCCTTGTGAGTGTACTTGTCTGATACAACCACAGGGGAATACATACAGGCCCGTTTGCTGGGCCTAAGTTGGGCCGTGGCGCCGTTTGTTTGCTGGGGCAATTTTCAAGAAGGTTGCTCGGTCTTTTTTCAGAATCTTCATCCAACTCAAGCCTCTGTGACATTGAGTCGGCTTGTTCGGACAGGAAGCCGAGTTCAAAGACGAGGCCGCTGCACAGCCTAAGCGCTCGGCACACGCGGCGGACGGTGTCAGAGCGATGCTCTCTCCTGGCAGGAGCTTGAGGAGCTGCCATATTGTGGATTGCCCTGGCCCGAGTTGTGTAGATCGCGCGGTCAACTTGTGTAACTTGTGCTCCACAAGCAGCCTAGGTGTGCTACCACAGTGCAGGCGCGCAGCAAACATTGCCGGAGGCTAATCTTTCTTTATGCAATTCACGAAGCTGGTTCTGAAAGCAGAAGAGAGCAAGGTCGAGCCTGCAACAAGTGTGTGGCGTCTTTCGATCATCACTGCATGTGGCTCAACAATTGTGTCCCGGGCTTTGAAGCAGCATGGTCATGAACTGAACGATTTTGCAGGGTGAAAATGGGTGACCATGGTTCACATACCGACATGCCGTCTGAGATTGGTGGGGACAACTACCGTGCCTTTTTTGTCTCCATCAGCTCCGTCGCAGTGATGATAGGCGGGATTGTGGCAGGATGGGGCTTCATGGAGTCACGTGTCACGTTCGACTTCAATGATTTTGACAGCTTGACATTGAATCGATTCCTGACGTTTCAAGGTATCGTGCTGGGCACCATCTTGCAGTTGCCTGAGGGATCTGGATGATCTAAACATATCTGAGCGCCTGAAGGTGACCTCAAGTGCCTGCATTTTCATTCATTCAGGTATCAGTTCATCGACTTTTTCGCGAACGAGGCCTCTCAAAATCGGAAGCTTCTCCGGGAAGCACGATCGCTGGCATGCGTCTGTTCATACCTCTGTGTTAAATCGTGCCAGACCTTCGAGTCTCGCTTGCAGGCTGGACGATTGCCCATGTTCTTTGTGCTGTTGTGGCCCAGTTCTGTCTCTGTTTTTTTGGTCGTGTCATTCGTTTTGGAGCATAGGGAGCAAACAAGTTGAATATGTACCCAAAAAGGAAGAGATGAGGATCAACAGCCATTTCTAGGTTCAAAGTGTGGCTTTAAGCCTTACTGTGTGTGGGACCAAGGACGGGAGGAAAAGCAGGCAAGAATGGAGAGGGGCTTCTGGGCCCTGTTGGCTTTGTAGCTCTTGCGCGGCGGTTTTTGCTGTGGCCGAGCGACCAGCAGAAATTTGTACCGATCAGCAAGTTCAGAAAACAATAGGGGGGGAAAAGACGGCATCCTTAGTTTTAGAGAAAGAGAGAGAGGGAGCAAGAGAGGCTGAGTAGAAGAAGAAGAAGAAAAAGAAGAAGAAGAAGAGGAGAGAGAAAAGAGAGGGAGAGACGCAGGAGGCAAGAAAGAGAGAAGAACAAAAAAATGAAAGATAGGGAGAGAGCGAGCGAGAGAGAGCGAGAGAGAGAGAGAACGAGAAAACAAACCAAAAAAGAGAAAAGAGAACGGGAAAACAAGCAACCACGCCGGCTTCTAACGCCTAAAGATGGGAGAATTGGTTATCACTTGGGGCTTGTCCTCCACCAAGTGAGTTGGAAACTTTGTGAAGAATATATGTGGCGCGAAGAAGGTCACAACAAGAAAGCCCCCCGAGGGCCATTGAACCCACCTTGCTTGGCGAACCGAGCTGGGAGCCCAACAAGCCCAACAGGCGTAGCCGGGTGATTGGGGATCCCAGGGAAGCTCAGAAGGGCTCGGGGTAGTAGTGTCACCGTTGGACTCGCTAACTGCGCGCCTTGACTTGAGCAGCCGCGCCGATCCTTCAAGCCGTGGAATTTGCAACTTGCAGCTCATGTAAGGTGTTCTATCCCTCCCGCTTTCTTGGCCGCAGGCATCTCCAGTCCATGCGGGACTTTCCATGGAGGCGTTTCTTGCGCTTTCAGCTCAGCTGTGGTGCTTCTGTGGGTGATGAAACATTTCACGGCTGACAGTATTGATGTTGCTGAGGATGCTTATTGCAATGTCATTCGTGAATGTGCCGTTATGGTTTTTGGACATGCAGCTGGAGCGGGCCTCGGGCACTGACTGCACAGAACCGCAACAGTACCGTCATGATTCAAATCGTGTGGTGGGATCTCGCTCAGGTTTTTCTGCATGTCTACTTGATGCAGGGAACCGAGTGATCACACATATCACGCCGCCAGCAAGATGCTTTGCATGCCTCGTTGGCCAATGGCACGTGGGAAGGCACCAAAACTTGACCACATACGAATACATCATGAACAGACGGCAGCAGGCGGGGATCCAATTCCGATGCAGCCTGCTATGTAAAGCTCTTGGTTGCCACTGGTTCGGGAACTTGACATGTTGACAGGATGAAGGCAGTTCCAAGTTCCGCGGGCTCCCGCGTTGCATGGACGAAGACTCAGCGAAGAATCGCCCTTCTCGATCTTTTTCGGATTCTCCGCCTCCCTGTGCAGTGTTGAGTGGACGTGTCATGCCCCCAGCCCAATATGTCCAGCCTGCCATGTCAGGACTGGATTGTCGCTCCGGCAGTTGAGAACATTCTGGATGCCAGCCGTCAGCTTAACGGCAGATGCCTTGCCAGGTCTTCTCCAGATGTGGCCAGAGACGGCCAAAGAAGAAGCCTGGAGCCTGTATGCCATTGAATACGTGCGCATGCTTCACGCTACAAGCTGATGCCTTGCATGCATGATCTTGAGACAGATGAAAACTATGGACTGCAGGGACAAGATAGAGAAGATTGATGAGACCAAGCCTTCTCCACCTGATGCGCTGTCCTCGGAAACATGGCCATTGCTGTGCCATGATACTCCTAATCATCATCGACATCGTCATCGTCATCATCATCATCATCATCATGGTCATCACAGTCATCATCGTCGTCATCGTCATCCTCGTCATTATCTTAATGATGGAATGCACAAGCCATAGTAGCTAAAGGTCATTATAGAATGTTAGTGAAAGCTAGCTCGCTAGCAAGGCGGAGTCTTATCGCAGATACGGCCTGACCATGTAGGGAAGGGTGTGTTTTGTGTGGATGAAATCCTGGCGCCGCTAGTGCCGCTAGTGCCACAATGCTACGCCAAACAGAGTTGATCCCACACGCTGTATCTTGCCGACAAGGTTGAGACTGGAGCTCAGCCGCCTGAGCTGGAAACCGACAGGTGCAGCACTCGCACGACGAACAACGCAAAGTTCGCATGCCTTTGCCATCAAGATGGCCTTCAGGACGTTGCCAGCCGCACCGGCTGAAGCACCTCCTGGGTCAACTGGGCCTGCGGAAAGCGATGGCTTCGCTGCAAAGCAAGAGGCACATGCGCATAGGACGTCATGCAACAGCCTGCGCACCCAACGAATCATGTCTCAGGCTGCCGCCAGCCAAGAGGCCATGCCCAAGAAAGCCGTGGAAGCCGCCACAGGCAGGTTTCCATTGTTGATCAAGATAGGATGAGCTGAGATTGCAGCTTGCAGGTAACATGTGGCAAGATTCTGCCAGGCAAAGCAGATGTTGAGACGGCCCCGGATGTGATCGAGCCTGCTTCAAGCTCATGTTCCTGAGCAACTACAAGCAGCCACAAGTTCTCTTGTCGACCACGTCAGCGTTCAAATCATGTAAGGCTCAGCAGCAGTCTGACGCAGAAAAACTTGCCAGAGGTGCCTTTGCTGATTCATGCCCTTGAGTAGCTAGCGATGACACAAACAAGTTCACAAGTCCAAGTGGCGTCCAGGTCCTGGGGCGAACAGCGAGGCAGGAGTCGGCAACACCTGCTTTGCAACAGATCGCATGAAGAACCGGAGAAGACGCGGCAGGTGGCCTTGGTAGAGCAATGCGAGGTTGCGTATGGGCCCCAACTTTTCTTAGAAGCTGCATGTCAGTTGGCATCTTGCCCGCCCAGGTCTGGCCCAACTGTGGGCGTCCCGCAGGTCGGTTGTGGATGCGACGGATCGTAAGGGCCCTACGTCTCTGTCGAAACAATTCTCGGGTGCTCCGGACCGTTTGTCTTGGTTGAGAGTCCTTCGTGGAGCTGGGTCTCCGTTTACAACTGCGAAACACGAAGCACGGCTTGCGAAGCAGGCCACGTCCAACTTTCCTGACCAGCACTCGAGATGTCTCGAGTTTGTTCAGGACGCTCTGAGCGGTAGGGAGGCTCTTTGGGGAGATTACCCTTTAGCGGCCTCTGTTCCCTTCGGTGACCGAAGTTTGTGTCGCGCTCGGACTTGTATTCCAAGGGAGCCCGCCTTTGTACAGGGCTTCGGGGCCTTTGAACATTTTGAATTCTTGTTGTGGACTGGCGAGTGGATTGGGCATCCGGATTGGCACTGCTGGCCTCGAATGCTATGCCTTCAGCATGGCCCCGGCGAATGGTTGCAGCTGCTCCCTACGTTATCGGAAGGTGCGAGAAGCATCTTCAAGGTCCAGTGAAGTCAAGGTGGAGGCCAAACTCTACGGAACGTCATCGACACAACCCGTCAGAGTTTGACACAGTGGCTCGTCACATCTCGTCACGTTCCGGTCATCGAAGTGACTCTCTTTTCCTTGTTGCCACTGCTCTCCTTGCTCTCTTAGTGTGCCAAGTCTTGTTGAGTCAATGTCTCGTCATCCCGCAGGGCAAGACGCATGTTCTGACTCATTGCACGGGGCAAACCCATCTCGATGTTCTCGCAGTAGGACCTAGGACTCAAGAGCCCACTTGTGCTTCAGCCGGTTGGAAGCCCCCTTGTGTGCAACTTGAGGTCGTCACTGTCTCGGGATGCTCCGAACGGCCTGGCGCACAGGATTTCTGCATGCGCTGCTCTCTGAAACATGTGCCCCTGAGCCCCTCGACGAACAGTAGCTGAGGCAAAGCGGCTGTTTAACGGCAGTGAAATCTGTGCACGACCGACACGAAGATGTCATGGCACAAGGAATCTCTTCGCCGCCATCGGCAGGATAGTTGGCTATGTTGCTAGCCACTTCATCTCAGCAGTTCACCAGCTACATCAATTGAAAAAGTTGTAGCATTGACTGTAGCATTGATTGCACCATGCACGGCTGTTGCAAGAAGGAGATTCTGAGATTTACGCGATTCCTTGTGCACGATTAGACTGGTGGACTGGCCGCCTTGGTGTACTCTCACAGGGGGAGTGGGGGTGGCGTTTTTTTAGGAAAACGCATCAGCTTGTCTGTCATATTGGCAGGATGCCTGTGACTGCTTGTGAGCATTCACTTTTCCCTTTGAGCTCCTGACAAATGCTCAGAGTTCACTTTGCAAGCTGCTGCATGCCCGCTTGAGAGTCGAACTTAGCAGGATTTGCGCTCACCACTTGTAAAGGTACTTTTTTGGCCATTTGTTCCTTGACTGCGTGAGCATGTTCGCAACAGTAACCACGACGTTTCACCTTCATGAACACGGGCTGATTTTCATTTTTTGTTTGTTGGTGCCAGCATTCGGAAGCAAATGGTATTCCTATATAACATTTCGCGTACCTCATCTGCAGTTAAGCTGTGTTCGCATATCTTGCCTTTCAATCCGGATAGGTGAGCGATGTCGCCGGTTCGCATCCCCGATGTTTGTGTAGAAAATGGCATCGGTTTTGGTTCTGTGTGTCGGAACGAAGATGAGGTGGAAGATCAGTTGTAAGAGCTATGTGCCCGGACAGTAGCCCGCGGGACTGTTGCAGCTCAAGTCAGCGTAAAGTTACCATGGCAGACAACAGAGCAATACCAGAGACGCGTGAGGGTACGAGCAGACAGAGATTTAGTGGTTGCAGCTTCGTCGGCTAAGACGGTGGTATGCGTACCAAGACCATTCACGCTTGTAAGCATGAGCACGACCTTTTGACTAGGGGACTACTAGCGGGCTGCGGGGAAGGTGGGCAATCTGCAGTTTGGCCATCCGGAGTGGCGAAGGGGTCCCTTATTTCGTAGAAGACGCTCAGGACAGCCAAAAGCTTGGGGCCTTCGAAAGGTTTACGGAGAGGAGCCCTAAAAACTCACCACTAGGAGGCTCAGAGGCTGGTGCACCAAGTCGGTAGAGAGCGCCTACAAACACTTGCCCCCACCCGCTCGGTTACTGGGTCCCAGATGAATTCCTTTTCGGGGCCCTTTTGGAGAGCCGAAAGGGCTTTTTGGGGGGTTGTTTGGATCAAGGGGTCTATAGAAAATCCCCCCGAACAGGGAGTGGGTAAACTAGGCCTGCGCGTCATTTGCCAACTAGGAACACGTTCGCAACACAAAAAAGCAACCACGGAGTTTACGAGGGTTTTTGCGTTGCTCAGCGTCTTGACCCTCTTTGGGCCCAAGGTCGCTGATGCTCGTGATGCGCGGCTTTTTTGCGGCTTCTGGTACCCTCCAAAACTTTGCACTAGCTCGGGCCCGCATGGCGGCCACGTGTACAAAACGTCGGTGCGGTGATGCGGGCCGGGCTTGGTTATGGTAGCTAGGTTAGTTGTAAGTTAGTTGTATGTCTTGTTTTGTGATTTTTGTGCTTTTTGAGCTTTTTACCCTCTGCTACGGGATGTCGGGGTGGCAGCGAACCCGAAAGTCTAATTTGGTTCTTTTCTACTTTGGCAGAAAAGGGCCCCTAAAGTCAAAAAAGAGCTGTGGCAGAGCCAAGTTTAAGGAGACTTGCTCGGCAAACCCGAAGCGCTAAACAAAGATGCGGCAGACTCAAAGCTGGCAAGCCAAAAAGGAGATGCTGGGTGGTATACCATAGGCTTTAAACGGAGATGTTGGGCGGCAGACCCTCAACCCGACGAACGAGAATGCCGCATCTGATGTGGCAAACCCAAACCCCTACACTGAGATGTTGGGCGGCAAAGCCGAAAGCAATGAAAGGAGAGAGGTGGTAAGCCGAAAGCCCTGACAGGGGATGTTGGTGGGTAGGGTAGGGTGGGGGGCAAACTCTAAGCCTGAATAAAACCCCAAAATCCCAAAAGGAAATACCCTCAAAAAGTAAACTGGCGAAGCGGAGGACCGCTAGTTAACCCCTGGCCAGCCCAGGAGTTAACTTCAGGGTTGCATCTTTGCAAAGACTTCTCACCGCAGCTAGTTCCCCGGAGCAATGCTGCGATCTACCGTTCGGTTGGTGAGGAAAATGCCTCGACCTGAGCCAACAGCAAGCACTGTTGCAAGGCTTCCGTCCCTTTGAAGGGCTTGCGCTTAGGTTTCTACCTTTCTACTCCAAGGCGATGGGAACAATTGATTGGCCTGGATGGTTTGCATGCGCATGCCTCCTGCCAGGAACGCGGCCCGCCCAAGATCCGGCAGCAAGTGGTGGGAACGAGGGGGCGCAGGTTCTGATGTTATCCCTGTCATTCCTTCAATGCACCATTGCATGCCGTCAGAGTCGTTGAAAGTCTCAGAGGTTTTTCAAGTTGGTGGTCCTTGCCTTAGCCGCGCCCTGCTCATTCTCCGAGCCCGCATGAAGCACATCCTTAAGGCATGCAACCAACGCGATCCGCAGAACGGCAAGCACATGGAGGTTGTGGTGAAGACTGCAAGCCTGTGCTAGAGAGAGCAAAACATCCGAGAATATCCGAGATGATTGATCGTGCAGGTTCTGGGCAGCTATGCTCCGAAGGTCATTGGCAACTGTGGCCATCATGGTTTCAGCAATGTGCCTTCACAGGTCAAATCCAACATCAAGGAGATTCGGTTTCGTTTCTCCAGAGTGAAGGCACAGTGGCACAGTACTGTGAAACAAGCACGCTGGGACGGTGAATCGGACTGTGCCTTGTGACTCTGACAGTTTTGGATCGGCGTTGGTGCGCAGTTCAATCCAGGAACAAGGCCCATTGTTAGTGACTGTAAGTGATCATCGCACCTAAGCGGATGCTGAACGATCTGAACGCGAGGCAATTGCTTGCCCTGGCTGGGCTAATCCCGACAGCGGAGCTCTCGGGATGGGGGCATTGGCACATTGGCAGTGTGCTCAAGAAAGCCAGACTTGGTGCCCCTTGTTCACATTCGCTTAGCCTCCGCCCCTCTTCGGACATCGGACAAAAGGCCATTACAAGGAGCTGCAGCAGGCCTGGCCTGATGTCGTGTGGATGTTGCCGGCTCTTCCGCAATCTGTCAGGTTCTTGACCTCAGACAAGAAGCTCACGAGGTGAGCTTTCGCTGCAAGTGTGCTACAGCCTGGCTACAGCACACATCTGCCGCTCGCAAGTTTACGATGCAGGCCGCTGTGCAGGAATATCACAAGCACTCCGGTGTGAAGGGCATCCATGCCACAGCCTTACAGTTTTTGTCGCTGATTGCACTCCGCCTGGTATTTTTCGCTGTCAGAGTGCAGTGGCCGTAGCTCCAAAGAGTCGCGATGCATAACCAATGCAGGTGCGCTGAGTTTGAGCACGCGCGTGCAGCCTGAAGATCTGCCTGACTCCAGCGTGCTGCAAACAGTCTTCGGCCGACATGCCTTAGAATGTACCACAGACAACAGAGCAATGTAGGCTAGGCAATTCCCAATCTCCTAGATGCATCCTTTCTGCATGCCATGCCCTACACCCTACGCCAATGCCTCACTTGGTGCACATGCCAGTAGGCACGGCCTGCACTACCGGAGTTCGCAAGCAAGTGCTTCAGTACGTTTACTCAACACACAAAGACGATGCACATCGAATCATTGTGACCCTCCCAAGAATTCATAGCCCGCACGGTTGCTTTACATACCCCCTGTTTCTTCTGTGCTTCCCGATCAGACCTTTTTCCGTGTGTGTGTGTGTGTGTGTGTGTGTGCTGACCCTTGTGAATTTGTCCGACGAGCCGTGGATGCAGCAGCTGTGATTTCAGTGCGGTCCTCTATTCTGTTTCTACATCTGCTGTTGAATTCATGTTCCGAAGTTCCAAGCCCGGCCCTCTGTCCTGTACGTCCCGTCCTAGGAGCACGCACGGCTTGCAGCCCCGTGGTTACGGAAACCCTTATTTAGAACACTGACGCGTCGAGCACCCGGGTGATTTGTCAAGTCGGAAAAAGGGCTTATGAGCAAAACCAGATGGACCTGAGTCGAGAACAGGGCAGACCCCTCAGTCGAAAACGTGATGGATCCCCCAACAGAAAACGCCCCCCAAAAGCGTGAGTCGAAAACACATGAACCCCTGCCGGAAAACCCGAAGCCTACTCCTCTCCCATGAGGTTCGAGGGTTTAGGAGCTTTTTGTGGTTTTTCTAGGGGGTTTAGGCTCCCATGCGGTTCGAGGGTTTAGGGGTTTTAGGGTTTAGGGTTTAGGGGTTTTCAGGGGTTTGGGTTTTTTCGGGTTTAGGCTGAGGGTTTGTTTAGAGTTTAGGTGTTTTTAGGGTTTAGGGGTTTTCGGCTTAGGGCTCGGGGGTTTTGGGCTTTAGGCGGAACCCGTGTTTTTTTTTTTGTTGTGGGTGCTTTTTTGCTGTGGGTGCTTTTTTCGGGGGCCGCCCCGGTGAGTGAGTGACCTGGCGCGTGTCGCCCCCGCACCCGCAGCAAAAAAAAAAGGGGCCCCCGCACCCGCAGCAAAAAAAAACCGCGCCCCCCCCCCCCCCCTCCCCCCTCCCCCCTCCCCCCTCTCCCCCCTCCCCCCTCCCCCCTCCCCCCTCCCCCCTCCCCCCCCTCCCCCCTCCCCCCCTCCCCCCCTCCCCCCTCCCCCCCCCCCCCCTCCCCCTCCCCCCTCCCCCCTCCCCCCTCCCCCCCTCCCCCCCTCCCCCCTCCCCTCCCCCCTCCCCCTACCCCCCCTCCCCCTCCCCCTCCCCCCCCCTCCCCCCTCCCCCCTCCCCCCTCCCCCCTCCCCCCTCCCCCCCCCCACCCCCCCCCCTCCCCCCCCCCCCTCCCCCCCCCTCCCCCCCCCCCCCCCTCGCCCCCCCCCCTCCCCCCCTCCTCCCCCCCCCCCCCTCCCCCCCCTCCCCCCCCCCTCCCCCCCCCCTCCCCCCCCCCCCCCCCTCCCCTCCCTCCCCCTCCCCCCCCCCCCCCCCCTCCCCTGCCCCCCCCGCTTGAAAGGGGGGGGGGGGGGCTGCGCTTTTTAGCCGGGCAAACTTGCTTCAATCACACGAAGCCATGATGATCAAAGCTTACGAATCCCTTCCAAACCCATAATGCGGGCATTGTGTTTTCAAATGCGGCGGTCTGCGCAGCCCCCAACCCCCTGAAGAAAGAGGGAATATATGCTTGCTTTCCTACGAAAATTCAGACCGTATGGTGGAAGTTGAATTTTCCGTTTAAAAAAGAGATTTAAACGTCTTCTTAGTAAAGAATCGAGAAAATAGAGCTTGTGTTATGAGACATGAACAAAAACACTTGTTGTCTACGAGTCACAAATAGAGATAATGCATGAATTAGCTTTTCATGTATTCCTCTCTCATGTCTTCCTCGTGAAATAAAGAGAAGAAGTCTGAAAATACTGACAAAATAAGAAACTATAGAACAATAGAGGTTTTCGCTATACAATATAGAGAAATTAGATGCTTCCTATGACAACATAGAGGAAAATAGAGGCTTTCGTACGAAAATATAGCGAAAATACAAAGTGTTTTCATATTAAAATGTAGAGGTCTTGATATTCAAATATAGAGAATAGAGGTTTGCATGTTCAAATGTTAAGACAATGGAGGTTTGCCTATTCAGAGACAGAGAAAATAATGGGCTTCCTATTAAAATTAGGACAAGAGGAACAAAAACACTTTTAATTGCAAGTCACATATTGAGATAACACAGAGAATAAGTCTCTCATGTCTTCCTCATTAAATATAGAGGAAAACTATGACGATATAGACAAAAATAGAGAGAAATAGAGGTTTTCGAATTGAAGTATGGAGAAATTAGAAGAACTAGAGGTTTTAATGCTAAATGTAGAGAAAATAGAGGTTTTCATATTCAAATATAGAGAAGAAAGAGGTTTTCCTATTCAAATATAGAGGAGAAAGAGGTTTTCCTATTGAAAATTAGAGAAAATAAAGGTTTTCATAGTAAAATATAGAGAAAACAGCAAAAACGCTCCGCACCCGCAGCAAAAAAAAAAGGCGCCCCCACGGCACCCGCAACAAAAAAAAAACGCGCCCCCGCAGCCGCAGCAAAAAAAAAACGCGCCCCCCGCACCCGCAGCAAAAAAACGCGCCCCCGCCCCGCAGCAAAAAAAAAACGCGCCCCCGCACCCGCAGCAAAAAAGCACCCGCAACAAAAAAAAAAACACTCTTACCGGCTTTAGGCTTTAGGTGTAGGGTTTTTGGGTTTAGGGGCTTTTTGGGATTTAGGGTTTCGGGCTTGTTTGGTTTTGGGGTTTCGGATATTTTAGGGTTTAGGTTTTCGGGGTTGTAGGGTGTAGGGTTTTGTGTTTTTTTGGGGTTTGGGATTTCGGGTTTTTCGGGTTTAAGGTTTAGGGTTGTTTGGAGTTTATGGGTTTTAGGGTTTAAGTGTTTTTTCGGTTTAGGTCTCAGGAGTTTTTTAGGGTTTAGGGTTTAGGGGCTGTTTGGGGTTTATGGTTACGGTTTTTTTTGGGTTTAGGTTTAGGGTCTAGGATTTCGGGCAGTTTAAAGGTTTAGGGTTTAGGGGTTTCAGGGTTTAGGGCTTAGGGGTTTTAAGGGTTTTGGGCTTAGGGGTTGTGAGTCATATAGGAACCTATCGATCGGGGTCTATCGCGGCTTGAAAAGCAGGGGGTTTGGGGAGGGGGGGGGGGGGGGGGGGCGCGGCCCTCCCATTTTCAAACACAGCACACGCATGATGGGTTCAAAAAAGAAGAAACTCGGGGAGGTTGGGGAGGGGCATAGCGGCATGCGGATCAAACAAAATATGCTTAGGATCAAAAGCGACTTGTTTAGGATCAAGAAACATTTATACTGTTCTTCCGACGGAGAGAGAAGGGATGGAGGGAGGGAGGGAGGAAGGAAGGAAGGATTTCTCGCTCTAGGGCTTAGGGGGCTTTTAGGGTTTAGGGGGCTTTCTTTTTAGGGTTGAGGTTTCAGGTTTGGTGTTATTGACGTTGCGGCTTCGGGGTTCTGAGGGTTCAGGGTTCAGGGGTTTCAGCCTTCGGGGTTTAGGGGTTTTGGGATTTAGGGTATTTTCTAGGGCTATTTGGGTTAGGGTTTAGGAGTTTTATGGGTTTAGGGCTTAGGGGTTTTTAGGGTTTCTGGTTTAGGTGTTTGTGATGTTTAGGGTTTGGGGATCTTTAGGGTGCAGGGTTTGGGGGCTTTAGGGTCTCGCATGATGGGTTTGACAAAGAAAACTTTTGAAGGAAGCTTGTGCAGCTTAAAAACGCAGGGGCGTTGGAGGGGGCGCAGCTGTCCGCCCCCCCCACCCCATTTGCAAACACAATGCTCGCATGATCGGTTTTTCCAAAAAAACTCAATGCTTGAAGCAAGCTTGTCCGGAACCTCCATAGGAACCTATCTGAAAACGATATATAGGGGTCTCGCCCCCGCTATGTACAGGACCCTATCCTACCTATGGGAGGTGCCTGTGTGTAGGTACCTATCGACTTCCGTAGACCCTGTAGATAGGGCAGGGGTCCATCCCCCTGAGGATAGACGGCTATGGGTAGGGGTGTATACATGTTTTGATAGACCCCTACAAAGTAGGTACCTATCCTCAAGAGAACGACGGCTACTGAGCAAACACTACGTCTCGTTGTAGAGGTTAACCTTTGTGTGCTTGGGGCCGTTTGCTGACTCACTCTCTTGTTTTCTGACTCGCGTCTTCTCGGTTTTCTGACTCACGCCTTTCCGTTTTCTGAGTCGGTCTTCCTTGTTTTCTGACTCGGTCTTTGGCTTTTTCGACTCGTTTTTCCGACTCGACCCTCACCCTGAGGAACCCGTGGCTTCGTAGTTTGGAAACCACTAAGTGCGAAGCATATGCACGTGCGTATGTATGTATGTATGCATGTATGTATGTATGTACTTATGTAGGTTGCCTCCATAGCCAACTAAGATGGTTTTCAAGCTCGATGCGCAACATCGACGATACTGTAAGAGTGGGGCAGATCTTCTAATTGCTTCCATGCGGCGTGCTTCCAGCATGCTTCAGCCAGATTTCTTGATTGCTACCTCAGCATAGGGCTCAAGCATCTCACGTGGTAGCCGCGTGTGCCGGTTGCCTAACTTTGGAGCTGGCTAAGTGACCTGGTCTCGATTTGGAGGTCCCAGTGTCAATGAATTTTGGGGCTTTTTCCTCTCGCAGTTTGTAGGGGCATCCCAAACTAGTCCTCAACTTCTGTGAAAGGGGGGGGTGGCTTTTTAGAACATTTCGAGGCAGGCAATGCTCGTATTGTGTGAGCTCCATTTCATTCCCACCTTCTAGCTGGATTGCCACGACACATCCTGGCAGTATCTGGCAGTGTTCGGTCTTTTCAGGGCACAAGGCCTCGGGAGGCCCTGCCAACAGCCCCGACCCGCACAGGCTGCTCCAGCTGCCCAAGTCGCTCATCCAATGACTCATCCAATGACTCACGCAATAACTCATGCAATGACTCATGCAATGACTCAACTGACTCCACAAAATCGCTGCAAGTAAGTTCAGCAGTTGCTGACTGCCCAGGCCAGCTAATCCCGTGAGACATGGGAAGAATGCTGTGGCGCACCTGGGTGTTACTGGTGCAAATTGAAGATTTCCTGCCATGAACGTCGTGTCTACCTGAAGCTCAGGCTGAAAATCTACGCTCTTGTTGCTGGTTTGGTTGCCTACGGGCATGCGGTACCTTCCTGAGAAAATCATTGTACCGCTTTTGACACGGAGCCGCGCTTATGTTGCCTATGGTACATTGACATTGAGACACAGGCAGATGCCACTGCACCAGTCGAGATGCTGGACTGGGCAACAGGCCGTCATGATCAGAGGAATGCTCACTTCTCCGCCTCTCTGCGCGCGCTTCGCGAGGATGGGGGGACATGGATCCTTCAGAGGAGAGGCATGAGAAAGCGATGGTATGCTTCTTACCCAAGTCTAGGCGGCCAGAGCTGCACTGATCGCATTGTACGGTTCATCATGGATCCATCAGTCATGATCACCTTGTGCCACGACTTGGGGGGATGTCGTCAATGTCGCCATTTTCGTCACACATCGTCTGCCCAAGGCTGAAGCTGCACAGCGGAGGGAGGAGCTAGCTCGCAAGGCTCTCCGTGACCTCAAGACATTGCTTCAGAGGGGTCCTGTCAGACTGGTATCAGGAGTTGGCCGAAGCTCGTGAAGATGAACGCATCGCAGCCCAGAAAGCTGAAGAAGCTGCCAAGGTTATGCTGGTATACAACCGTGCGTCTAGAAGCTTGATAGTCTTGGAAGGGTCAAGGGGTTGCTTGTATTGAATTTCCGTATCAGTGCAGGGCCTGCGCGGAAGCTGCGACCTCAGCGGAGAACAGGCCAAGCATGTGCTTCTTTCATCATGCTTACCTTTATCCAGTTCGTTCAAAGGCCCAGCACCTGCAACCATCAATCCTGTGCACAGCCATGTGCTCAGTTAGCCTCGGTGTGTCTTGCAGTTTCCACAGCTTTCCTGCCACAGCTTTCCTGCGGGTAATCCTGCAATTCACCCCCGACCAGGCCATTTGGAACCCGTTCCCTCTACGCCCGCCGTCCATATTTCTTCGCGATGGGATCATCGTCTGAACCATTCCCAACCTCATGTTCCTGTGGCTGCTTTGCCAGGGCTGCCCTGGACTCCGCAAAGGAGGCTGAGATGAAGGAGCCATGGAAGCATGGACAAGAGCGTAGTGAGTAGTGGAGTGGGTTGAGCCATGTTGAGCCAGTGAGGCTGCCCCTGGAACAGGAGCGTGAGCACGCAGAGGCAGAAGAAAGAAACGCCCAAATTCATATGGCCAGGCCTCGGACCCAGGAGATCCCAGGATCAGACACAGCAGATCACGAAATGGGCATGTGTTGCATGGACCATGGATGAACGACCAGTCAGGGCCACTGCGGCAGCGCAGGCAGCACAAAAGACCCAAGATCCTGATGACAAGAAGCAGGCGTGAGAGCTGTCGCATGTAGGTTGACTGTCGGGCAGTGCTGCATGGGTGTCTGTACGTGCCCTTTGCCGTCCTTCGGCCAGAGTGTGAGGCGCAGAAGCGTGCTTCCGCTGAGCTCGCCCCCTGCTCAGTTTTCCCATTCTGCCAGCAGAGCACAGGACTGGTTCCCACCCTCCCACCCTTGCTGCTAAACTTCAGCTAAGCTGACCGCAAACGGTGTCCTCTTCTGATGAGGACTCCCTGGTGCCCCGCCCCGTACTACAAAATGCCCAGCGATTTTGCATGTCATGAAATGGACTTCGCTGGGGCGATTAATTCACTATGCAGAACGTGCTTGCTCGAGAGCCACTACATCTCAACCCAAGATCGTTCCCCGATGGTCCCCTTTTGCCATTCTCACCCCGAGGCTTTGGCCAAGCAAGCGGAGCACAACGCGACGGCCAGATGCCTCAGAGAGCTCAATGGAGTGTGAAGAGGTGTAACATTTCTCCGTACTTGGCCGCTGGATTTGCTTGAGTGCCTGCCGCCGACAGGCAGGTGTACCACACGTAAGGGAATATTAGCGCGCATGAGCCCCACAAAGATACTTTAGACTACTCGAGCCCTTGATGCATCTCCACCCACCCCATGAGTGCTCATAAGATCTTACGCAAGGCCATCAAGAACCTTGGGGGGGGGAGAGGGGGGCGGCGGCCTACCTCGGAGCAGCGACTAAGTAGATGTTACAGGTGGTCCGCCAAGTCTTCTTGTGGCTTGATCAATCCTGCAGGTCAAGCGTTTGGAAGCCAAAGTTGCTCATGAAAAGGCGCTTGGACACTCGCATTGCCATATGGCCACCCATCCCAATGTGACCGCAAAGCGACAGGTTCGCTTCATGCAGATGCAGACGACGAATGGTCTGCAAATCCAGGTCCACGCTGCCGACCTTTCCAGCTAGCTCGAGAAGTAAGCTAGAGAGCAGCCTTCGCTTGGAAACAACCAGGCCACGTCTCAACAGCGCTACTTCTGCCGTGGCCTTTATAACTTCGACATGCTTCAACTTTGCAGAAAGCAACTCTGTCCAGCGCTGTCAGTCAACAGAATACCTCCTCTTTGCTAAGACATGGCGTTGGGCGGCGCCATTGTGGGGCTTCCGCCCGAGTGAGGAAGGAATGGACATGTGAAAAGAAAGACCTGCAGCCTGCAGATTTTTGAGGCTCCTTGGCATCTTGCTCATGTCGTGTCGCAAGACACGTAAGGCCTGGACAACGAGTGTGTTGCATGCTCGTGCTGTGGCATCCGGGTAGTGGTCTTCAAGCACAGCCCGAAGGAGCTGTTGAAAGTAAGAAGTGGCAGGATCAACCGCGCGTACATCTCCTTGCTTTGCAAACAGAAAAGTCCCATGTCTGGGGTGTTCATCCTGAATGTCAGTGGTCTGCTCGCATACTGCCTTGACTAGTTTCAAAGACTTGAGCGCGAGTGCGTGCAAAGCGCCACATTTGAGAATCACTTGCGTGTGACATGCCTGGTTCCCACCAATAAAGCTTGAGTCGAGCGTACGATGCAGGCTGGCGAGACACTGCAGGACGGGCGAGGGTGGGAGCTGGATGTCATGGGCAATCACTCAGTAGTTTTCTCGACATTCATCCGTCCCATGCTTCTGCTGATGCAGACGCATTACAAAGCACTGCAAAGCGTGGCAAAGTTCAGTTGGGCAATATTTCAATGGCTGGAATGGTGTGAACAACACCGAGTGCAACAGCACATGGAGACACATAGCACTCAGGGAGGATATTCGAAGGTGTGCAAGCGCTGTTCCAGGAGCCACTTCTCTCGAATGTTGAGACGAAGGCGCCGAGCAAAGAACCAGAGCGGATGGGAGTCGGAGCGGTCGCAGCAGCAAGCAAAGCAAAGCAAATTATAGAAGCGGCAATGCGAGACGGTCCTGGGCCACAGGAACCTGACTGGGTCAACAATCAGGACGATGGGTCTTCCGGAGCTGAGGACTGGTCTCGTGCTTGCAGTTGTCGAATGCTGGGGCCTTGACAGCTGGCAGTTGTGGCGTGACACCCTGTCACATCTTGTGGACTGGCAAGGCATTTGGGCTCGATATCGAAGCGTCATAATTACATTAGCCGGGGCGGAAGGGGCGATCCGAATGCATGAGCCGGCGCCTGTGGCGTCTAGAGGTGACTGGACTTGAGCATCACAGAGTACATATGGATAGCTTTTGCATTCAGGCTGTCACTAGCAAGTGGGCAGCGTTGGAGGTGATCTGCCTGCTGAGCGTGTCCCTGCTCCAAGCTCCAGCGACTCCTGCTCCAACCTGCGAGGAGCACATCGCAGCAAGCATCATAGCAGCTCACGGAAGCCTGGAGAGAGTAGTGTCAAGTGCAAATCTGTGACATACATGCACACACATATGTATATGTATATTTATATGTATATGTATATGTATATGTATATGTAATATGTAATATGTAATATGAATGTGTATTCCATACATGTACATACATGGATGTATATACACATCAACTTCTATACACACGTGTATGTATACATAAATACACATATACATGTATATATATATATATATGTATATATCTACAATAACCAAAGAACAAACAGGTAAAGAAAGTATTCCTTTTGGTCTTTTATATATGTCATTATTTGGCGGCCCCAGAATGAAAGAATAAAAGAAACATGTTCTTCTATTCTTCTATTGATTTATTCTTTCATTCTTTGGGTGACCCCAGAATAGGAGAAGAAGAGGATTTGATTATTACATAATTTTGTACTATTGTTCCCCGATTATTATGGAGGCACCAGAATAGCAGAATCAACGATGTATACTCTTGCATTCTCCTATTCTTTTATTCTTCTGGGGGGCTCAGAAGAAAAGAAAACAGAATCAAAGAATACAAGAATCCAATAGTATAATCCTTGAACGTAACCCTTGTATTCTTTTATTCTGGGGAGCCCAGAAAGAATAAGATGATACAAGAATAAAGAAATGAGGGAGTATTTTCTTTGATTCTATTATTCTGGGTTCTTGTATTATTTCATTCCTTTATTCTGGGCCACCCACAATATCAAAAGACTACAAAAAGCACATGTCTTTTATTCGTTTATTCTTTCATTATTTTGGGGGCTCTAGATGAAAGTAGTGAAAGACAAAATGCTGTTTTCTTTATTCTTGTATTCTTTGGGGGGGCCCGGGCCCCAGAATAAGATAATCAGAGAGTTAGAGTATTTTGTACTTTTTATCTTTGTATTCGTGTATTATTTGGAGGCACCAAAATACAAGACAAAACGGTTTAAACTCTTTCATTCCTTGTATCCTTTTATTCTTATATTCTTGTTTTTTTTTGTATTCTTCTGGGGGGGCACAGAAGAAAGGAATGGAAGAATAACCAAGAAACAAGAATATAGGTCTTTTCTTCCTTCCTTTTGTATTTCTAAGATATTTCAGCATACCCCTTGACCATACCCTTAGAAGAAATATAGGGGTATGGTAAAATCCCCCCCTTGAAGCCTTAGACTCCCGTAAATTCCTTGTGTAGGCTAAGGGGTAGGTTAAGGGGTATGGGTTTGGGGTATGGCGACTTGTTCTTAGATAATTCATTTATTATTTTGGCCTCAGAATAAGAAAGATTGAAGGATCTTTTATTCATGTTTGTGTTTTTTGGTTTCGATTCCTTTATACTTTATGTTTTTTGATTCTTTCGTTTTTTTTGTTCTGTGGGCCCTAGAAGAAAAGACTGAAAAGTATGCTAATCATAAAGTGTAGTACTACATAGCAAACACATTCGTCCCATGGACTTACAGTAAATGTTGTTTCGCACCACCCGATTCGCTCGAGTACTTCCTCGTCTTGTGGGTCGAGGCTTACCATCTTCTTCTCCAGTATCGGTAGTTCCGATACATATACCCCATATACATAGGTGCGGGTACTTATTCTGCTTTCTCTTTGCATTTCCACAAATGCAAGCCCTACAAACAGGGGGATAACCCTGCAGGATTTAAGGTTTAGGGTCGAATCCTACAGGTAATGCCTAACCTCAAACCCTAAACCTTTGAACCCTATAGGGTCTAAACCCTGTAGGGCTAACCCCGTGAGGGTTTTGGAGATAAACCCTGAAACGCCCTGTGCCGTTTTAGGGTTCCGACCCTAATGGGTTTAGGGTTAAGGTGTAGCGGGTCCAGGGTTAAGGTTTAAATGCCTAAACCTTAAACCCCAAGGTTTAAACTCTATGGGCTTAGGTTTAAAGGCCTCATCTTAAACCCTAAACCATTAAACCTTAACCCTATAGGGTTTAAAGGTTAAGGGCTTGGGTTTAATTGCCGACATATGTTTAAGTGCCCAAATCTTAAACTCGAGGCCTTACACCTTAGCTCTTTAGGGTTTAAAGTTCACGGGTTTGGCCTTAGTTGCTTAGCCCGAAAGGGTTTCGGGGCTTCCCTGTACTCTTCACCGATCGGGTTTTAGAGACTAGGCCTCAAAAAAGCAGGAAGCGCATCGAAGCGAAGGGGAGGGGAGGGAGGGGGCCGGGGGGGGGGTGGGGGGGTTGTCAGGGGTCCTGGCTATGGTACCCCCCCCCCTCTCCCCCCCTGTTTAACAGCAAACTTCATAATCTGTTGTGTGACAAAAACTCTTTCCATCCAAGATTGAGTATGCAGATTACGTACCAACTAACCCTATAGGTTTAAAGATGTTTAAAGGTTAAGGATTTAAGTTGAAGTGCTCAACCCTATAGGGTTTCAGGGCTTCTCTTTAAACTCCTAAACCCTTAACCGGTACGGTTTTAAGGGGGGGGGGGCAGGCGGAGTGGGGCCGGTAATATTGACACTGAGATCCCCAGATGTCCCAGAAAATTTGGATTGAAGATTGAAGATTGGAGATGCTGGAGAAAGTTTCCCTGGCATCTTCAATCTTCAATCTTCAATCCAACTTTTCCGGAAAACTTTCCGGAGATGTTTCCGGTTTGTTTCAAACCGAAAAACATGTAATATTCATTTTCGCTCTCATGTGTCGTGTATACAAGCATAGGTGCATGAGTAGTGGCACCCCCCCTCCCCAGACCCTCAAACCAACAAGTTTATTCAAAGGCCTCAGAAATGGTAGGTAAGAGGGGGGGCATATCGTTTTAAAATTTGTATATGTGTGTGTATAGGTATATACGCGTATGTAGCCACGTTTTCAGAATCGTGCAGTTAGCCAGTGCCTTGCGCCTGTGAGGATGATGGGGTCCAGTTGTTGCACATGCGACAGGTTCATTTCCTTGAATTCTTGTCCGGCTTGTGAGAACTGGAGCGCAGAAAGCAGCAGTACAACGTACGGATGCGTAGATTCTGTAGACCTGCTCCTAAGATTTGCGCCGAGCATTTTTTTTCCAAGTTGCAGGCGCAAGCCGCGGATCTCAACAACTCACATGTGGGTGCAGGCACGATGTCGAATGCCTTGCCGCTTTGCGATTGATCTTGCCTCGAGTAGAGGTGAAGACTCCAGCTTACACGTGGACACGATGAAAGCTTCCACTTCGAGTACTGCTGGTGCCCTGCCGCCACATACAAACATGACGGAGGCCAGGATCTTGTTTTGATGGTGTTTTTATGCTCCGGCACAGCTTCCTGCAAGACATGCTTGCCCCTGAGAGTGAAACTCGCCTAAGTTGAGCATTGATGAAACATTCAGGTCTCTGTCGTCCTCCTTACACAATGCAGTATCGTTTCGTTTGAAATCACACCTTGAGTTTGCCTGAGTTGGTGTCTCGCATGATCGCTATTGCCCAGAAATCACTGCAATGGCTCCGCTATGCTTTCGGCTACTCAACGCAGGAACGCTCTCATGCATCGGCTTTGCGTGCCTGCATGGTGGAAGCGGTTCGCACGATTTGTGAGATCCAGGTTCGCTTTTACTTGTCGTGGAATGTCGTGAAGGTTTGTCGGTTTTCCGTATATCCAGGCCGCGTCGAGAAGCAGCCATGCACTTCGAGAAGCCCAAAGTACCGTACATGTCCGTACATCACAAATTGGCTTTGGTTTTAGAATCTTCGACGCCGCGTAAGCCACAAGCATCGTGCACGCCCAAGACGACGCAAGGCCCAGATTCATCCATCGCTCCTGCAAACATGGCGGGCAAAGCTTTCCGCATCATACAATTCAGCTTACAGGCTCCTTGGCTCTGCATTACTCCGTCACGTAGCGCAACTTTGCAACTCAATGCAGCTTCTCACTGCTGGTCTGACTTGCCCAGTGTGAGTACTGAGCAGCTCAGGGATGGATATGGCGTTCTAACTATTGTGGCCATCACACTCTTCGCTTGTTTGACGAGTTGCTGTGCGATAGTATCAACAAGAGCGTTTCTTGTGAATGAGAGTTGCGACGCGCGGCGAGCAGACTCGGTACTCGGAATGCATGAGCGCCGACATCGTCTCCTACAAAGTCTTCAATCTCTTAGACCAAGTGCTGCTCCTCCGCATCCTCCCCATCTCAAACCAAAGACCAACTACAAGCCGTGGAGACAGTTGGTCATCGACAGTCCCCTTGAGGGTGATCGACTGGGAGTAAACCTCACGGAGGACCTGAGGTTTTTATGAGACCCTGCTAGTCGTTTTGAGTTATTTAGTTCTGTTTCGTGGTTGTCGGGTCGACTGTGGCAATGGTCTGAACTGGCCGGTGATATTGAGTCGATGTTGTGAGACATGCTTGCATTATTCGCGAATGCATACATGGAGGACACGCTCGTGATCACCAGTTTCGCAGACCCTCGGGCTGAAACCTTCGGCTTCAAGGCTGCCAAGTTGGTTGCGCAATGTGAACTTAAGTGAGATCAAACACCGTGCTCGGCTTGCTAGATAGTTTTTTTCTCGAAGGTGGGAGATCGAATTGTGCACATCAACGGCGTGCCGGTCTTCAAGCAGTTGGACTTCCTCCAAGTTCTTTCAGGACAGGGGGCTTTCTGACATATGCAGAAATTACACACGTGCAGAGTGGTGCAGCAGATATTGCCTTCGGTACACATTGCACTTATACTCACTCTCTTTTGCTGAAAGTTGTTGCTTGCTCTCAATTAGAGGCGCCATGCGGGACTTCCACCGCTCGAAGCAGCCCATCGTGGTCACCACGGTCGACCCGACGAGCGATCCCACGGGTCCCCCGTACCGGCCCCGAGAAAGAATTCTTTGAGAAGAGGAGAAGGAAGCTGTGTCGGCGTGTACATACTTGAAGCTGCAGAGCAGAGTGATACTTGATCCGTGAATTATATCCTAGAGCCGAAAGGTCAAGCGCTACCAGCAAGGACGCGCCACGTGGTTTGGAGTTGCAAGATGAGGCTCTGACATCG
Source organism: Symbiodinium natans (assembly GCA_905221605.1). NCBI lineage: Eukaryota > Dinophyceae > Suessiales > Symbiodiniaceae > Symbiodinium > Symbiodinium natans. The sequence continues at coordinate 130,839 of CAJNDS010002099.1, forward strand.
CTTTTGCCTGTGGCCGCTTGCCGTGATGGGGTTTGCAAGTGCAACTCAAGAGCAAAGTCAAGTTCATGTCTCAGGTGTGCGGAAGATGGCAGTTGAGTAGCGGTGAAAACTTCATCATCAGTGCCTTGGCCGCTGTAAGATCGAAGTCGAAGTCCAAGCTCCAGGATCCGGTATGGGAATCCGAGCCAAGGCAAAATGCCAGGTGTCGAGCAACTAATGTTGACACTCCTCATCGGGGACACCACAGCCGCAACAGGCCAGTAGAGTTGACGGCGGGTAACACCAAGCTCCCTACTTTGAAGTTTCGTGCCTCATGGCCAGCTGCTTTGCAGGCTTGATTGTTCCTGACGGGCCGGACCTACGATGTCAACTATACAGGTTGAACAATACTGAATTTGGTGAAGCATGGCTCAGCTCCTCAGCTTGCAACGGGCTTTCAACGAATTTTGCAGAGACTGAACCCCTCCAAGCAAAGACGTCACAAAATCCAGCCCAAGAGTATCACGTCTGTTTTCAAAAGCTTACACTTGGAGTGCTGGTGAGAAAACGTGTGAGTTAGCCAGAGTTAGCCTAGTTCGAGGCTGCTGTGAAACAACGAGTAGCAGAGCGGAAATCCACCATAGCCAGCTCTGACAAGCTGCCTCCCTCGCTGCCATCGAGATCACCGAAGCATCCAGTATGAGCGGCACCTTAAAGAAGGTAAAACAGGAAGCCAGACACAGGGCACACAGAGGCGACCCGGCATTATCAATTTCAAGGAGAGACCACGTGCTGGAACCGAAAAGTTTTCAGCAGTGCCGCAATAGGGGAAGTCCCCTAGGAAGCCACCGAATTACAACGCGAAGAGATTCGGTGCCTGCACCATAGCCCTCGGCGCGAGTGAAGAGAGTATCTCCCGAGTGCATCTCAGCATCTCCATTCACCCCTTGCATGACAGATGTTTGGCTTTGAGGCTTCAGCACGCAGTCGCACAAGATAGAGGCTTCCTTGAAGCCGGCTGGAGCTGCGCACTTTGGAAAGGTCTTGGTGGCCTCTAAACTTGCAGGACGGCCGAGTGAATGGAGTGAAAGGCTTGACCAAGAGCAGACATACGACCTTGAAAAGCACCTTTGCTTCCAGGACCTTCGACGCAATCAACACCACTACCTTGCCCACGAGAGCTCTCGGGTGGCGCGCGTTCTGCAGCATCTTCGTGGCCGGCGTCTGTGACATCGCTGCCGCCAAAGAAGCTCTCTGGGGAGGATATCAGATGAGGACTCCCCCCTCTCGCATGAGTCGTATGTTCGAACATCTCAGCAATTCTCAGCACTAGGCAGAGCTTGCCAGTGCCAGGATGAAGGGATGGTTCGAGCGGCTGGGCAACATTGGAAAAACATTCAGAAAAAGCAATTGAAAAGCACATCCCCAGCTGAGTGTGTGGAAAGTGTGTCTGATGCATTTCATCAGTGCTGAATATCTCCTGCATCTTCTTACTTCTGAGTTTCTCGGTCCGTCGAAGAACTCTATATAGTGATTATTGTGCCTGAGCCCGCACAGGCGCGAAGGGCTGGCGCTCGCGTGCTCTCTCTCTCTCTCTCCCTCTCTTTCTTGTGTATGTCAGCACGTTGCATTGGACCATGGTGATGGAGGCGGGCGATTGTCATTATTCAGCGCATCAAAGCTCATCAAGCTATCTCGCATTGAGCTGAGATCTGAGCATTTGCTGCTCTTTTTTGCTGAGAGGAGAATGCTTGGGAAAATCAGGGGAAATCCCTCGCGACCGGCTGCGGCCTTGTGCTCGACACGTAGTTCATGTTTGCTGCCGGCCGAGTCTAAAAGCACGACTTGGCACGGAGTTTCCACCTGCGTAGCCTCCAGCCTACTGTCTGCAAGATGATGGCCAAACGCCGAAAACTCTGCATATGTGCCTCTTCGCATGTGATGTGGTCAGTTGTTATTAAGGCAAAGGTATAGGTCTTCTTTGTGCCGAGAGGAGTGGCGCCAGCGTGCTCTGGAAGCTACCCAAATGCATCGCCAAGCCAAAGCCACCATTGCCATGGCCTTACAGCGTAACGTGAGATCAAGCGGCACGGGCAAGCGACCAGTGACAAAAACGGAAGGAACAGCTTTCCGCTGATGCAGAACGGCAGAAGCCAGCGACTCAGATGGGTCAGGAAAGGTGGCTTGCCCTGTGAGAAGAGCTCGCGACAATAACTCGACTTTGATCAGCTTATTGCTCTACACACTGTGTCACAGTATATGCTCAGTATGGGTTTGGAGAAAAGTTGTTGCTGGGGCGCGCGCGCGCACGGGTGTGTGTGTGTGTGTGTGTGTGTGTGTGTGAGTGACATCAGGTCAGAAGCAGCAGAACAGGTTGCAGCGATTGAGAAGTGCCTTGGCGGCCTCGGCGGATCCTGACAGTGTGCTCAGGCACCGACCTACTGTAGGATCAGTTTCTGTGTCAGGCAGAAGGCGGAAGCTGAGCAAGAAGCAGCACAGCAGAGGAAGGAGGCATGACGGCTTGGGACGGTGTGACCGGAGTTGCGCATAGTTCTGGAAAGTTTCAACATTCCAGATGGGCCGGAAAGGCCCCGTTCCAGGGCTGTTTGCTTGGCTCCCCCTCCTCGTTCATCCGAAAGCGTTTTCCGAACAGAAGCACTCGCCGCACAAACTTTCCGAGCCCACTTCTTCACTGCGCCGTTTTAAACCCATTTCAAACGTTCAGCAACCTGTTCGAAGTTTCGCTCGCTCTCCCGGAGATGTCAGCGCTTCGAGCTCTGCACGGGTCCTTGCCTGCTGGTTCTCAGCATCTCAGTGACATCGGACGCGAGAGAGAGCAAAGACTTCGAGCTGACTGCTCCCGGTGCAGCACCACGGCTCCGAAACAGAGTTTTGAAATGTTTTCAAGTCACGAGAGATAGCCCCAGTGGAGCTAGCGGAGTCTTTTCCCAACCGTAGGTTGAACAGGGGTAGGGGGGGGGGTGCTCCATCCAGAGGTGGTCAAAATGGGGGGATCCGAAACGGTACCCAAAACTTGCCTTGACGATCTGCTCGGTCAAAAAAGGTGGCTCCCGCAGCAACCGAACTAAACAGCTTTCGTTCCCCTCCGTCCCCCACAAATGCTGTGAAATGTTTTGAATTTGCCCCTTCTTCGTCGCACCATGTCGCACCATGTCGCACCACGTCGGACCACGTCGCACCACGTCGCATCCTTGAGCGTGCGGCGCAGTGCTGAAAACGCAGCCCTCAGGTGTGCAGGAGTTTGGCTTGGCTCTCATTGGAAGACCTACATAAACCGGCCCTGGCAACCTCTTTGGCAGAATTCTCCATACCTCGTGAGTGAGCGCGGGAAGGGCCAGGGGTTTTCCGCACGTGATCACGCGATTTTGCCCCTGGGCCCAAAACCAAAGTCACGGTTTCTGGCTAAGTCCGACGAAGAGGTGGCTGCTTCCAATGCAGTCGTGGTCAAGGGCAGAAGTCTCCGCTCCCTCAACTGACAAGCCATGACCGCATCTCACGAAGTAGAGAGGCACAAGCTGGAGAGAGTCATCTGCAACAAGCCCAAAAGCGAAAACCATGAGCGGGCCCGACCAATCACCAAGTAATGGTAATGCCAACGTCATGGCCAACAGAGCTGATGTGGTCAATGCCATGGGCCATCGCTTTGACTGGCAGAAGTTCTGCATCCAACTTTCACGTCCATGTGACATGGTGATAATCATTACCTGCCTCAAGAGCACGATTGGCACGGAATGTGCACGGGGCCTAGGCAAGAGCGCGATATGACTCGAGGCCACAAGTTGCCTGCACTCTGTTTGAGATTCGACGCACGCAGTGCGAATGCAAAAGCATCCGTAAAAAGCCTAAAGTGCAAACCCTCATTGTTGCACACTGTAGCGTAACATGAGGCCAAGAGCCCTGCCGTTGCCTGCCATGGGCAGGGCTGTGCATGAGCCGTAATGAGCACATCAATCCGGCGCACCCTTTTTTGGACCATCGGCTGGTAGGGTCCACGTCGGTTCAAAGGTGAGACAAAATGGGCAATACAAGATCCGAGGAAGCGACTTGGGCCCAAAACTCATCCGAACTCATCCCTTACGCTGACAGGCAGCCTGATGCTGGCAGATTTCGACCAACACGGAGCAATGGTGATGAAACACTCACGAACAATTCTGATCTTTCAATGGGGAGTTGTGTGCGTTTGTGCCTTCCAAGCACAGATTCTGCGCGCGAGACAGCGCTTGTGCACTCAGACTGGGACTTTGTTCTGTTTTTTTTGCGTCAGGCGCTGTGTTGTTTGCAGGCCTTTGATTCCTGCGCTCATTGTGGAAACAGAACGAACTGCAGGCTGAATCTGCCCACCAAGCGCTTGAAGAGTTGACCATGCAGATGAAGAAGGCATCTTCGTTCCCTGCCCTTCTTCCCTTGATTTTCTTGTTGCCTTGATCTGAGTCTGCTAGTGGGCCTCCAAATTCTCCAAACCTGTGGGTAAGACTTGAACCATTGAATAACTGAATAACAGGACGAATCCAACTCAGGCAGCTTGGTCGTCCGACCCCTGGCGTGTCTTCTGGAGATTCAAAGGCGATGCTTTGGAGTTGAGTTTCAGGTGACAGCATCAGGCAACAGCACAGCGGCCATGCGGGGTTTGTACCTAGGCCACTTTGAATGAGCGCGACAACAAGCTTGCCATTGCACATGCAGAGATTGCCACCTTGCGTGAACGTGCCAGTCTCTGATGTTGAATTGCCTCTTGATTTCGGTGTACTTTTTTTGTGGAGCGACATTCCCCTGACTTGCTCACCGCCAAGGCCTTGAGCATGCTCAGGCTGGCTTGACGAGAAGTCAGGAGGAGTCACAATCTGCACAGGCTATGCTATGCCCTCCAGACCGCATGGAACTGTAGTCAGTGTAGTCAGTGTAGTCAGTGTGGTCTACTGTCCCTTGGAGCCATCTTAGCCCGGCATCTAGCGTTGCAGGCAGCCGCACAGCAAGCGCAGACGATGTACCATCAGGCCATGTCCAAGGCTGGGCATGGCTGGACCTGGATTTTTGTGCAAATTGGAGAGCTGTTGAGAGCCGCACGTTGTCTCTGCAGCGGAAGGTGGACATCAACGCAGAGGCGCCGAATTTCATGCCGAAGCTTCGAGCTTCATCTTGAGACAAATCTGCGCTAGGTGCTTCGATCTGCTTCGTGTCCACATGCACAATCCCCAGGCTGAGAAGAATCGTGCCGACCGTGCTGAAGAGTCCGTCAGCAAGCTCTCAAAGGAGCTTGAGGAGCTGAAAGCGAAGGCCGCGATGTATTTACAGAGTGGTTGAATTTCCCATAGTAGAACTTTATAAGGAATTCTGGCTTTTGATGTCATTTTCTGTTCGGCTGCTACTAGGCAAGCTTCGGGGTTTCGGATCAGTGCAGGTACAGTAGTCCGTGTTCTTCAACCAGCTTGATTCTTTTGCTTTGGTACAGGTGCCTTTCTCGAATGTCAAAAGAACACACGGCACTGGAGCACTTAAGAGAGGAAGGTCCGGGTGAAGTATAGACAAGATGTGAGGTGTTTAGGTGCTTTTCAGAGGAATTGAGGCTTCTGTCATGACACAGACGTTGCGGAACTGACACGTCTTGAGCACGTGGACATGTCAGGCGGCCACATCACAGCAGCAGCTTGAGACTGAAAGGTGCTGAGATGCATATTGAGATGCATATTGAGTGGTTCTGAGACGTGGTGAAATGTGGTGTGGTGTAGCTAGTTTGCGTTTCAAACTGTTGCAGGCAGAAGGCAGGCGAACTTGAGGCATCCGAAAAGGAGCTTCGCCGGCAGCCAAGCGCTTCTGAAGTCTTCTGTGGAGAGTGAAGCAAACCTTGCGCAGCATTGCGGGACACGAGGCTCCTGCCTCGAGGCCCCGCCTCTTTCTGCAAGGGTTTAGTGCTGTCAGTTTTTGATGAAAGAAGAAGTCGGAGGAGTCGAAGGCTGCTGCCACGGCTGCCGACACTGCCTCGAAGCAACTGGAAAAGGAAACCTCATGTCAGAAGTCCCTGAGCTTTGGCAACTCATGGTAGAGACAGGATCTTGGTTCTGCCAATGCAGAATTGACCGAGATCAAGGCGACCTTAACAGCTGCCCAAGAAGAGGCGCGCATGCATAATGGAGCAATGGAGCCCGCCTTCTAGGAGTTGCTGCCTGCGAAGGTCGCACAGAAAGCTGCGCAATTGGCACAAGCGAGCAGTGACCTGGACAGCACAAAGAAGGCCTTGACGGAGTCGGAGGAAGAGAATGCCAAGCTGAAGCAAGACCTTTCCACCATGGAACAAGACATGGCACAGCACAAGCAATCGGCAGAAGACCACTCCAAGCGTGCGCAGGCCTGCTTTCGCAGTCAGCAGTTGCGCTGTGTGTTTTGTGCAAGAGCGAGTGGGAGGTATGGAGTATAGAGCCGCATTTGCACCTGCAGCTTCTTCAATTTCGACACACACACACACACTCACAACCCACCTTCTCGAATCCTCTTTTGAAGCAGACTTCTGAAGGTTTGTATCCCTGAAAGTTGAATGGAGGGGGGTGGGTTGTTTTGTGTTCGTGTTGTTTTTTGCTTTTCTGCCCACGGTATGTTCTTGCTTTTTCTGCCCACGGCATGGGCTTCTTGAGTGCTTGTTGGGTTTTAACTCAGCTATTCTCCTCGCCACTCTCCCACCGAGAGAATTCCCTCTGCAAAGTCCCCCTCGAGTACCAAATCCCATGTTTTGGGGTTCTGGTGTTTTGCTGGCTTGTGTGCCAACTGGGTGCATCAACCCTCGTTCCGTCGGTTTGTCAATCCACATTCGGCGGGTGATTTGTCCGACGGTCGGTCCATGTAAAGCAAATTGGAGGGCCAGTTGGTGCTGAACAATCACAGTAGTTGGCGGGAGGCAATAGGGATGTGGCCTTCTGGCCGAATCACAGGGGTAGCAGCCATCTTATAACTCCATTGCAAAAACAGAAGACGGGAACCTGAACGCTTGAATGGGCTGTCTCCCTCAGGCCGATTGCTAGACAGAAGAAATGAATGTGACGGCTGAAAAGCTGGAATCCTTGATCCAACTTGCGTACAATTGGACAAACAAATGCCCTACTTTGGACAGGATGCGGAAAGCTCGGGCCCCGGCCGAGTATGGAAGCGTGCGGCTTCGCGACAGCCACATGCCACATGCCGAGTGGCCCCCACCCATTGGAGACTGCAGATCAAGGTGCCCTCGAGGACCACAAGCAACAGCTGGACCAGGCCAGTTGCGTTGCACAAGCCGTCCCTCCGGACAGCATGGCATTGCTTGTGTTGTCTATGCAGTTGCTTGTGCAATTGCTGGTGAAGTTGCAGGGAAGTGCGATTGTAGGAAGGTCTGCTTGTCCAGGCAAAGACTGGTGCAAAGGATGCCGAGCAAGCTTTCGAATCAGCGTGGTCCTTGGATGTCCTTGGCACCCTTAGGCAGCCAAATTTTGACACACACACACACACGAGACACTTTTCACTTCCACATGATATCTCCAGGTCCGGCAGCAAGCAGCCGCAGAGATTGCTGAGCACAAGAAGGCCTGAGCATGGTTTCTTGAAAGTTTATTGTGGTGCGAATGCCACTGGGTAGCCTTCATGGCAGGCTATCGAGGATCTACACGCCACCTGCACGACGTCGTCACCTTTGCTTTGCATTGCTTTGCTTTTCTGCCGCATGACATGCACATAGCTTGTCTGACATTTGCGAATTGGAGCAAGGCAGGAAGCTACGTCGGCCACCCAGTCGTCCAGTGAACAGCGACTTTCCCAGTGATGGGTGCTCACCTGGCCTCCGTTGTCACATCGGCCCCTGATTGTGCCTAAATCGCGGAAAGCTTGGGCGAACCTTCAAGAAAAGGTCCTGTCCCCAGTGTACGAGAAAAAGTTGACATGGGGGCGTGGGGGGGATCCATGGGTTTGCCATTGCACAGAAGCTGAGTGTGTCAAGGCATCGAGGACGAAGCTTTTGTGGCACTGCAATCATACGACACCCTCGAAGCAACTTACGCCAGAACGATAGGGGCGATCCCGACTGGCGGCTTAATATGGCTTCATGAGAGAATCTTCGTTTTGGCTCTGAGAGGATGCAGGGTGACACCCTCCTTGACTATGGTGCTCGAACACAGTCGAGCTTTCCGTTTCAGGGTTCCCAATTCAGGGAATGCTGTCGGATCAGTCGGATCCCACACCTGGAACGCCGCATTTTGCCTGCTTGTTTTTTCGCTTGTGCCTCCCTCCAACAGACGCGACGTGGGGCTTCACGGTGCCAAAAGGATCCAATGGGTGTCCTCAAAGGGCAGCACTGTCGATGAGCTTCAGAAAGCAAAGCAGCGAATTCGAAGCCAATGCTGCATGCTTCATGGCACAAGCAACCCATAGCAACCCCCATGAATCGGTGAGAATACATGGCGCAGCAGCCGTGAAAACTCGGATGCCTCCTTTAGCACAAGTGGGAACGAAACGAACATCGAGCAGTCTGACTTTGAGAGAGCTTGGTGTGATGCAGAGGTGCCTTTTGCATGCGGAGCCTAAGGTTGGCCACCAAGGAATTGGAGGCTCGTGCATTGCTGCATTCACGTTCTCTCGGGCTCCTCTTATCTCTATCTGACTCCGACCATATCTTGTCAAAATGATCACCAGGTCGAGTCTGAGAAGTCCCGCGCCGACCTTGCAGAGTCGATTGCGAAATCACGCCGCGCTCCTGGACTCTTTTTGGGGCTTTGTCCGCGGGATCCTGTCCAGATCAGCCCTTCACGCCATGGCACCAAAGGCCAAAACGAAGTGGAGGCGGCGCAGCAGTTGACCGAGAAGTCCAAGGCCCGCTTTTCCTCGCATACCCAAAGATCCCAAGCAGCCTGAAAGTCCAAAGGAGAGTCCAAAGGAGATTGTGACAGCATGCCCGAGCTCCGTTGAGGCGTCGCTGCAGAGTGTCCGTCAAGAGCTGACGGCCGAATGCTCCGCAGCCAAGGCAGAAGAGGACTATTTTGGAAGATTGTCTTCGCTTAGTCCTTGTGTATTCTCTCTTGAAGCCGCGCAAGGCAGCAAGGCAGCAGTTCAACAGCCGTAGATCCACGTGAGGCACAGGTGGAAGTGGAGAGAAGATTGGCCTTGGAAGCTGAGGCCGAGGGATGCAGTAAGAACAGCCTCGTGCCACATGCAGGTTGTGCCACGTGCACGTCTCGAGGGCCGTGGGCCGCAAGCCATCTCGCATCGCTTCGCGTCGCGCGTCGCTTCGCGCTGGAAAAGCAAAGGCAGAATCTGGAGCGAAAAATCTGAAGATCTCTGAAATGATCTGAAATGCTGACATATGCTTCAAGCATCTTCGAGCCTCGAGGCCAAGCTTTCGCCTTGGGGCCGTGAACGCCCGAGACATCCTAGACTCAAGGCTCCAAACCAACCAATCCTGTCGAACAACATGTTCAGCGAGAATGAAAGAGGGATCAGACAGCCTTCTCAGAGACTGCAATCTCCAATTCTCCAAACCCTCAGCGCAAGCCAGACTGCTAACCTTGCCACAGCATGCTGAATGATTTGTGTTGAGCCGGTGTGTGCCACAAACCAGTGAAAGCTGAGTGCCTATCCCCACCAGTCGATCTGTCAAACTTTGTGCTTGCACCGAATCAACCCCGCGAAGAAAGACCACCACGACAATTTGTCTCAACTCCACGATTGTCAATTTGCGGTTGCCAGGAGAATGCAGAAAAGTTCCGCTTGGAGGCCCAGGCGCGGCCATGACCACCGATGTGTACCGATGCCCTTCGTGTGGTGCAAGAAGTAGTGTGTTCGTGTGTTCTGGCCTGTTCTCTGCTCTGCTTCATGCCAGGCTGCACGGAATGCAGAGCAGGCGGCTTCGATCGGCTTTGCGTGCAGCAGTGTTGCAAGTGCAGCAGTGCAACTTGGCAGTAGCGCACCTCCAAAACAAGCAAGTAAATTATCTTGACAGTTTGTGAGCCAATTGCTGGCGTCACTTCGGCAACCCGCTCTCTGAAACAGGCAGCAAAGAGGCCCTATATAACGGCGCAGCCGGATCTGGGCCCGAGAACGCTCTCCATCCTCATGCAAGCCAGCCCTGCGGATGAGAGAACACGCAAATTCTTCCAAGTTCTTCGGGCACCCTTTTGGAGCCAGAATGCTCAGCATCTATCGTCAACGGAACCAGGTTCCAGAGAACAGCGAGATGATCAGTCATGATCAGTCGCCCTGTCCGGACGAAGTCAAGTCGAGATGTTATTGCTACTTGCGGTCTTCCTCATGCATCCCACCGGACTCAGAGGAGAGTGCTCAGATCAGTCTCAGATCCATGTACTGCCGTCTGCGCAGCGTGAGTGCAGCGGGCATCGCCTTCACCAACTGTGTGCAGTGTCTGGATCCCGACATGACTGCAGCATTTTTCCGACTTGAGTTTTTCATGCCAGGCAGCCCGTATTGCCGAACAAGAGGCCTGAACTCAAGCTGTGTCGCAAGAGCCCACACGTTGTGTGCACAGACACGCTCTCGTGCATCATTCGTGAGCCACTTGCATCGTGCGGTGCAGGCAAAAGCTGCTTTGAAGCTTGTGAAAACGGTGCGAACGCTCAGATCAACACGAGAAAGTGCATCTTCCGGCATCCTCCTGTGTCTCTTTGAGCTATCTTGAGCTCTTTTGCAAGGGTGGGCAAGATGCTGCCATGGACGAGCTGCGGGGGGCTTGCGTGTGGCATGCAAATGGCATTCACATGGCACTCAAACGGCATTCGGCGTGGCATTCAGCATGGCATTTAGCATGGCACGCGCCGGAACAACAGTGACTTCGATGACCGGTCAACCAGGCGCAAAGCGCTCGCAGCCAAAGCACAGGAAGCAGAGGAGGCGACCCCATACAATACCCAACATGCCCCAACTGTGCCAAATGGCCTTTTCTGCTGGTTTTTCTGTGTTGGCTTCTTTACTCGCAGTTGCTCGCAAGTGAACTTACATGGGTGCAGGCGAAGACGGAGCTAGCGAGACTGCGCTCGCTCTATGGTAAGGCGTGGTCTGTGTACTGAGCCCTGTCACGCCTGTCACGGTCGTTTCACGGTCAGCTCGCCGGCATTTTCTCATGCACTGCTCTTATTTCAGACAGTCGTCGGATCTTGTCAGAAGCTTGTAGCTTGCCAAGAGGATGCCGAGAAGGCTGTTGAGGAGGCGAAGCTACTTGCAGCTCTGTAGATCTTCTTTGCGTGCTTCCGAAGCCTATCAGTGAATCAATTGTCTTTTCATTTGCTGCGAAGGATGCACCCGAGGATCAGAAAGTTGCCGAGGAGGAGTCGCATGCTTGCGATCTGTCAGCGGAGCAGAGGGAATAGGCGGTTGCAGGTCAGATGCATGGCAAATGTGCACACAGAAGAAATACAGGAAGCGAGGCCATGTAGCCAGGCCATGTAGCCAGCAACGAGTGTTCTGAAATCCGGAGACCACGCGGAAACGACAGGAGGTAGCCAGCCGAAAGTGGAATGTTTCCTTCAGCGTTGTTCAATTGGTGATGACAGAAAGAACCAATAATATAGCTTGGGCTCAGGCTCAGACTCTGGCACTTGTAGACATCTTGTAGCCTGTGCAGCCTTACTTTGTGCGCAACCTTACTAGTTCTGAAGGTTCAGGATTCAGGCTGCATTCAGAATACTCACACTGGCTTTCATGCTTTTCTCGGGCCTGATTTTGGACCCGCATACCAATACAAGCTATCTGCTGATACGCCAAAGTTTCTGAGAAAAAAAGCACGAAAGGCAACTCGGTTGCAATAGCTTGGATGCAAGTTCTGCTCGGCAGGCAGTGCCGAAGGAGGATGCCAAGGAAATGGTCGAGGAGGCAGATCTGTGCGCTACATTGAATGAGTTCACCTTATACTCCAATGATGGCAACCCTCACCTCTGCGGCCAGACTGTCCTCGAGACAGCCGCGAAGGCTGTTGAGGAGGCGAAGCTACTTAGCTACTTGCAGCCCTCTGTAGACCTTCTCGTTGCCTGCTTCCGAAGCCTGTTAGCGAATTCGCTGTCTTTTCATCTTCCGGCAGGATGCACCCGAAGATCAGAAAGTTGAGGAGGAGGTCGCATGCTTGCCCAGCACAGTGTTCGGCAGTCTGAGTATGAGTGGCAGGCCATGCCCAAGGAGCATGCCAAAATTGCGGTAGAGGAGGCAGATCGATGCAGCCGCTTTTCACATGCATGCGGCGCAAATACTCCAAAGCATTGTGTGAGCTGCATTCGTATCTTTTTGTCAGACCATCCACAACGACGGTGCTGAAAAGGGCATTAAGGAGGCGATTCTTTTCTCCGTGTGCTAAGTATATCTGTTGAAATATGAGCACGGTCTTAATGGCTACTGTTGTTGGACTGCACCCGGCTCGCCGCTCAGCTGCTTACAGCTGTATGTGGTGAGGTTTGCTGTCTGTGGAAGTCCGCGGAGCGTTTCCTTTGCTGTTGTTTGCTTAGCAGGCTGTCTCCCAGGACCAGAATGCCGAGGCCACTTCCCGTACACAGTGTACACGTGTGTGTGTGTGTGTGTGTGTGTGTGTGTGTGTGTGTTTCTAGTTTCGTGCTCTATTTTATCTTTGTGTGATACATGGTAGGGCCAGTAGCCGGGCCATTCTGTGACATCATGTGGCCGGCAATGACAATAAGTCACCACACCTGAGATAGAACCACTGAAAGAAAAGGAAACGCCGCTTCCTGGAGCAGTGAACTGATCGGCCGCTGCCTCAATGCTTCGGGTGGGTACTGTGGTCCCGGAGTGGATGCTGTCATCAGCCATCGCCTACCTGAAGGCGTGAACAACGGAGGGAGTGCGGCTAGGCGTCCTAAAGAGCTGAAGAGCAACAACTGGTGCGGATGCAGTTTCTGCCGCTTAGGTCTCTGCTCGCATGGCGGATCGGCTTTTGGATCTTTTAAGTCTTTGCGGGACGCGTAGGTTTGTAGCCACAGCCCGCAAATTTTGATGCTGTGTCAGGAGGCTGGCCTCACACATGTGCTGACGAATGTTTGTACTATGGGCCACGGACTGTTGACACACCCGTTTTGAATGGAAATTGCGCCAGCAGTCCCCACACTCTGCCTCGCTCTCTCTCCCTCACCCCCACTCACTCTCCCTCCCCTCTCTCGTTTCGCATCGGCCAAACTTCATAAAGAAGATTGGCCCAACATGACTTTTGGCGAGCTCGGCGAGTTAAACTCCAGAGCTACCACTGTTCCCTTGGACCAAAGATTCTGGGAACATGCTTGTGTTCGTGAGGCAAGTTTCCGGCCAAGATCTTTCTATATGAGACAAAGACGGAGGTGTCGTTTTCCGTTCATGATTCGTGTGTGACTTGAGCTTCGCCTCACACCATCTTGCTGCAGATTCGTTGCAGACTTGTCAGCCGCAATTGCGCGGGCGTGCTGCCCGCATGTGTTGCCCGCGCGTGCTGACGACATTTGACAGCTGTTGTGCTTGGCCCTGTTGCGAAACACTTTGGAGGGAAGTGAAGACACTCGTTGAAGCTTCCTCAAACAAGCGATCTTTGGTCAAACTTTCGTGGCTTATGCTTTTTATATCCATCTATACTCTTTCTATGCTTGGTCTGGTCGACTTCCCCTGCACGCCTCCAAGAAGTCACCAAGGTTGGGCTTTGGCCATAAGACTGCCGCAAGGAGAATCTAAGCTCTTCAGCTGGAACCTTCGTGCTGCGCTCTCGCCAAGCAATGGGGGTTGCCGCTAGGGTTTCCTGTGGTGTATTGTGGTGTCAATCTCGGCGTCTGAGCCTTTTCAGCCGACATGCAAATGCATGCATGTATTAGGAGGCAGGTACAGCAAACTGAATCGTCCATGGTGCTTGTGTGTGCTTGAAGCTGCTTGGCATGACGGGCTATGGGCGCTGCCAATGCAGTTCCGCGCAAAGATAGCGATCGTGCAGGTCGCTTGGCAGAGCTTTAAGGCTTGAAGATCGCCCGATGCCCCAAGCCCCGTATGCTTGGTCTCAGCATATAGTGTAGTGGTGTGCATGGCTCAACCTCACCTGCATGGGGGCTGGCTGGGCGTTGTGTCGAGTCTATCACAAGTCATTACTTCAGTGGTGTGGTTTTGGAGTGCAAGTCTGTGTTGTCGGCGGAACAGTTCGTGTTCACGGTGCAATAACAGCTCCCATGGTCTCCCAACTGCTAACGGAGAAGAAGTCAGGGTGTGCTTTCAATTTTCACATTGCCCAGGCAGAGCACCCCGCTGCCGGGGCTTGACGGTTCTCAAGCCGTCTGCAGGATCGCGGCCTAGTTGTTGTTCATCTTGCAGTCGTCTGCTCGACGTATCACTGAGTTTGTTGCATGTCGCTTTTCATTTTTACTTCACATCCGACAAGTTGAGGTCATCAATGTATCTTGGGTGTGGGCGGTTTGCCATTTTTTACCGCTTGCTACGTGATGAGGATTTCTGGGCCACCAACAGCTCCACTGTTGTCGTGAGATATGGTCGGGGTTAACTTTTCGGATCAATTGCATGGAACCCTGAGAACAGCCCCGTGGTCCCGTCGCCGACTTTGTTGCCAGTCAACCTCTCACATGAGCATCCGAGGTCCAGTGCTCTCCACCTATTTTGGTGAACCCTACCTCCATGGCGAGGTCTTCGACGAAAGTCGAGGTGGCGTTGACTTTGATGGCATCGCTGTGCTGCTGGGGCAAAGTGTGACGTTAGTATTTTGATGTATTTTGTGCACGCTGCTGTATGGTGCGGACATTGGAGAAGTGCCCGTTTGTTTGTCCGCAAGGCCGAACTATTCTAGCACCTGAGATCCAACTCTAGTCCGAGAGGAAGCACCGTTAGTGCTGGCCATGAGACGCTGTGATAGCTGCAGGAGCGAGCGTCTTCTCAAAGGTTCTGCTAGTCACAGTGCGCCACTTGTGTGAAAGCGCCCACTCCAGGTGAGTATGTCAACATCCTGGAGGAGATCATTGATCACTCCTTGGAGACTTTGCTCATATCGTCTTTTTGCATCTCTTTTGCGTCTGAGCAACAGAGGCAAGGAGGCAAGTAGTTCAAACGGAAGGATGTGCCAAACTCAACTCCGCTTCGCTCGCTCCCGGGGAATGCGCCCGGCCACATGTGCTTGAAGCGTCTGAAGCACTCGGTTTGTGGACCGACACTGACGCTCATTGCAAGCCGGAGTTTGTCTCCGCCCGTTTACCAAACCTTCAGCTCTAAACCCTAGGGATCTCCAGCAGGGCACATGCCGAAAGTCAGCTTCAAGCCCTCAAACTGGCCGTGGGGGATTTATCTCCCTGCCGAGAAGCAAGAGTCTAAGAGTCGAACTCCGACGTCCTTGGGTCGGACTCGGCTCCCTTGTTTGATACCTGCACCACTTCCTCGTCCTGCTTCCTACACACCAAAAAGGTCAGGTTTGAGGTCGGGGCAATCTTCTGCAAAGGCAGCTGGAGAAGATAAAGCAGTTTCGAGTCCCGAATCTGATTCTCATGCAGCTGTTGCTTCCTTTCTCCCTCTCCTCCTCCCCGCGCCGCCCTCAGTAAAACCAGACCTGCCACATGAAAACCAGGTCTGGAAATGGAGAGCGGTTTTTTTTCACCCCACTTTCGAAGCGCGTATACCCGCGTGAATGGTCGAAAGCCTTTTCCGCAAGTCAGAATCGGAGTGGTCAGTGTGATGAAGTGTGCCGTATGAGGGCAATGGTGGAACCTGGTCAAAGCAACCAAATTAATCCGCGACGTACCGGGTGTGGAGAGCCATGCAAATATGTAAACGTTTGGCCTCATCGGCTTGCAAAAAAAACAAAGCGTTTCTTAGCACACTAGCCTGTGAGCTCCAGGCTTGTTGTCCAATGGTCCAAGCTTCCTGTTGCTTCACTCTGCCAGCACCAAGGAGAGGCATGTGACCGTGTTCCAGCACCTGGCAACTGGTATTCGTGTGTGGTCTGAGGCAGGAGATCTACTGAGAACCTGGCAAAGTCAAAAGTAGAATTTTGTAGAGTGTTAAGGCCTTGTGTCTAAGCCTTCCCTCTGACTCTGCAGCAGCCATGTGCAAGCTTAAACAATGGACAGTGCCACCTGTAGATTGTAGCAGGCCATACTTTTGCTTACTCCTGAAGTAGTCTTCAGCCTGCTTCAGGCGTTGGACCTGAGGTCTGCTCGGCCAGATTGCCGTTCTTTGGTGTTGTTTCACTACACCACCAGGCGGGGCTCCAGAGGGGGCATGGAAGGCCCTTAAAGCCCGAACTTTCCGAAACTTCGAGATTCCGGAAGCTTCCGAATGCTTCCGAATGCTTCAGGGACGGCTTCAGCAAGCTGCTTGACCATCGACAGCCAGTTCAAGAGGCTTGGGATGGCTGCTTCCAGACAGCCATCTCTTCGCTTGTTAAAAGGTTTCTAAGAGCTTTTCATTGAATTCTCGGACTTTCGGCGCTCTCCGTGGTTTGTGGCTTTGGAGAGATCAGGAATCGGGGGCCTTGGGGTTTTGGATTGAGAGTTAAGGGGCTTCCGGACTACTGAGGGCTTCAGCAAGGCCCTAGCCGCTCTGCTGGGGATGTTAAGTGAAGCGTCCCCAGGGCCGGAAGTTAGGATTTTCTTTCTGGGGTGGCTGGCACAAAAAAGCAAAATACAACTTTCGCACCCGCATGGTAGGCGAGGCCCAAGAACCGCATTCCCAGAATGCCGCAACGTTTCGATTCTCCAACATGCACGCAAAAGGGCTAGAGTTCACCAGTGACACAGTGAGACCATGTCATGACAACTCACATGTGTTAATCATAAGACTAAGCTGCTGCGGCGGTTTGTTTGGCCGCGTCTTCTGAATGTCGGCAGATTGTCAACGAACGTTGCGACCGGAAAGCGAAAGCCTGACATCTGAGCCGAATCTGAGTCATTGCCTCACATTGCCATTTACACAGCAATCCCGCCGCATCGCCGGTCTTCTGAACTGCAGGCTGCAGTGCCAGATGTCACCAGCAAAGAACCTTGGAAATGAACACCAGAACTCGAGAAAGCCATCCTCTAGCTTAGACGGTTGCAGATGCAAAGCGACCGACAGGCGGCATACTGGTCACTTGTGACCACCTCGCCTGGGTCACTTGTGCCCGCCTCCACGCGGGTCACTTGTGGACGCGCACCGTCACGGTCTCGTCCGCTTCTAGGGGTTTTGGGCTGTCACGGTCTCGTCCGCTTCTAGGGGTCTAGGGCTGTCACGGTCTCGTCCCCTGCTGGGGGTTTTTGAGCTGTCACGCTCTGGTCCGGTTTTGGGCTGTCACGGTCTCGTCCGCTTCTAGGGGTTTTAGGCTGTGACGTTCTCCACTTCTAGGGGTTTTGGGCTGTCACGGTCTCGTCCGCTTCTAGGGGTCTAGGGCTGTCACGGTCTCGTCCCCTTCTGGGGGTTTTTGAGCTGTCACGCTCTGGTCCGGTTTTGGGCTGTCACGGTCTCGTCCGCTTCTAGGGGTTTTAGGCTGTGACGTTCTCCACTTCTAGGGGTTTTGGGCTGTCACGGTCTCGTCCGCTTTTTTCGGCAATCACGGTCTCGTCCGCTTCTGTAAGGGTTTTGGGCTGTCACGTTCTCCACTTCTAGGGGTTTTGGGCTGTCACGGTCTCGTCCGCTTCTAGGGGTTTTGGGCTGTCACGGTCTCGTCCGCTTCTGGGCTGTCACGGTCTCGTCCCCTTCTGGGGGTTTTGGGCTGTCACGGTCTTCTCGTCCGCTTCTAGGGGTTTTGGGCTGTCACGGTCTCGTCCGCTTCTAGGGGTTTTGGGCTGTCACTTGTGGGCTGTAACGGTCTCGTGCGCTTCCAGGGGTTTTAGGCTGTGACGTTCTCCACTTCTAGGGGTTTTGGGCTGTCACGGTCTCGTCCGCTTTTTTCGGCTTTCACGGTCTCGTCCGCTTCTGTAAGGGTTTTAGGCTGTGACGTTCTCCACTTCTAGGGGTTTTGGGCTGTCACGGTCTCGTCCGCTTCTAGGGGTTTTGGGCTGTCACGGTCTCGTCCGCTTTTTTCGGCTTTCACGGTCTCGTCCGCTTCTGTAAGGGTTTTAGGCTGTGACGTTCTCCACTTCTAGGGGTTTTGGGCTGTCACGGTCTCGTCCGCTTCTAGGGGTTTTGGGCTGTCACGGTCTCGTCCGCTTCTCTGGGTTTTTGGGCTGTCACTTTCTCGTCTGCTTCTAGGGGTTTTGGGCTGTCACGGTCTTCTCGTCCGCTTCTAGGGATTTTGGGCTGTCACGGTCTCGTCCGCTTCTAGGGGTTTTGGGCTGTCACTTGTGGGCTGTAACGGTCTCGTGCGCTTCTAGGGGTTTTAGGCTGTGACGTTCTCCACTTCTAGGGGTTTTGGGCTGTCACGGTCTCGTCCGCTTTTTTCGGCAATCACAGGGGGTTTTGGGCTGTCACGGTCTCGTCCGCTTCTAGGGGTTTTGGGCTGTCACGGTCTCGTCCGCTTCTGGGCTGTCACGGTCTCGTCCCCTTCTGGGGGTTTTGGGCTGTCACGGTCTTCTCGTCCGCTTCTAGGGGTTTTGGGCTGTCACGGTCTCGTCCGCTTCTAGGGGTTTTGGGCTGTCACTTGTGGGCTGTAACGGTCTCGTGCGCTTCCAGGGGTTTTAGGCTGTGACGTTCTCCACTTCTAGGGGTTTTGGGCTGTCACGGTCTCGTCCGCTTTTTTCGGCTTTCACGGTCTCGTCCGCTTCTGTAAGGGTTTTAGGCTGTGACGTTCTCCACTTCTAGGGGTTTTGGGCTGTCACGGTCTCGTCCGCTTCTAGGGGTTTTGGGCTGTCACGGTCTCGTCCGCTTCTCTGGGTTTTTGGGCTGTCACTTTCTCGTCTGCTTCTAGGGGTTTTGGGCTGTCACGGTCTTCTCGTCCGCTTCTAGGGATTTTGGGCTGTCACGGTCTCGTCCGCTTCTAGGGGTTTTGGGCTGTCACTTGTGGGCTGTAACAGTCTCGTGCGCTTCTAGGGGTTTTAGGCTGTGACGTTCTCCACTTCTAGGGGTTTTGGGCTGTCACGGTCTCGTCCTCTTTTTTCGGCTTTCACGGTCTCGTCCGCTTCTGTACGGGTTTTGGGCTGTGACGTTCTCCACTTCTAGGGGTTTTGGGCTGTCACGGTCTCGTCCGCTTCTAGGGGTTTTGGGCTGTCACGGTCTCGTCCGCTTCTCTGGGTTTTTGGGCTGTCACTTTCTCGTCTGCTTCTAGGGGTTTTGGGCTGTCACGGTCTTCTCGTCCGCTTCTAGGGGTTTTGGGCTGTCACGGTCTCGTCTGCTTCTAGGGGTTTTGGGCTGGCACTTGTGGGCTGTAACGGTCTCGTGCGCTTCTAGGGGTTTTAGGCTGTGACGTTCTCCACTTCTAGGGGTTTTGGGCTGTCACGGTCTCGTCCGCTTTTTTCGGCTTTCACGGTCTCGTCCGCTTCTGTAAGGGTTTTGGGCTGTCACGTTCTCCACTTCTAGGGGTTTTGGGCTGTCACGGTCTCGTCCGCTTCTAGGGGTTTTGGGCTGTCACGGTCTCGTCCGTTTCTCTGGGTTTTTGGGCTGTCACTTTCTCGTCTGCTTCTAGGGGTTTTGGGCTGTCACGGTCTTCTCGTCCGCTTCTAGGGGTTTTCGGCTGTCACGGTCTCGTCCGCTTCTAGGGGTTTTGGGCTGTCACTTGTGGGCTGTAACGGTCTCGTGCGCTTCTCGGGGTTTTAGGCTGTGACGTTCTCCACTTCTAGGGGTTTTGGGCTGTCACGGTCTCGTCCGCTTTTTTCGGCTTTCACGGTCTCGTCCGCTTCTGTAAGGGTTTTGGGCTGTCACGTTCTCCACTTCTAGGGGTTTTGGGCTGTCACGGTCTCGTCCGCTTCTAGGGGTTTTGGGCTGTCACGGTCTCGTCCGCTTCTCTGGGTTTTTGGGCTGTCACTTTCTCGTCTGCTTCTAGGGGTTTTGGGCTGTCACGGTCTTCTCGTCCGCTTCTAGGGGTTTTGGGCTGTCACGGTCTCGTCCGCTTCTAGGGGTTTTGGGCTGTCACTTGTGGGCTGTAACGGTCTCGTGCGCTTCTAGGGGTTTGTTACTGTTCTCCACGGTCTCGTCCGCTTCTAGGGGTTTTAGGCTGTGACGTTCTCCACTTCTAGGGGTTTTGGGCTGTCACGGTCTCGTCCGCTTTTTTCGGCAATCACGGTCTCGTCCGCTTCTGTAAGGGTTTTGGGCTGTCACGTTCTCCACTTCTAGGGGTTTTGGGCTGTCACGGTCTCGTCCGCTTCTAGGGGTTTTGGGCTGTCACGGTCTCGTCCGCTTCTCTGGGTTTTTGGGCTGTCACTTTCTCGTCTGCTTCTAGGGGTTTTGGGCTGTCACGGTCTTCTCGTCCGCTTCTAGGGGTTTTGGGCTGTCACGGTCTCGTCCGCTTCTAGGGGTTTTGGGCTGTCACTTGTGGGCTGTAACGGTCTCGTGCGCTTCTAGGGGTTTTAGGCTGTGACGTTCTCCACTTCTAGGGGTTTTGGGCTGTCACGGTCTCGTCCGCTTTTTTCGGCTTTCACGGTCTCGTCCGCTTCTGTAAGGGTTTTGGGCTGTCACGTTCTCCACTTCTAGGGGTTTTGGGCTGTCACGGTCTCGTCCGCCACACTTTTGGCCATTCGCCGAAGAAGCAACTGACCGGTCAACGCATAGCAATGCCGCAGGATGAGGTGTTCGAAAAATTGTACGTCCGCCAGACTGGATAGTATCTCCGCACACGGGGGTAGACTGCACGCGTATGGCCTGGAGTAACTGTTTGGGAATGGTGGTTCTGCTTAGGTTGGATATGGGAGTTCTGCTTAGGTAGGTGACCAGTCCCTTTGACTGGATGCGGTTGTGGGGTATTGCGTGACCTATGTATCCCGAATGTAGGAGCTTGTTTACCTCCCCCTTTTCCCGCTCTTCAAGAACGGAAATTGAAATCCAGCCCGCGAATCTCCTGCTTTTGGTGGGTTGACTTCTGACCTTGTTTCTGCAAGGAGAGAAGAGACAAAGTAAAGATGCTCGGCGATCATCCGCTGAATTCCTTCTAGGCTTCAACTTGCCGTTTACAATCTGGTAAGCTGGAAGTAAGGCCCTCAAGGAGCTAAAGGATGCCAGCTTACACCGGGAGCAGTTTTGTGGCCGACGGCAGATGTTGAGATCGGCCGGTTCTCGTGCCGCACCCCGGTGCATCCCTTATTGCTCACCCATCTGGAAGCTTCTGTAAGATTGACTGTGCTTCCTCGGGCTCAGTGTGGCTTTTCAGGCGTCCAAGCTTTGCACCGGGCTCCAGCAGCACAGGGCATGGCTCAGAAGATGGTTTCCCTTCTTCAGCGTAACATCATCTCACGGCTTATGTCGGCTCGCAGACGTACGGTGGATGGACAACTGCAGCGTTCAGACAAGGGGTGATACGTTTGCAGCTCGAATTCCCAGTACCCCTCCAGACCTCGAAGTTTCCTAAGCCTCAGTCCCTTTTACTCCACCGCCAGGCCGTGAAGTCCTGTCGTGACGCCTCGTACTTGGAAGTCGCTGAAGGGAAGGGCTTCGGCGAATGTTGCAGATGCATTAGGCTTCTTAGGGTCCTTCATTCACAGCAAACCGTGCTGAAGCCAAACTGATAGCGTTTGTGTCGGCCCGAAGCAGGAAGGCTAAGCAACGAGCAACAATGGCTGCCAAGCTATCTCTGAGCTTAGCCAGAACGAGGTTTAGGGAGGCGGAGTGAACACAGGCGTTCAAAGCTGGTCCAATGAATGCAATGACACATCTCGCTGGAGGTCCTGACCGAGGAACTCCTAACAATCAGAGCCAGCTCGAGGTTGGTCACTGTGTCCTTTGCTCGGTCACGAGAACACGACCCGACGAGGGTATCTGTGCGCGTCACATGAGTTTACACGCTTGCAACGGTTCATAGTATGCTGCGCAAAACCCAAAGCGCGTTGGTGTGAAAGTCTACCCTGGCCGCAGGGAGCCTAACCAGCTCCGCAGCACCCACGAGAACTCCTGGCAAGTTTTTGGAGTTGGAGAGAGAGCCTCTGTGGTATTGTTCCTAAAGGTGCTGCGAAGACTGAGCAGTGCAGTCGGTTAGCCGCAGGAGGGTAAAACCCATTTGTCAGGAATGCGGCCTTCAGCATACCTTTGTTGGTGCCTGAGAGCTGTTGCTGGCGCCTCGGAGGCTCCAAAATCAAGCGAAGATGCTCCCTGCAGACTTTTGCCAGTCGAGGTAGACAGGTGCGTGACGAGCCAGAGAATTGCAGGACGCTGAATTGAAGACTGCATAAACAAACTCGAACCCTTACGAGCCGGCTCCCAGGCCTTCTCAGCTTCACGGCTGACGATTTGAACAGAATCGGCATGCCCCTCGCCGAGTACGAAACAAGCAACCTCTTGGCGCTTCCTGGCGCTTCCTGTCTCTTGGCCAGGTATGGCTGGACCTGCCTGCGGCCGAAGCTTCTCGACAGGCGAGCGCATCAGGGTGCATCGGACCACCGGAGAGATCGCCACTTTTCGCCGCTGTTCTGTTTTTCGCCGTTTTGGATCCTCCTTGGTCTCATTTGCTGCTCAGGCCTTGGACGCAAAAGCCTGGAGAACTGCGAGAGGCCCACGGAAGTTGCGCGATCATCCAGCGAAGACTCTGTGCCAAGCGAAGCTCGTGACTTGACGACCCCTCGTTGCACCCCCCCAACGAAATCTGTTGCATGCCTTGATTGGGCTCGCAGCGTCATCGTCGTGTTATCACGGCAAGACTTGGACGGCGCCAAGAATGGCCGCAACATAGACTACTGATTGCTGTAGTCAGTCATTCCTTGCATCCAGCGAACCCGCATATTTGATCACAAAGCCCCGACCCTGAAGCCCCTAAGTGCAGAAAGGAAGCATGCACTTGCCCCGGCTAATGTTTTATAAAACATGATTTCAAGGAACAGATGGTTTCTTAGCCAGTGCTTCTGCTGCTACTGTAGCTCATCATGTCTAAGCTACGAGCCAATGTGATTGGCAACGGGTTCGCCAGACTGCGAGGAATCTTGGCCAACGTAACTCCTAAACCCTAAAACCTGAACGCAAAGCCCCCAATCCAAACTGAGGTGGCCAGAATGGACCTGGGATGCGCGAGAGAGAGAGAGAGAGAGAGAGAACAGCTTCCGTGAAACACGCGGAAGCTGCACCAATGGACCGTGGACTTCGCGCGCCCCTGGGGGCGGCCTTCTCCTCCGGGAGGGGGCCAAGCGTGCAGAGAGAGAGAGAGAGAACCGTTGTCCCCTTAGGCTCCTCCGCTGGGTAGAAGAAGAAGATAAGGGAAGAAATGCAACAAGTTAGCGAATGCAGTCTTTTGCATGCGTGTGTTTGCTAAGACAAACCACAGCTCAGCGAATACCCGACCATGGAGACCTCTTCACCAGCAAGCTTGGGTTAGGATTTTGAATGGAGGGCCGCTTCGCACTGCTCGCGCTCGCAATACTGTAGAACACCGCTATTGTTGCAGAGGATGCCAACTGGCCACAGCTTTCAGCGAATGTGTCAACGCGCCGTATCGAACCAAGGATTTGATTATACGCACGACGAAGAGCAACAGGCCCAATCTTGAAGTCAGTAGTAGTAGTAGTAGTAGTAGTAGTAGTAGTAGTAGTAGTAGTAGTAGTAGTAGTAGTATTATAAGTAGTAGTAGAGTAGTAGTTTTGTAGTAGTAGTAGTAGTAGTAGTAGTAGTAGTAGTAGTAGTAGTAGTAGTAGTTTTAGTAGCAGTAGTAGTACTGGTAGTAGTAGTAGTAGTAGTAGTAGTAGTAGTAGTAGTAGTAGTAGTAGTAGTAATCGCCCGCAATGAGCAGAGCCCGCTCGCTCAGCGTTCAATAAAAATAGTAGTAGTAGTAGTAGTAGTAGTAGTAGTAGTAGTAGTAGTAGTAGTAGTAGTAGTAGTAGTAGTAGTAGTAGTAGTAGTAGTAGTAGTAGTAGTAGTAGTAGTGTAGTAGTAGTAGTAGTAGTAGTAGTAGTAGTAGTAGTAGTAGTAGTAGTAGTAGTAGTAGTAGTAGTAAGTAGTAAGTAGTAAGTAGTAAGTAGTAAAGTAGTAAGTAGTAAGTAGTAAGTAGTAGTAGTAGTAGTAGTAGTAGTAGTAGTAGTAGTAGTAGTAGTAGTAGTAGTAGTAAGTAGTAAGTAGTAAGTAGTAAGTAGTAAGTAGTAAGTAGTAAGTAGTAAGTAGTAAGTAGTAAGTAGTAAGTAGTAAGTAGTAAGTAGTAAGTAGTAAGTAGTAAGTAGTAGTAGTAGTAGTAGTAGTAGTAGTAGTAGTAGTAGTAGTAGTAGTAAGTAGTAGTAGTAGTAAGTAGTAAGTAGTAAGTAGTAAGTAGTAAGTAGTAAGTAGTAAGTAGTAAGTAGTAAGTAGTAAGTAGTAAGTAGTAAGTAGTAAGTAGTAAGTAGTAAGTAGTAAGTAGTAAGTAGTAAGGTAAGTAGTAGTAGTAAGTAGTAAGTAGTAAGTAGTAAGTAGTAAGTAGTAAGTAGTAAGTAGTAAGTAGTAAGTAGTAAGTAGTAAGTAGTAAGTAGTAAGTAGTAAGTAGTAAGTAGTAAGTAGTAAGTAGTAAGTAGTAACTAGTAAGTAGTAAGTTGTGCGTAGTAAGTAGTCAGTAGTCAGTAGTCAGGTGTCAGTAGTCAGTAGTCTCAGTAGTCGTCATTACTACTATAAGTATGATTGTTGTTTTTGAAGCTTTTGGCACCATTATTTGTAGTAGTAGTCGTCGTCGGCGTCGTAGTATTGTAGCAGAAGCAGGAGTAAGATTAATAGTACAGGTAAGCATTCGCAAGAGTAGGAGGAGACGTAGTGAGTGGTAATGGTAGTGGTAATGGTAGTTGTGGTAGAAGTAGCAGCAGGTAGCAGTAGCAATAGGAGTGGCAGGCTGAGTGGCGCGTGCAGTATGCACCCTGAGCAACTGCTATCGTATGTGCGAGCACGGTGCCAATTGGGGCTCGCTTGTTCAGTCTAGTAAGTGTGCGTAGCATGTGTCGCATGCGTGCGTCGTGTGCGTCCTGGCAGGCCGATGTTCAAGACAATGCTGGCCAAGAAAGGATACGAGTTCAGAAGATGCCTGTGAGCGGGTCCTATAGAGTGGGCTACCCTGTGAAATTGCAAGTAGGCATGCAGACTTCGAGGAAGTAGAGTATCAGAAGGGGAAGCACAATAAGTAGAGCAGTGTTCTGAGGATAAAGCTCAGAGAGCTTGTATTGAGAAGCTTGTGCTCACAAGTTCGGTTGTTGGTGAGTAGTGTGATCATGCATATCACACACACATAAGTATACACACACACACACTCTGCGGCGGGAAAGGCCAGACGAGTCAAGCCTCGCATATGCCTTGCAGCAGCCATCGTGGTTGTTCAGGCACCCAAAAACGCAAGGTGATCCTTTCAGCAGCAGTGTGCACACCACCGCCTGCTGAACAAAGGCGATGAAATCCAAGACGCAGGCAGCGTACATCTGGAGCAGCACCCAATGCATCGGCTAGCGTAGTCCAAACACCATGATTGCCGGGGAACAAGCACAACATTTTTCGTGCGTCCAATAGACGTACGCATTGGATATCAATCTGAGAGACAGATTGTGTCACAACAACTGCATGAAGTTGTTGCACGTGGAGCCCTTTGACCAGTGCAATGCTCCAATGCTCCAATGGAACGGGCTGCTGGCCGTGATGCCATCCAAACTGATCTGACGATAGCCACAGCATCAAAGATGTCATGCTACTTGTAATGTTGGAAAGCTTTTCAGCAACAATTGCTCATCCGAACATCCCCAACACCATTTTGAATTCTACTGGGCCGTCATCCGCCCACCACGAGACGGAGTGCCGTACCTGAGCGCTTTGGCTTCAACAGCTGGACGACGGCAACCGCTCAAGCATGTGCTGGCCACCATGATTCCGATTCACCGTCTTAATCACAAACGGGTCATTGCTTGCCGTTGCTCATGGCGCGCTTGGGGCGATCAGTTGGCTCCATGTCACAGCCGCGCCCTCGATGGCCCAGACGAAGAAGCTTCTCACAGCTGAAAGCGTCCGGGGCACGATCGGGTCAGAGTCCAAGCCGAGGAGGATCAAGTTTTCCATACGTGTTTAGCGACAGTCTCGAGCGACAAGGAAGACAACCCCCGCACAAAGCTTCACCTAAAGACTTACAACATCGCACTCGACATGCATTGAAGAGCCGAGTGCAGTGGAAGTGGTTTCCTTACAGGATTTGTGTACGATATATATATATATATACATATATACATATGCATATATGTATGTATGTATGCATGCATGTATGTATGTATGTACGTATGTATGTATGCCTGTTTACCTATATTTCGTATAGACTGGACCACTTCGTTGCGCGGGAGGCTTGATTCAACCGTATACGATGAGAAAAATGACAAGTGTGATGTGAATGTTGCTGACAGCAACATTCCAAGTACGATGCGTTGTATGTTTCGATCACAACTTCTGATAAAAATAGCACAGCAAATTTCCGGTGTAAAGGCCTGTGAGTAGCTTCGAGAAAGGTTATCAATGAGCCTTTGGGACAAACTTGGAATGTAGTCAATGTATTCTGCCTCACTTCAGGAGTTGGGAGGTTGTACGACATCGCATGGCCCTGCTCATTACAGCAGGACGTGGCTGTAGCGAACCTGTTTAATTGTGGAGTTTGGCAGTTGTCTGACAGCAATAGCGATGCGGCGGTAGACTCTCAACCCCGTCTCAGATGCTGGGACTATCTGGGGCCACCTGCAACGGATGAACAACGCACTGTAACAGCAAGCCCGAAGACCTCTTGGCATAGCTTGAAGCTTTTGCTTGGGAACTTTTGCTCAGAAGTTTGCCGAAACAGCCGTAAAAGCTGTGTCATAGTGTAGGCTCACAATATAATGCTTTCGTTGCTTGCAGGACTGGCCTGCACCGGGCTGGCCCTCTGGGCGCTGTGCAACTGGCAATTCCCGGCCTTTGGTCTGCTTCAGGAGGTGCTCAGATTCCTGAGATGTGCTTTTGGCAAAATTCGGATTAGGCGGTGAAGATATAAGACACTTCGCCAGGCGAGAGCTCTTTCCAATTCGCCGCTCGGCCAAAACAAGTGGATCGCCGAATTGCCTCCTCATCCATGATCTCAATCGTTCTTGTTATCTAAGTCTTTATCTTTCCTTTTCTCTTTCAGTAGAAAGCATCAGAAAACACAGCACACCCTTTGGCTCCGAGGCTGGTGTCGTCGCTGATGTCCAACTTGCCTGTGGAAGTGCAAGGATGACACTTGACACCTGCAGAGCTTAGAGTCTTGGAGCTTAAAGCTTCTCCTTCCCCAAGCTTCAGTTTAGGTTTCACAAGCACGAAGGAAGTTAGGACTTCCGCTGGCTCGCGTAAGCACCAGGTCCGGTGGTGTGTGTTTCGGTGTGTGGGCAGAGCCCGTGCAACCGGTCGCAGGCAAGCTGTCTGCAACGGTTTCACGCTCGCCACAGTGGTGCAACATGATGTTATGCAGCGACATGTTCAAGCGGCAGGATGGTGTGAACACTGAAATGTAGCTTCATTCTGTCCACACCACCAAATACTACACCTGCTTGGCAGCATGAAGCATCTGGCCTCCTATTCACATGAGGTGGTAGAGGCAGCGCTTGGCAGCGCATTGCATTAGCAGGAAACAACAACTTTATAATTAAAAAAACAGGCCAGATCAGCTTCAAGGCTTGCCGCCACTTTCCTCATCCCCCGCTTTTAGCCACTGCAGTCTGGAAGGTGGCGGTGTTCATGGTCAGAGCACCCCACTCTGAATGAATCTCTTCTTGTCTTTGTGACCCAAATCCGTGAACCGTCTGGACGCGCAGAAATGGCATGAGTAAGCAGAGCCAGCATGCACCAGAACTCAAGGGCCTCCGTCCTTGCTTAACAGGGCTACTGGCGATGCCTGGGGGAGTTTGGCGCAGGGCCTTTGCCTCAAGAATCATCCGAATGAGACATTGCAATAGATTGACTGCACTTTGACTTTCGCATCCTTGGCCCCACTGCCACAGCTCCGGATTGCTTGAGGCTGCTGCTTGCAGGTCATCTGCCGACGGCTCTTCAGCCATGCTCGCATGCTTTCGTGGGGTTCATGACGACCTCTCGCTCTCTCAACAGGAAGGATCTCTCCTCTCTCTCTCTCTCTCTGTGGTGTGCTCGAGATATTCTCCAGAGATTTATTGTGACCCCTTGCGATGCACTATGAACGCCCCACTGAAAGATCCCCGGTTCCTGGCTTCCGCGCAGCCTAGTGATCTAGTATGATCTAGTCAGATTTCATGAGAATTTTCCCTTTTGAGTGCCAGGGCATGCCAGCAAGCGGCTCACGGATGTGCCTCTCAGCCAGGGGCTCAGAGAATCACAGGCTGCTTCAGACTTCCCCGCAGGACGACTAAATATTGTCTGCGGTCCACTGAGTGACTGAGTTTACATTGTCGCGTGGACTGCTGTGCAGGTTTTTCTTTACCCCCCAAACACAAGTTACAAGCAGCCGCGTCTGTCCGGAGCGCGGGAGTTGCTAGGGTTTGCGCGTTTTTAGGTTCCTTAAACCAAAGCCATCCCCTAAAATACCTTACGTCCTGGAAGGCCTAAAGCGAGACACACGAAACCTCAAGACCCCTAAACTCTCCAAACTTCCATGGCTTGGGGCTTTTAGGGCTTGCAGGGATTTGCCATGCTTCCATGAGTTTGTGTGGGGGTGAGAGTCTTTAAACTCTAAGGCTTAGTGTCTGGGCCTTTTCGCGGCTCGTGCCTTTAGGGCTTGGGGTTTGAAGGTTTGGGATTGAGGACTTGGAGGCTGCAGGGTCTGATGGTTTTAAGGCAGTTCAACTCGCAGTTCAGGTGTTTTTGTTGTCTAACACACTTGTGTGTGTAGGGACAAACTGAGCGTCGTCCGCCGGAGCCGACGACTGCTCAAACGCGCCGCTTTCGATTTAGCTCTCATTCCGTGATCCCGACGCCGTGTCCGGCTTCACCATCGACGAGCTGATCACCGCCCTCACCCTGGCGACCACGTCGCCGGATGCCGCCCTTACCCTCGTCGCGGCGATTCCTATGCCGGTGAGGGCGCTTCGACCACATCCTGCCGCCGAACCTCCTCTTCGCGTCGCTCGCTCGCGACTCGGCGGCAAGGACTGACCAACCTGGGGCGGCATCCGGCGCACCGGCGGCGCAGAGCAGTACCGGCGAGGACCTCGACGTCTCCGGCCCGATCAACGACGTCCCGGAGGAGACGGTGCCACCGGCGGACCAGGACTACCTCGGCCACCTGGACACCCTCGACGACACGATTCCCGTCGTCCCCGAGGTAAATGCGGAGCCTGGCCCGCCGCCGTCCTCATCAGCGTCATCCGTCGGCGAACCGCCGGCGCCTGAGGGGGTGCCCAATCCGGGCCTGGCCGTGGCTGGGGGCTTGCCGGAGCCCATGCCGGAGGACCGCGTCGACGACGTGGAGGCCCGGCGCAACCGCAACCCCATCGTCGAGGAGGAAGACGAGGGGCCGGGCGCCAGCGTTGAGCCGCCGACCATCATCCCGGCGGTCACCAAGGCCCAGCCCGTGCCCGTCAAGGCGGCGCCCAAGTAGGGGGCGCCGGGCGGGTGCCGAATGCGCCCCCGGCGCCGGCCCCGACTTTCGGCGGACTGGAATACCCGCGCGCGTTCGCGCTTCGTCGCAAAACATGCACTCGTTTTGGTCGCATGTAAGCGGCGTTTGTCGCACAGGATCTGCTTGGTGGCTGAGTCTGCGGATTAGGGTCAACAAAGTAGGGGCTGGCACCGGAAACGCAGACAAGAACAACATAAGTAGTATGCTTTTTGCTTTTCTGAAATAGCCCGCATTCATGTGCGAAGGTTTGGTGTGCTGCACGCCGAGAGCCTTCGCCTTCGGTAGCCCTCTCAGACGTGACCTTCAGCTTTGCAGAATTGCAAGTAGAAGCCCATTCAGAAAGGCACAACTTCGCTGCGGCCTGCCGCAACTCAGGGGCTGCTGCTTCTGTCTCAGATGTGAGATGTCTTGAGATCTCTTGGAGCTGGGAGCCTTGGTAGCTTCGTTGAATTTCGTTGGTTTATTGCCTCCAAGGCTGAAGCGGAGCAAAACTTTCAGGCCGTGTGGCAAGGCCGAAGCCGCCTTTTGGGGCCGGCTGCCCAGGCCACCCAGGTGACGATTTGATCTCAATGGCCGATGGCCCCTAAGGGAGAACCATCCGGCGACTGTGCCGAGCTCAGATGAGCCCCCCCACAGCCCTCTTCGCCCAATGTATCTCTCATCTTCTTAAGAGGCCAGCAGAGGGGGAGTCAGGTAGACCGGAACAGAAAGCGAGCCGATGTTGACAGAAACACCCGCAAAAGATGTCTCCCCGCTCTTGAGGTGCGCTCCATCACCGAGCCGGGACCCTCATTTCAAACGGCTCACAGTTGCAGCATTTTCAAAGGATGCCCACTGGGGCGCAAGTGCTTCCGAAGCGATTTGATTGCAAAAAGCTTTCGGCAAAGAGCTTTGGTAAACTTTGTGGTCCAGGTTGGCCAGTGTCGTGGCTTCAGACCTGCGCCGACGAAAGGAAGCCCAGGCACCGGCTATCGGCTATCAGGGGATATCAGGGGGCTGCCAATGCTCCAAGCGAAGCCTTAGAAGCCGAAGCCGTCAGGCGCACCCTTTCTGCTCCCCCTTGGCTCGCTGCTACGCTGCTACCCGTATTTGCGAGGCCTTGTTTCGCAAAGCTCTTGAAGCAAAGCAGGCTCGTTCTGCCACGCACTTTGCCGTTTATGTTCCTGGCCAAGTCCCAAACTCAAGAGGCTTGCTATGGAGCTTCGCATCCAGAGACAGCAACGCCGGGTCCTTACGCTGATCTGTGCAGTCGATTGCATGCCAGCCAAGAAGTTGGCTTTGCCTTGCACGTTAAATCCGATGGAAAGATCCGCACAGGTGCATGATTGCCCTGGCATACTCGCTCTGGCAGGTTGGGAAGTGGGCCTGTGTCAGGGAGGATCTTTGAAGCTGCCGATGTCAGGATGGACAGAGGGGCGAAGCTGAAGAGCTCTACAAACGAGCTTTGTTGTCTCGCTGGCCAGCTTGACCTGTAGGATTGTAAGTTGCTAGTGGGTATAGATTGCTGTAGCCCGTCTCAATTTGTGAATGGGAGCGACAAATGACAGAATCAGCGAGTCCACTCTTGGTCCAGCACACGACACCACTCTGCCCCGGGCCTTAGTGTGAGTTGTGTCAGCCTTTGCTGAGCGTTTGGAAGTAAAGGGTAGCAATATCCATCGGCTGGAGGCACTGCCTAAACAACTTGGCCGCCATTGCAAAGGAGTTGGGTCGCCAAGGGGAGTTGGCCCCTAGCTCAGCGGAGCACGTCTGCGGGTCCAATGTGTGGCGTGCAACTTTGAGAAGTCTCACGTGGCTTCATGTGGCTTCGCTGCAAGGATCGGCTACTTGGCCGTCGGCCTGGAGAGAAGCGTGTGAAAGCTATTGAGCGCTGACGCTCTTGACAAGCCAGGTTTCAAAAAGGCTTTGTGTTCAGAGGTGTCAGCGTCAAGTTTTCACCCCGTTTCGATAGATTGCATGTGCAGACGCCCCGAAGGGGCAGTGCATCAGTCTGACGAGAAAAGCCGCTGGCAGTTGCACCATTACTTGTTTCCAGCCTAGAAGTCTAGTAGCGCAGCCCCCTGTTTCTAGTTTCAGTTTTGCTGAGCCCATGACGTTCCTTCAATATCCTTCGATCATCAGATGTGCTACATCCACCTAAAGTCAGCGAGTTGCGTGGGCTTCTTGTTGGGGATCCAACTGAGAGTAAGCTCTCCAGGAACCGTATGACAGAACGACGCCTCCAAAATATTCGTGCCGTGAAGCATCGTGAGGATGACGTCTTCGTACCATCTTAGTAAATTTCATCGAGCCAAAGCCAAAACCACGACAATTTGCACCGGCAGCGTTCTCTAGCTGCTGTATGTTCTTGCATGGCAAGACATGGCAAGGGACTATAGCCCGAACAACACGATGTGGGCGGCTCTTGCGCATACCACAGACTGTCATGGCGAGTTTGCTTTCTCAGTTCCCCACCGCAACCGAACTTTGCACATGAATAGCTACGTAGCCAAAACACAGTGAACAACCCGGCAACATGCAGCTAGCTTGTACATGTTTGTACCCTTACCATCTCATGCACACAAGCGGTACAGACAGCCCTTAATTTATCCTACCCCTCGAAGTCACTGCACAGCTGTCTCGGCGTGCCAATGCACCTGGGCAGCGTTTGTTTATTTTAGGATCTGCTTCAAGTTTTGCTGTTTGTGCTGTGACTGATGTTGACTGTTCAGGTTTCGGCGCGCGTGCAGCTTGATGATAGGTATCATGTGCTGAGAAAAATCAGCTGCCCAGGCTGCCGGCGAGGAATGTTGTGTGAGCCGCATGGAGGCGCAAGGCCTGATTCAGGATTCCGAGAGGGATTCCTCTCAGCCCCTCCCAGATTGGATCAAGGACCAGACCGGCAGACCTGCAGGAGACCTGCTGTTGTTACTGTTGTCGTCTACTTGGCTGTTTCCGCTTCTGCCTTTGAAGAGCGACCGCTTGATCCGAGCGACTGCTGGGATTGAAGTTGCTTCGTCGCTATCAGAAGTGTCCAGGGAGTATGGATATAGTATGGATGCCCACTTGTTCATACTAGTTCTCCACTCCAGGAGACCTTTCCGGGAAGGCACCTCTCAAGGACTCGGGGGAGGCTTGAGAAGAGTGGCGGCGGGGGGGGGGGGGGGTGAGAGCAAATGGACCACTCGCAATGGCAACAGCTGTTGCGCGAGCTTTGGAGCGAGCTTCTGCGCAAGTACTGTTTGTTGCAAGAAGAGCGCTTGCAAGAGAAGTTTCCTTGTCGAAGATGCTGTCTATTGCTGTTGTTCATGCAGGACCATGCGGACAGGGCCGGAAGCCTCGAAGCCAATCAGAGGCCAAGCCTTCGCCTCGGCGCCAGCGCCACCGCTTCTCGCAGGGGTCGGAGATTCTTTTTTTTGTGTGGGCGGGTGCCACGGGGTTTAGGGTTGGTTCCATCCCTCGCCCCTTCCCTCCTCTAGAAGCAGATACATGTCGTCTCCGAACAGGAAGAGGACGAAATTCCTCGACTTCCTTTACAACTTCTTCCTACTTGACCTGAACGCCTGCGTATGTATGATTTTTAGTAGTGTGGTAGATCATCGTCGCTCGATGAGCCTCCAAGGCTGTGGCATCCGCGGCAGCCGTGATTGGGCTGGTGCTGACTTGCCTTGGCCTGGCCTTGTGGACCCTTCCTCGGTCGGACCCTGGTCCATGTGGCTTGCCATGACTGGTCTGACTGAGCTTTCATCATGCAGTTCTGATGCGTGTCACTGGTGCGTTACTATTACACACTGTTTTTTAGGATCTTTTGTTCAACGTTGGGCAGCTCGTTTCTGCCGCAGACCGGAGTGCCTGAAACAAGTCATGGGCACACGATCAACAGGTATCGAGCTGATGGGCGCGGACCAGCCGTGGCTCGGCTGAACTCTGCGATGTTGAATCGTTCTCGCACGAAGCATCATCGCAGAACTATTATGCAAGACGCACCTGAGGCAGCTGGCCTGGGCTGGAAAGCAAGACGGTCCACTTGAGCGCAAGCTGGGAGTCGAGCACACAGCCAGACGTTGTGAGATGTAGCATGTAGAAACAACATTTTTTCAAGTGCAAGTTGTTGGTAAGGTCATCACTCCGACGCAAGCTGCGTGGATTGTGGTACAAGCTGGAAAGACAGCCAAAGAGGTGGCCACACAAACATCCAAGCTAACCAAAGAGCTTGCAGCTGATACCTGCTTGCATTTGGTCTGTTGGTTCCTATGTCCTATTACTCATGAAGCACGGCTTGCATACTGCCAAAAGGGATGAAATTGATGCTTGCTGATCTCAGGAAGCCGCACCTCGCGTCACTTGCATAAACTTCAGCATTTCTGAATGGCTTGGCAGCAGCTCGCTGAATTGTCGATGTTTGCGTGTGTCAAGTCTTGCGTGGTCCAGCACTGGCAGGTCAGCCCAAAGAAGATCCAGAAGCGCAACCGCGCACGCTGTATTCTGCAGACGCTGGCGGTGGGTGAGAGCATCGCCAAGGTTCCGGCGCGAAGAACATGTTTCACTAATGAAGCGATTTACAGCGCTGAGACCTAAGAAGCACCACTAGTTTGGGATGATTTTGTGGTGTGCTTGCACTCCACTCGAACCACTGCAGTAGAACTTCATGTTGAGAAAGCTATGTCTGCGATCAGACTCTTGACCTTGTCGACATGTGCGAACCTGGCCTGGGTGGAGAAGACTTTCTTATCTGAGATGAGAGTGTGAATTGGGTTCGGAAACAGCGCATCACATCCTCGAGAAAAGCCACAAAACGGCTACTAGAGATGCTCCTCAAACCTTTGTTGCTGCTGGGCGGGAGAAATTATGGGCGAACCTGAAAACGTATAATCTCACCTAAGTTGCCCTCCGTGCATTTGCAGCGTATTTGCCGCGCATGTTGGCCCCTGTCCAGATTGTCACCAACATCAAGGCGGCCGCCGCGGTCTGCGCACCTGCCTCTCGCAATGAAGTCTTGGGCTTGTTCTGCCTTGTGGAATTTCTCAGCTTGGAGTGGCAGCGTTTGCGATCTGCGACT
The DNA here is from genome assembly GCA_905221605.1 of Symbiodinium natans. Lineage (NCBI taxonomy): Eukaryota > Dinophyceae > Suessiales > Symbiodiniaceae > Symbiodinium > Symbiodinium natans. Next base: position 165,407 of record CAJNDS010002099.1, read on the forward strand.
ATTCGGCCGCTCGCTATGCCTTGAAGTTCTGAAGTTCCTTGAATGCTTTCAGCTTGTAGAGAAGGATCGCATCTTCCGGTTCGTTCCCGGCAAGTTCGGCCGAGCGCTGCAAAAGCTTCGCAAGATCGTGTGCTCGGCGACTCATCTAAACGACTGCAAGTGACTGCAAGTGACTGCAAGTGACTGTGCGCCTCTACTCCGTCTTCGACTGAACATGGCATGACTCATGACCATTTTGAGGTCAACGTGGACCTGGTTCTCTCAGGGCTTCTGTCGGTGGCCGCGGCCCGAGCGTCAGCTGGGGCAGGGTATGGCAGGGTGCATTTTCTTCTTCGAGGGCCTGCGTGCTTGTTCGTGTTCCTCCGATTTGGCGTGCAGAAGGCTGCCAACTTGGCGGATGCGAGCATCAGCTGTTCGATTGCCGTGAACTCCACCAGCTCCCTCAACTTGAATGAGCAATTTGATGCTGGTTGTGCAAGTGTGCCTTGGCAGCCTTGGCAAACGTCGTCTAAGCTCCTGGTGGAGCCTTGCCACGCCATGCCTTACATGGGCAGGACATCTGGCAGGACAAGTCACCCGTTTCGACCTAGCAGGGAGGGCTGGAAACCCGAACCTTGTTGCGGAGCGGCGGAGTCGACGACATGTGCATTTAACATAGTCCGCGTGGCGGAGAATTAATCCACCCTAACAAAATTCTATCACCGGGGTGCCAGGAATCTACAATGAAAGGGGGAAGGATTGTTCTTGTTGCGGTCTTGTGTGCTCACGACTTCGGGTAGCGGGTCGAACTTTCGTCCTGCATGAATCGCGCCTTGCTTAGCGCTACTTCCGAGGCGACGTTCCAGCTGACCAACTCGCTAGTTGCACTCGCTGCATCTTTCTCGAGCCTTGGCCAACTTGGCCGCTCCAGAGTCACGCTCGGCATTTCGAGGTGCAACAAGCAGCACTCACCACCCCAGAGGTCCCGAGTAGTCCGACATGTCCTTTTGGGTCAGAAACATCCTGTTGGATTTGCATGCCCTGGCTTCTTTCTCGTTATGGCCAAGGATAGCCATCCCAGGCATCTGGCCTTATACTTCAGTGACTTCAGTGAGATGCCGTGCGGTCTTCCATTGAGTATTGACTATGTGAGGTGTGAGCCGAATAGCTTCTTGCAGCTTGAGCTTTTTGTGGACACTGCAACAGACACAGAGGTACATAGAGGTACACAGCCACGTAAGATCACGTAAGTACGAAGAAGCGTTGCAATCGTCATCCTCAGGCTGTGAAATTGTGGCCAAAGGCCTGGAGCAGACGGTCACTGGAGCCCTCAAAGGACTCGGACAGCGTTTTGGACTTATATCGTGAAGAAGGGACTTGGTGCTTGCATTTCTCTGATAGAGGACGTCTCTTGAGTGAAATCGCTTGACTCTGTGGCGGCCTTGCAAAGGCGCACCCCGAAGTTCACCCTGAACCCCTAGACCCTAAACCCTAAACCCTAAACCGCACGACGTCTCAGAAGGAAGTCAGGGTCGTGGCTCTTGCAGTTTTGTATGCCACAGCATCCATCACCTGCCGAAATCATCAACCCACAGTCGACATTGTCTGCCATTCTGCCTCCTTCAACGTGCACCAGGCGGTAAGGTTGCAGCATGTGAGGAGGCAGCAATACCATGCAATACCTCGCGATACCTCGCGATACCTCGCGATACCTCGCGATACCTCGGTACTGCCTTGTTTTGACTCCGTCTTGGCCTGGGCTTGGTCGGATATAGTGTCGAAGGCTACTTTGGCTTTTCCCTGAATGCTTTCTGTGTGACCGTTGCTTCTCACTGTGAGAGCCAGCCGCTCCAAATCATGAAGAAAAACTCAAGAGTCCTCGCCAACAACGGCTAATGGATCCAGATATTCACGTCCAAACGGTCCAAACGGTCCAAACGGTCCAAACGGTTCAAACGGTCCAAACGGTCCAAACGGTTCAAACGGTCCAAACGGTCCAAATGTGCAGAAGGTACCCACTTGCAGTATAGCAAGTGTCCGAGCGCTCCTGAAGATGACAAGCCAACTTTCCACATAGACGGTGCAGAAGATGGGAAACATTGGGAAACGCAAGCAGTCTCTACTGGTCATGTATGAAAAAATGCCCTCTCTGCCAAGGAAGGGCATATCCGACTTTGGAGGCACTGGCAAGTTGGTCAACCCAAGTGCACCAGCTGCAAAACAGCACGGCTTGCGCAGCGCATCTGATTTTCGGTGGTGGTGCTCACCTAAGCCCTAGCCCCAACCTGTTCAGAATTCTGGAGTTGCATGTGCTTGAAGGTGAAGTCAAGGCTGCCATCAAAGCTCTCCAAAATGAGCTGAAACCCTCCGACTTCTTGTCCCAGACAGCAGTCTTTGGGCGAAGGCTCTTTCTGGGTGGAGGCGTGGCAGTGAAGCAGTGAAGGTTCCCCGATTTGAGGGTTGTGAGGCTTGATAACTGGAACGATGTAGCAACAACACGCAACAACATGCAACAGCGTGAAGCCCGTAGAGCACCCACATGGACATGGCGCATTCTTGCCAGGCAAGGGCGCCATCATGACTCAGTGTGTGGTCGACGTCATGCAGGCGCTCACGCAGCTGTCGCTGATGGGCATTGCCATTGACACGCTGGCAAATGCCCCTCAGCAAAGAAGCACTTGTCGTGTCCACTGTGAGATGCAGAAGACTTTCCACGAACTTGACCGTCCGTTAAGGACGCCTGTGACAACCCATCTGTTGGAAGCTCCTGCGACCCAAATTTTATGCAAGGTCGCATCGAGTCTCGAAGCATCTGGAGCGTTTGCCCTTTGACTTTTTGTCTTGCTAAGGAGTGACATCGATGGCCTTGCCAAAGTTTCTTCGCAAGCGAATCGAGAATATCAGACGTGCAGCGCTCTCAGACGCGGGATGTGGCATGTGGATCAGCAGTGATTTGCCTGGTCGCACTGCAAGGCAAGCTGCGGAGCGGGCATTAGCCAAGTCATTGCTCAGCTTGGCTTGATGCTCAGGCTTGCTGTAGGATTTATTTGAGTCCTGAGCAGTGTATTCACCATGCAAGCAATACAGTACACCCCCCAAGAAAGGAGACACACCGGAAGTTGAGAGGGAGGGGGAGTGAGTTTTAGCTGAATTTGTGGGGCGTGCCGTGCTTAGAGTCTCGAGCTCCTCTTAAAGGTTGTGAGAGCAGTGGTCTGGTTGGAGTTGGTCGTTTCGGCTCAAGGAGCCACTGGCTAGTGGACTCGACGTCGAGGGCGCGCACGCGAGTCTTGTCGAGAGGGTGCACCCGTCGTTAAACTCAACTCTGAACTTGCATGCGGCTGATCACTTCATGATCCTGCAGTCTGAGAAGTGCCGACCCACCGATTCTGACGACTTGGACACAACTCCGCTCCTCGGGATCAGGGAGACCACATTCTATTCACCGCAAGCGTTGACGCCTTCCTCCCCCTGTGGAGTCTGCTGTGTTGGCCTGTCCAGGCATCGGCTGGCTCGTCGTTGGCACCAAAGAGACGTGTTTCACAATCCAATCAATGCCTTGCTCATCCTGAGCACCTCCGTGTTGCAGGCGGTATTGAGACCGACCACTGCTTCACTATCATTGTTCTGGGCTCACCGTTCGGTTTGTCTTTGGTTTTTTGCTTGAATCGACCGAACGCCATTCACATGCTTGTTCCTGTGCTGCGCCCATCCTCCAGTTCTTGCACGACTCTGGCATTTGCCGGTTGACCTGGTCTCAGTCAATCTAGGACTGGCCATGGTTGAGAGGCCTTGTCTGATGAGATTCGATGCTTCCTTGCCGATGGGAATCTTAGATGATCTCAGATGCAAACGAATGCGTTTGGCTGGAGGTGTCGTCCCGGCAAACACTGAAAGGTGCCGCTCAAGTATGGTTCGCGGACAATCAATCGGCATGCCAATCCTCAGGATAGGCGAAGCCGCTATAGTCCATCGCGTTGCCTGTCACGCGATGGCCTCCTGGATGCGTGGTCTTTCCCAGCAGCGTGACGGCGTGACTGCTCCAGCGTGCAGGAATGCTGCGTATCGTGCATACTGTACCGCCTTCGATTCTCTCACTGATGCTCTGCTTCGGGTTTGTCTTTGGGTTTTGCAACCCAAAGTAACTTTGGGGGTTCTTGCAGCCTGTAGCCATACCTGTGCATGGGGTCCACTGCAAAGTCATGTTGTATCCCTTTTGAAGGCATGATTTTATAGGCTTGTTGTAACTATGGACGAACGCAAGCTCCGCACTCCGCACCCTCTCCGCCGCCTTTCGTTTCTTGAACTGAAAGGGGGTAGACAAGAAGTTCGAACCTGTTGAACACCCGTATTAAAAATTCGCGAGATGAGGGGAAGACCTGAAGGGCAACGTGAAGTCTTTTTCTTACAAGGGAGGTCTGCAGGGCTTGGGAAAGTTTCGGACAAGACTCCACCTTCGTGATCCATCGTGCAAAGGGGTGTGCTGAGTGACAGGATGCTGCTTGTCGCGTGAATTCCAACACACCATGGATAGAATAGTGTGTGCATTGTGTGGTCAGAACAACATACACAGCACAATGGCGAGCTGAAGATGTCCCCTCGCCGCATTCGCGACAGCTGCTAGTGCTCAGGACTAGTTACGGTATTCCTGTCCTTCACCTCGCCTCTTGGATCTTCATCGGGTGCAGTGAGGGCCATTGAGCAGTTGCATTGGGAATCTAAGAGGCTAAGAGTCTAGACGAGTCTAGCTTTTGCACGCTTTGTGTTTGTGTGTGTGCGCGTGCAATTGAAGGCTTGCTGCATCTGCCGCAAGCCTTGAGGTTCCACTGCACCAATGAAGCCAACATCCGAGCAATCTGTGGTGCAGGGATCGCAGGCTCAGAAGCTCTTTACCTTGCAAAAGCACATAAAAAGCACTCAAGCCCTGCATTTGGGCGGCAGCTCTTGAAGCTTGAAGCTTGAAGCCCTCTTTCAGTCTTTGAGGCGCCACTGGAGCTCTTTCTGGGATTGCATCAGCGGGCATGGGTGCCTACCTCGCTTGCCAGGAAGGCCAGCAACTCGCCAATCAAAGAACTGATTGCGAGACTCTCGCCTTTCGAGCTGCCACTAAGCGCTTGAGCGAAGCCGAGGAGGAGCGACCAAACCACGGCATTGACAAAGAAGTTTGTCACGGAATTCCTGACAGAGGCGCGGCTAGCGGAAGAAAGACTCACTCCTTTGATCCAACTTCTTATGCCGACAATGCCGCACGTCCGACCAGAAGTTGTATCGCAGTAGGCACAACTCGTATGTTCGGTATGTTGGTGACCACATGGGTTGCGACATTTTTTTTGACCCATAGATCCCTTAGTCACAGTCACACCGAGTCACGCGGGTGGGAGCTGGAACGGTTTATTATACAGGGCGTGGAGATATGCGCTGTCAGCACCATGAATGTGAGCATACGGCGGGAATGGACCGAAAAGCATGGAATAGCAACAGCTGCAAGGAGTCCACGAGCATTGTCCAAGAATCATGCCTGCCACCTAGCCTTTCAGGGCTGGACTAGTTCAGTTGCGGTCGTCGACGACAGTGCAGCAATGTGCAACTCAGGCCCTGATCTGTCTCTAAACTGCTTCGTGGAATTCACGGCGTTCTTCTCGAATTGTCCGGCCGGTGCGCCCACTCCAGGTCCTCCAGGTGCCAGCCGGAAGGGAACGTGCAAAGCATTGCAAACATTTGCAAACCATCGGAGGTGTTAACTCCTATCTGCCCAGATCTGCCCAGGAGCGGTGACTGCATCATGCCCCGTGGTTCCATCTTCTCAAGCCTGCCCAGGTCTCTGCCTCAGACTCTTCTGCCGTAGCTTCGTGGGCACCGATTCAAGATAATTGAAGGTCCATGGAGGTAAATATGGAGGTCCATGGTCCAGGAGCGCATGAGCATGTGCCAATGCCGTCCAATTTGCCCTAGAAGCACCCTCTTGTAGATCTCTACTGGAGGGGCCTGTCTGCTCACAGTAGGTCCGAAGCAGGCTCCCCAGCTCAACTGAAAAGACAATACCATGAAGAAGCTTCGAGTCGCTGATGGGCCATGTGAAGCAAAGACTCGAACCAGCGGGACGGGGTCATGTTTAGTATCGGTGGAGTCTGCTGTCGTCTGTGCTCCTGGTGCTCCGCACGTGATGGCCGCAGACTTATGCGAATCGGCTTTCCAGCATGCAGTTTTCTCGTTCCTGCTCATATGTCTTAGCAACCTGCGGAATGAAGACATTGCTCCCAGAAGCTTTGGCATGAGTTTGGAAAGCCGCTTCGATGCGCACGATACTCCTTTCAGCGCAGGATTCCGTACCCTCGATGTGAGCGTATGCGAGCGTGACTGTAATATTTACATATATATGTATGTAATATGTATAGATATATATATATATGTATATATATATGTGCATATGGATGTAGGTCTGGTCAGTGCCACGCCTGTCTGTAAAACTTGGGTGGGTTGGCTTCCATTCCAGTCCTCCCGCTCTTGGGGCTTGTACCTGCCATCAGCTGATGCCTCAAGCATGAAGTGATTGTCGCACCACCAGCATGTGTTTGCAGGCCCTTTAACGAGTCAGCATGTACCAGCACACACTCACCAAAGGCTTTTCCTGGCATTGTCTAAACGAAGCTGCCAGCAGGCATTCAGAATTGCTCTGACGAGTTTGAGGCGATTCGAGATAACTTGCTGCCCAGCTGCGCAAAATCTCTCCCTCTCTCTCTCTTTCTTTCTTGATTTCCCTCTTTCTCTCTTTCTCCCTTCCTCCCTTCCTCCCTTTCTCCCTTCCTCCCTTTCTCCCTTTCTCCCTTTCTCCCTTTCTCCCTTTCTCCCTTTCTCCCTTTCTCCCTTTCTCCGTTTCTCCCTTTCTCCGTTTCTCCCTTTCTGCGTTTCTCCCTTTCTCCCTTTCTCTCCCTTTCTCTCCCTTTCTCTCCCTTTCTCTCCCTTTCTCTCCCTTTCTCTCCCTTTCTCTCCCTTTCTCTCCCTTTCTCTCCCTTTCTCTCCCTTTCTCTCCCTTTCTCTCCCTTTCTCTCCCTTTCTCTCCCTTTCTCTCCCTTTCTCTCCCTTCTCTCCCTTTCTCCCCCTTTCTCCCCCTTTCTCCCCCTTTCTCCCTCTTTCTCCCTTTTTCTCCCTTTTTCTCCCTTTTTCTCACTTTTTCTCCCTTTCTCTCCCTTTCTCTCCCTTTCTCTCTCTTTCTCTCTCTTTCTCTCTCTGTCTCTCTCTTTCTCGCTCTCTTTCTGCACCGCCTTACACTGTGCATCCTGATGTGCACGCTTTCTAAGGACAACTTGGTTTCCTTTTCCCGCAAACATGCCCGAGTTCAACTTCCTTGCCGCTGGGCCATTTGAACCAAGTACCCGGGGGCAAAGGCCAAGAAGAAGCACAGAAGAAGGCTTCTCCAGCCCAGGTAGAGAACGCTCAATCTTGCTTCGAGTACCTGTGTCTTGCCTCACGATGTAAGGCATTATCGGCCCAGTGGCACTCGTGGTCACGTTCCTCATGGCTGTTCTGATTGAGTGCTCTGTGTTCCCAGGACCTGTTTCCTGACTACCCCATCTCCACGGCGCCTCGAAAGTGACGCGCCTGGGCCTGGAATGCCTTGGAATGCCATGGAATGTCTTGGATGCCCATGTCCAAACCCCAAACTCAACATCAAGTCAAGGGATGTCCGCTTTAAAGACTTGAAAAAGCGGGGGGCTTTGTTGGCGCAGCGTCTTAGGCACTTCGGAGTATGCTTCTGCAGAAAGTCGTGGGCCCTCTTCCGGAACGTTGGCGCTACGTGGCAGCTAAGTCCTTTTGTGTCAGCTGACAGCCACAGAAGCCAAGCCCTCCGAAGGGTCTACATCTGCCCTGCTGCATCCGACCGCATCCCTTGGGAAAGACGTGCCATGTCAGAGTTTCGTCGCACTCGGGACTAGCTGAGGCTCCTTGATTCATGGCGGTGATGGCCGCCTGGTAACGAAGCAAGGCATGTGCACATTAATTTCCCAGATCTCAGGCAACCCGAGTCTTTGTTCACTGTTGTCACGTTTACTTGTCCTGTCACATGTGCTCCTGTTTCTTCAGACTGGTATTCACGCGCTTGAGCGTTCTGGAGCTAAAGGTGCTCGCGAGGGCAAGGTTCCTGCCGAAGGGCTGGAGTGGCCTGACCCAGTTGGTTCGTCGTTCTGGGGTTCGGGCTTTTGTTCAGACTTTAGGGTTCAGGGTTTCAGGGTTCTTGATGTCTCTCTTTTTTTTGAGTTGCGAGCGTAGGGTTGCGGGCAGAGTGACGATGACAAGCCCTCAACGAAAGCAGGACGAGTGAGCGCCTGTGGAATGGCAGCGTTGGCCAAACCACCAGTTCCACACGCCGGGTCCTCGGCATCAGTCCCTTTGACACTCGTACTTCAAGTCAAAGAATGTGGGCCATCCGAATGAACAAAGCGTAGATTCGATCGAGCTTCGTGAATAGACGGCCTCATGCCGGTTTGAGGTTGAGGTGGTGTAGACGGCTAGAGACAGGTTCGCAACTCATAACTTTAAGTACTCGCACTCTGCGAGGTTGAGCTGCTTTCATGTTCCCAGCTTCTCCCCCCTCGCAAGGCCAATCGATCTTGCACGAAGCGCTGCAAGGCGATCGTTTTTTGGAGGAGGCTGGCCTGCGACACAGTAGAGCCCCTGCAACTGCTTTAGCCAGCAACTCCACCAGAAAAATTCAGAGCACAGTCGCACGATGTTGCACGATGCACGCAGAGCCCACGCAGGCAGCCCGGGAGCTGCACAAGTTTGAGGCTGCTCACGCGCCTTGCTCTTCTTTGGAGCTCCCTTCTCTTGTCGGCTGTTCATAATGTCATGCAGCACATGGATTTAGACGTGCGTAAATGCCAATAACCGTCCGTGATCACCTGTGGAATGCCCAGGATGTCTGCCCAGTTAGTGATGGACCGCTCTTGGATGACAATCCTGTGACGATCCCGTGATCCACCGCGAATTCAATATCTCTTGCTGGCCTGTCCTCAACTTGTCAGGCAGCGCCCTGTGAAGGCTTCAGACTGCAATCACATCGAAAGGGTTTGAATGCGGTCACGAGTTCCTGGCCCATGGACAATTCATGGTCTCACCAGGGCTTTTTCCCGGTTTTGAAGCCGCAGGCGTATAGTGCAGTCAGTTGGCCAGTACGTGCCTCTTAGATCACAGGTGCCCGCTCAGACCATTTCCGATGGCGTTTATCTATTACGATATATTACGATAATCTCGCCATGAGTCCATCTGAGCAGTTTCAGCGGTCGAGCTGTAAGTCAGCTGGGTCACCTGGGTTGCATGTGTGCAGAGTTCTTCCAAGGAGGAGAGTGCTCAGTGGCACCGTTTCCGCAATGCCGGTATGTTGCCAGGCGTTCAGAATCATCATGCGTCTCTTTGGCGTTGGCAGGAAATTGGTAGATCGTATCAATTTGATCATTTTGAGCCATATCCCGTGGTTCTGTGGTGGAGGAGGCTGCATCTGCCGCAGCTACATGACCTCAAATCCCGAAAGTGTGGACATGTTCTTGGTGTTCTCGACGTCTGTCACATCTGTCACCGACAAGTTGTCGGTAGGCCCTCGATAGCACTTCAAGCAAAGTCCAACAGCAACTATCGAACATGCCAGCAGTGCAATCAGTGGTACGTGACTGAATGTCGCCGCCCTGGCTATGATTGACTTCGACGAGCTAGACGAGGCCTGCCCAGCAAACCCAAGAGCAAACGACCTGACGTTTACACTGACAGGTCAGTAAACGAACGCCGGGAACTTGAATGGTGAAAAAGATGTTTCTGTCTTATAATTGTACATCTTTCTGAGAGGGCTTCGACAATCAAACGATATCAAGAACATGTGTGTCTTTGATACCTCATCCTGAAGGTCCACTAGGTAGCTGAAGCTGACGTTGCTGCGCTGAGCCCATAAGTGAGCTGAAATTTGAAGCCGTGCCGAGCTGGGCACACCCGATCACGTATCACGATGAATCACGTGACAGGTGGAGCCTGAAAGGCGACCCTACGACTTGGTCGTCTTCGGAGCCACAGGTGCGCCTTCGCTGCTGACAGAAATGTCTCAAATGCCAAGAAGACCCTAAACGCTTGTGCCCGCCGCCTGCTGGTCCAACGCAGGGTGTAGCGTGCGCACGGCAGACATCGGTCGCTTGGTGCACCACACACATGAGGAGCTCCTCCAAGCTGTTCGGGCAGGTCTTACAGGGAAGGGAGGGGTGGTTGGGAAGGGGGGGAAAGAGACCAGATCTTGGTCCAGACGCTGGTCAGGGGCCGAGGCGAATTTCCACGATGTCCCGAAGCATCTCGCTCCATAGATTAAAGTTGTTTCTTCGTCTGTCCTTGCTTGTCCCTGCTCCTTTCAGGCTACAGTGGCTGCCTCGCGGTGGAACATCTAGATGCACTGCTGTCGCTGCCAGCGGCAGTGCCGCACCGATGGGCGATCGCTGGCAGGCTCTTCATCTCCCGCTGGTCACATGTGCAGACGATGCGTTGATCTTGTGAGGAGCGAGGAAAAGCTGCAGAAGATGGCGGCCCGATGCAAGACGCATCCGAAGGCATTGGCGTAGTTAATTGATCAGTTGGGCCTCACAATGATCCTGCGTGATGCAGGGATGTTTTTGTCGCGAGGTCATTGTGGCCAACTCCAAGTCTGAGATTGAGCAGATGGCAGAGGAGAGCCTGCTTGGTTTTGCATGCGTGGCAAGATCGAGACCAAAACGTTGCATGCATCAGGATTCCACAGTCATCCTGGCGCTGGCAGGCACCCTCGAACGAGATGAAACGAGTAAGCGGCCGCATCAGCTGCCGTGCTTTGCTTGGCGCCGTCTACTGAGTTCTGCGTGAGGCCCCTATCTGGCTTGCGGCGAGCAAGTGCTTCGGGCCTGTGCAGCCCCCTCAGACACGGACTTGACCCTGCTCGCTGTGGGAGGGCCGCTCTTCCTCTGACTCCGCTCCCCTTCTGCGCCGTTGCAACAGCTACGAACCGAAATTTGGGGGGAGTGAGAGATTTACAGAGCAAACCAACACAAAACGACTGTCCGGCGAGCTTGAGTACTGGAACCCGCAAACTGAGTAGAAGCCGAGTAGTGTCCAAAACCGTAAGCAAGACAAAAATGTTTTGACAGAAAGTGCGCTTTGAACCAGCTGAGTCGCAACCCAGCAAATCACATAAACAAAGCAACAAGTTCTACGTTCTATTCAAAAGTGCGCGGGAAACCGAACCCGCCAGTTCTCACCTGGACAGGGGCAGTGGGCCGTCACGGCCACAGGACCCTCTCGAGGGGCCCTATCCACTGGGTAGAAAAAGAAGATAGAAGAACAAGTTTTTTTTTTGATGGGAGAAGCTTGTCTCAGACACTGGAGGGGGCAGGGCCGGGCAGGGCTTTCGGGGCTTTCGGGGCTTTCGGGGCTTTCGGGGCTTTCGGGGCTTTCGGGGGGTCTCAGCTCTTGAAGTCGCCGGGGGGCGAGACTCGATTGTGTGTCGGCGGAGCTGCCAAGTTGAAACTGACAAAAGCCATTTGAAAGTTGCTTTCCATGCTTGAGCGTGTTACTCGAGTGTCAAGCAGCGCTGAGTTTGTAAGTGAGCTTTAAGGCTCTTGACCAAAAAATGCCAGCGTAGACCCCAAACATTGAGCGACACAATGTGGAAACGGAAGAGCATTCCGAGGGTCTTCCAAACCTACGCCGAGAGCATTCCAAGCGCTCCAGACAACATTCCAGTGGCGCTCGAAGAACATTCTTCAAGAAAACTCCAAGACAATCCCAAGAGCTCAACAAGAACACTTCAAGGACTATGCTTCATGGGGACACGATAGAGCGACTTGGAGCCACTGGTGTTCCAGACGCCCTCCGCGCACTACGTTTGTGCTAAAAAAATCGTTTTTCGAGCACCTGGTGCTCCAGACGTTTTCCACGTACTGCCTTTGTATACTACATTGTGAGCAGTCGTGAGCCAAGATGTTCAACAGCGGGGCTCGCCAACCAGACGTCCGAAAGGGATGACAGTTCCGAGGATTGTGCCGTCGATGCGCACGGCGCCTAGGCGGGAGAGCGACTTCCAACACCCGAGATGCAAAAGATGCCCAACCTCTTGCATATGGCGAACTGCGACGTCCAAAAGCGATGACAGTTTCAAGGATGGCGATGTCGATGCGCACGGCGCCTAGGCTCAAGCGCGAGTTCCACTGTAATGTCGCAAATTACAATTGCCCTTAGCATGGCCGCAGACAGCGAAGCCATCCAATGTGAATCCACGCGCTTGGCGCGTTTACTGCACGGGGCCTGGGCGGAGAGCACGATTTCCACCCTCGAACGCGAAGCCACAAGCATGCAATTTGCGCTGTTTCAATCAAGACCCGAGAAATCCACCACAAGCCGCTGTGGAAAAAAGTACGATTTTCCTCCAAAGTGCGATCACCGCTCGAGGAAGAACGTCCGCGTGTCGAGTGCGTTTCGCTCGCGCAACTCGATCTAAAACCCTTTTAAGTTGAACGTAACAGTCCCAGTGTTGGGAAATTTCAAGCCTTCTTTGTGCGAAACTTTGCGGAACAGAAGTTGAGCTTGCGCAAAACACGGTTTGAACGGTTGTTTTCGCAATGCTGCTTGCTAATTTTGCATCTTCAAGCAACCTTGCTGATCATCAGAAGTCGGCCTTATGATTGCCACAAAGTTTACGTTTGAGATGGCTCACGGGCAAGTTGAAAGATGTTGAAAGCGCGCGACTTGCAATGAAACTTGCAAGTTTCCTGTCGGAGGTGTGGGGTGCGGGCACTGCAGAGCAGGGGGGTTGCAGGGAGCCAGCATCAGCCAGCAGCAGCAGAAACCCACAAGTGCACATGAAGCATCATGAAGCACTGCTGCCGAGCCGCTTGAACTTTGGGCCTGCGACCAAACTTGGCACTTCAAGGGGTTTGCAGTCACTTGAAAGCTGCGCCTCGGCTGTAACGTTCCTCTTAAGCCAGCAGTCTCTCAAACAGTGCTGTTGTTGAGCCGAGTTTAGTTCTCGAGGTTAACCGGGCTGGTTGTTCTATCAGAAAACAGTTCCTGCCGGCAGGTGGAGAAAGGTACCCACTACATCGATATCACCGGAGAGGCATGGCTACACAGCACTGTGAAGCTCTTGCGAAGCAGAAAGCATTCTTGGAAGCGCCTTTTACTTGGGAAAGCTTTGCATGTGGCCCGGGGGGCAGATGTGATCCACTGTTGCGAGAGGCTTCGGTGCGCCACCCCATTGAATCCGACTTAACGCCTACAGTGGCCTACAGTGTTGGCTCCCGTGGGATTTTGGAAGCCCGTCACCCTTGCCCCACAAACCACATCAACCACCGCGAAAGAGAGGAGGAGAGGTGCTGGCATGCACCCAGGAGTTATGAGGATATTCCAATATTCCCGTGTCTTCACTCTACATGCCTCTCGGCTTAGGAGCCGGTGCTAGATTGTGTTATGAAGATCGTACGAATCGGTCGTACGAAGATTTGTTTGCTGAAAGGTGAACTTCTCTCACTTCGCCATCCAAAAGTATCACAAAGCCGCGAAGGACAAAGGCTGCTTTGCATCGGGCGTTGGACGACGTTGCACAGCCTTGAAAATTGGTTGCGAGGCATCATGATCGTGCAGTTTGCGGGTGCGATGTCAGTCCCCGACGATCTTGCTGGCTACCTTCTGGTCAGTACCGGGCCGACAATGCTGTCAAACTTATACACAGTTCTCGGAATTGAAAGGGCATCCGACAAGAATGCTTGACAGAGCACTGATAGAGCTAGCAGGGCCATTTTGTTGAGAGTGCCAAGGGAAGCTCGGCCCGCTGAAGCAGCTGCGGGTCTATACCTGGGGCTCCTTGGTGAAAGGCATTCCAGCATCCTGCAGAGTGTCAGAGAGATGAGATGATGTGACATGATCGGAGATGGTAGGAGCGCACCAAGGCTTCGGTCTGAGGGGTGGCGGCTCCTTTCAGACAGGGATGGAGGTGGTGGAGTGGCTGCCTGAGACTATGAAAAGAGTTGTTGCTGAATGTAAGAACCAACGGGATGCGAAAGTCCTACCTAGTCAACTCCACTCGACCACGCAAGCAGAGTCCCTTTTCTGATATTTTCTGATCAGAAGAGGGAATGGGGCCTCACTGATCATGTCGCTCAAACACATCTCACGCAACGGGGCCGAGACCAATGCGGCCGGCCTCGGAAATTGGAGCCAGTGGGCTAGACATTGCAGGCCCGAATCAGTGAGCGGGTCGACCTCCCTGCCCGCAAGAGATACGACAACATTATCCAGGCGCTGTCCATGTCTGCCGGGGTGGTGAAGGCTGCCCTGCACCGCATGATCCCGCTACCCGACGAGCACTCGAAGAGCTCGAAAGCTCGAGGGATCGGCGCGGAAGTCGCATGTTCTGACAGCCGAACCACACCTTCGTGATGATCGGGTAAGAACGGCACGGCTGCCAACCATCACATCGAGACTGATCCCGCCACGTCCTGACGGGTGCAAGATGGTTCAAGGCACACACCACGATTCTCGAGAAACAGCTGCTGTCGGTAAGTTGGTTCTTCTGAGGCGGATGTTGCCCGAATCCATGGCCGTGCTCGCCTTGGCTGTCCTGAGATGTCTCGAGTTATGACGGAGCACCGGCAAATTCGGACACTTGTTCGGATTCCTGCTTGGCTATGCCGGCTCAAGGAGGCTGTATCAGTAGGCCCGACATGACCATCGGACAACAGATCGCGCTGGTAGTGATCCCACGAGGTGCTTGCTCGCCAGCCATTGTAAGTGATCTACAACTACTGGCGAGAGGAAGCTACAAAGTACAAAGCGCTCTCAGGGCCATAGCTAGGCACATTTCCGTACTCAGCTGGCACTGGCAAAGAAAAGCGCGATGGCGCAAGTTGGCGTCGGCCAACCTTGCCACTGGAGGCAGAGTGGCCAGGCAGACTTGGGCTAAGTGCTGAGCTGGTTGGCAGTATACAGCACATGGCAGACGAGTGTATTGCTGCCGCGGCCATTGCTCCGAGATGCTCCGAACTGCCAGTACAAATGTTGCGCCAGCGCCAGGCTGCACCATGCCTCGCGACAGCCTTCGCTGGCGTGTCAAGCGGAGCGCTTTTTGATCTTGACATTTGTGCAGTCAGGGCCGGGATGTATGCACACTTGCAGTTAGCTTCGACTTATCGACTTGCCTTTGATACCAGTTCTCGATTTCGTTGTTGATTCAAAGGATTTAGCGGTGGTTTTAGCTTCCGCGGCTGAAGTTTTGTAACGGAGCAGGCGATGGGAACTGGAGGCCTACAACAGGTGGGAAGTTTCCCCAAAACCGGGTGCGATGCCTTGAAGCTTGGCCGATTCAACCTCGCAAAGCTCTTCCCTCGCCGGGCTTCTCAGCTCGCTGCCCACGGCTCGGCATTGATACGTACCTTCGAGCAGAATCCCTTCCCTAAACTGTAGAACTGTCCTGACCTTCAGAGAGCTTCAGAGCGCTTTGGGGAAGTGCTTGTGCTGCAGACTGGTGCTTTCCAGGAGGCATTCAGAGGACAGCGATGGATTGAGCGTGCGCTCCTCAACTTTCACTGAGAGCACTGCGTGTTTGACAGACTTTCACCGTGTGGTGAAATGAGATGGTATGAAAACATATGAAACGTGAAGTCTGATGAGGAATCCAGTATCGAAGAGGTGGAGGCAGGAAGCCGAGCCGTTCCTTTCCAGCCCACATCACCCTGCCCTCGAAATGGATGAGTTTTTGTTGAGCTCCGCTCTTGCTCCGCACCTGAGCGCTCGCTTGCTGCCAGAGCAGGGGATGTGAGAGCCGTAAGAGAACCAGGAGGGAACGCAAGGGCCGCAAGGGGAACAAAGGGACACAAAGAAGCACTGAATCCCGCTGCCCATGTGGCCTTGAGGCATGGCACACGGTCGGAAGTTCGGACATCTCCACCCCACCAACAGAAACGGGAATATCCATGTCCGATTTATAAAACCACTGGTTTCCACAGCCAGGATTCACACAACCAAAGGCAGTTACTTGCACGTTTGCAGCATCCGAACGTCCCCAGTTGTACGAATCTGCGTTTGCCAGTTGCACGAATCCACTTGCAACGACATGTTTCATGGAGGCGGTCTTATGAGAAACCACTCAGAACACGCTTGTCGTCCGTGCCACGCTGTTTCACCACAGTCTTCGCAGAGGCTGTGGACATTGTTGTCGGCCCGAATCCTTCGGAGGCAAGGCGGAAGATGGCGAGTTTCCGAAATGCAACGATAAGAACTGATGCCAGTTGCACATAGCTGCACCAAGCTGGTCCTGCCAGACCGCAAGAGACGCCTTGACCCAGCGTTTTCGAAACTTTGCCGCGGGAGGTGCAGTCGACCGGAATGTTTAGACGTCCAAGTCTCCATGTCCCAACTTGAAAGCAACTCATGTGCTGACCAGTACTCAAGTACTCAGGTCATCTCTATTGCACACCGTTGCACACCGTTGCTCTGCGCAGGCCCCGGCGGTGACACTCCAGACAGATTCCAAGAAAGATGTGCACAAGGTCATGCCGTAGCTCTTTTTTTTTGCATCTTGCTTGGTGTTGTGGTCAAGTTGCTTGAACGTTAGCTGTGTCCTGTAGCTTCCCGTTTCGGGTGACAGCACCGGTACGCGCCTACGCCTAGGTTTTCCATGCATTCCCATGCTGCGTTTGTATCCGGTCCCCAACGCCCGTTTTCTTCAGTATCTGATTGCCCGAGCATCCAGCCGGGGCCATGCGGTGATGTCCATGTCCTGGAGCATCTGATTGCTGGAATAACAATGCCAACAACCATGTAACTACATCCACTGCGACTAGACACAGATCCATGCCCGAGATTTCGTCCGTGCAAGTGACCGTCAAACTCAAAAGAAATTCCCCTGAGTCACCTCGCCTGAGTCGAAACCAATAAAGGCATGCCAGACTCAAGTCGAAATTCAAAGACCTTTACAGAGAAAGCCGGGAAGTCCGAACAACTCGTGATCTCGGATGTGCTAGGGCTGCGAGGGTCGGGTTCAAGCGTTTGGGTTTTAGGGCTTAGGGCCCTTCAGAGTTTTAGGGGTGTTGGAGCTTAGGGTATGGGCTTTAAAGCCTTCAGGGTTTTAGAACCTATGTCATGCGCTCCTGCTTCGGTGGGTCCTAGGGCCAATGAGATTTGGGGTTATATTGATGACTTCAAGATTTTAAGGGTAGGGTTGCGGCGTGTATTCACGGTTTCAGGACGTTAAGGCTTTCACGGTTTTGCGTGGTCAAGCTCATCTCCATTTTCTCGCTGTTTTCTGACTGGCACTGTTTGTTTTCTTACAAGTGTTGCTTTCTTTTCTGACTCGGTCTTTTGGTTTTCGGACTCGGCCCATCCTGTTTTCGACTCATCTTTTCCGACACTGCTACCATCCCACGGACCCGTAAGTACACCCTAAACCATCCCAAGCCCGAAGCCCGAAAAGCATACTAAAGTTTTAGTCACTTAATAGAGTCGTTGAAAGCCTCCCTGAACCTGAGCTTGAAATCACGGTGAAAATGCAAGTCGGTCAGCGGTTCGCATTGAAATTTGCATGCTACCTCACGTTGAATGCTGCCTCGGCCCGCTGGCCAGCACGCATTGTTGAGGCAGCTTAGCTTTGTCTTTTTTTTTTCGCTGTGCCAGCCAACATGAGTGCTGCCTCGCCCTGTTTACGCCGTGGAAGCGAAGTGGAACGTTGTTTGAGGCAGAATGCATACCGACCTCCTAGAGTTAGGCCCCGAGTTTGCTCAGCCTCCAGTGTTCGGCCACCTCCCGAAACCAAGAAATGTTAACCGTCGTAAACGCCGGCTCTAGAGTTCTAGAATGCCGGAAAATGCATGGGCCATTGCCTTGTTGCGCCTGTTCGTCCATGCAGCTTGAATGGAGTGCTGGACACACATGTCAACGTGTGGGACAGCTTTTCAACGACGGTCGAGGACCCCTGAGTTCAAGGGCGTGCGTTGCCCTCAGTGATTGCATGATGCTTGGCTGCACGCATAACAACATACACCCAGTTCGCTCAGCAAGGATGAGGACACACTTTTCCCGAACCCAGTCTATTGTTACCTTCGGACTGGCATTATTATGAACATAATTTTAGGCTTCAGCTGCTTGAGTCAGGTCTGATCATGGGCCATGTTGCAGAGATGTGCCTGCTTGCATTTGTTTGCTGCGCAGCACCGTTCCCATAACACTCTGCATCCTAGCTATCTGTTCTGCTTGGTCCTTGCCTCGGTCGCATCCCAGGATTATGCAAGGGATCTCGCAGCTCCCTCAGAGAACGTGTGTTCTCAGTCGGACACGGATGGTGACGGTTTTGCTCTCAGGGGCGGTCAAAACACCGAATCCTTTGGCACGGCTCTCCACCTTGGTCCGACCTGTACGATCCTCTGCAGCGTCAGTGCCTCAGACTTCTCTGATGTGAGAAGTGAAGGACCGGACAGAACTTGAGGCAACTGTACATCATTCTAAGCAAGCTTCATGTCCCTGGGACCCCGGCAGAAGGGCAGAAGGGCAGAAGGGCAGAAGGGCAGAAGGGCAGAAGGGCAGAAGGGCAGAAGGGCAGAAGGGCAGAAGGGCAGAAGGGCAGAAGGGCAGAAGGGCAGAAGGGCAGAAGGGCAGAAGGGCAGAAGGGCAGAAGGGCAGGGCAGAAGGGCAGAAGGGCAGAAGGGCAGAAGGGCAGAAGGGCAGAATGGCAAAGCGCGCGCAGCAGGTTTGCTCTTTCAACACCGCCAACCGGCCCGAGCCCGAGGTCGACTTGGGGCAGAGTGACGGCTTCAAAAAGCATCCACAACAGCATGCAAGAAAGTTCATCATCACAAAATCTATTTGGCTTCAACAATATTCAAGAGGCATACAAAACTACACAACCATATGTCTGTTTTTTGTATGAATATGTGTGATGCTCCGAGGAGTTGCAAGAAGTCCTGGCTTTGCGACTTCTGTCATGCGCAGGGTGCCTAGAATTCCCAGCTATGCGTTCCACACGATCTCATGCTCGAAGCTCTTCTGCAGGCGTGCAACAAACCCCAGGAACAAGAAGAAGGGCTCTGGGGCGTGGCAGGCCAGTCAAACACAAGTACCATTGAGCCGCCAGCGTTCTTCCGACACAAAGCACTTAAAGCACTCAAAGCACTCCTCGGGAATTCCGGGGGAAGGTTGCCCAGCTTCCATCAGACCGCATCGCCGTGCTCTACGAGGTGCATTGAGCCCCAAGGGTTAGGGGCCGCTTCTAGGCTTGGATGAGCTCCAGGAACTGCGGCAATCCCACGAAGCTACACACAGGACACAGGCAGGGGCCTTGTGTGATCTTATATGGCCTGTTTCAGTCGTAGGGGCGTCTTGATGCGTTGAACGATGAGGAAGTTCAGGAAGTGTTCTGCATGCCCTCCTGCTGAGGAAATAGCAATGGACCCACAACTTTCAGGAAGATTCTGAGATATTTTTTGTCGCGGCTTTCACGCTCCCAGGAGGCCTTCCGCCATCCGAGAACCATTCCAGCTCCCCTGAGAGCATGGCGACTTGGAGGGAACCCCTTGCAGGAAGTTCAGGGGTTTGAGAATTCGAGCGTTTCTGGCTCTAATCGGCGCAAGTTCTTTCTCAATCAAGGCAAACATTTGAACCTAGCAGCCTCATGTTCGCCGCGCATGTCAGAAAAAGCTTTGAAACGGAGTTTTGCTGTCCTGAGTCTGTACCGGATGAATACTTTGAGTCGAGATATGAATTACGGCGGCAAGTGCCTGGAGTCCCACACCCTGCAATGCCCTGAAGCTACTGTCCCAAGCTTGGCCTTCATCCCAAAGCATGGAGCATCGCACAGAGTATGTCGTAAACATATCCTCACGAACGACACAACGACCCCGCGAAAGCACAAATTCGCGAAACCAAAGCCAGATAATGAATTTTGATCAATCCATTCTCTCATCAAGCGGTTCATCCAGTGGAGAAGAAGAGATGGTTTCTACATGTCTCCACACATATGTATATGTAACTTGTAACCGAGCCCGCTTCTCAGATGTTTTAAGCCTAATTTTAAGCGAGGCAAACGCAACAGGGCGAAGAGCTGAAACTGGCACAGGAGGAAGGAAATGTTCTCAAAGCCGACCCCTCTCGTCACGAGATTCGATCCGAACACACACATGAGCTTCTGGACTTAGCTTCGCAAAAGTTTCCGAATCTGCTCTGATGGTTTGCGAGTCTATGGTTTGTAGAAACAGCACAGCTGTGGTAAAGAACAACACCTCTTCAGCATAGGTATTGAGCCCCCACCGTAGATCCTATTAGGTGCAACAAGCCTTGTCGATTTGACAAGTTGCGTGGAATCTAGACCTTGGTTTCAATTAAGTTTTCCTGCGGGATGCAAGGCAAGCTGCATCGCAGCGTGACGGTGCAACGCAGGACTGCATGGCAGGATCTTCAAGAATGTGATAGAGTGTGCGCAGATAGGCCTCACGTGCCCGTTGCTTTCTTAGATTGCTGCTGTGAAGCTTTTCAGCGATGGTTTATGGTTTGTGTTGTTTGAGATCTCAGACCATCAGCCCTCAAAGGAAGGCCTTAGCAGTGTTCTTCCTTCTTCATAGGGCTTCTCGTTTGGGGCACAGGGGTTAGGATTAGCAAAATGACCAAGCGAGTATGCGATGAATGTGTTTTTCTGGCTCTTGGTCTTGGTTGTCATTCAATTCAAGCCTTTGAGAGTCCGGTGGCAAGCTGTGTCAGAAGTGTTTGTGGTGTTTCCTAGTTTTGCCATCCGTATTTCTGAGGCTGACAGGTTAGTATACTGGAAGGGCACTTTTCACCTCTTGCTCCAGGGCCGTGTTTCCGCTCGGCACGGGCGCCGGCAACGGCAGCAACACAGGCGAGACACTGCGTGCCAAGCCGAGTCGAGAGGAAATGTTTCTAGCACATCGGCCAGGATCGGGATGAAGTTTGGCTCAGCCTGTTCAGTTTCTGAGAAGTTTCAGTAGGTGCAGTATCTTGCAAAGGAAGCATAGTGCCGGCGTAAGTAGCACCCCAAGAGAGCCTCTGCGTGTACCGCCGATGTCGACATGCCGGTGCGATTGAAGTTTTCCAGTGCAATGCTTAGGCGCACCAGAGCCCGGGACACCTCACTCAATCGAGCAGATATGCAAATGATTGAATCGAGGCACCCCCGTGCTTCGCTGTTTCTGCGCTTCTCTTGAGGGGCTTGAGGTGCTGCGGATAGTTTGGCAGGCTTTGGGTAATTCGGGTAAAATTCAGAGTTGTGCACTGTTGGGCAAGTCGTAGAGGTATAGCGAAGCGTTTGCAGACTCCCTCCCCCAATTCCAGCGATTGCACATTGTGTCAGGGAGCTCCGAGAACTTCGAGAACCTTTTTCAGAATTGGCTCTCCAGTCACTTGGCATCAGCAAGAAGAGGGGAAGACGGTTGCCACATGATTTGTTCTGGCTTGCTGGTTTTCCCGCCCGGAGGGCTTGCTTAGCACACGCTGCTGGGTTTCTTTTCTGGCTTTGGATCACTATTGCTGGACATGGTGCTTCACTCTGAATTACTATAAGATTGCCCAGTCAGCCAGTGTACAGTACTGAATCAACAGTCACGTGTGCGCGGCGTGCGGGGTCATCTGTCGTCCTTTTCGATCTTGGTAGCATGAAAATGACAACAGTCACGTGCGCGCGGCTTGTTGGGGTCGCCGGTCTAAAGAGGCTTTTTCCGGATGGTTGTGGTGAGTTAAGCGGTTGCCTGTGAAAAGTAGCAGGGAAGAGTCCTTGCATGCATCGACATTTCATGAAACAGCCCAATGTCTGTGATCGTTGGCAAATCGTTGGTGTCACAGTGAAACGGGCAAGCCTCAGGAACCATGCATCTGTGCTGAGCTTGAGGTCAGCATCTTCGTCCTCGTCATCTCATCCATCTCATCCTCCTCACCTTGCCAGATACTATGAAGAGCTGCTCGGCATGCAGCTCCGCTTGTGGG
This sequence comes from Symbiodinium natans, assembly GCA_905221605.1. Taxonomy (NCBI): domain Eukaryota; class Dinophyceae; order Suessiales; family Symbiodiniaceae; genus Symbiodinium; species Symbiodinium natans. Next base: position 187,361 of record CAJNDS010002099.1, read on the forward strand.
GTCAGTTCTTCGAGACCCATGCCCCTTATCCGGAGGGCCAAAGTGGACGTCGACAGCGCTGGCGTTTGTCTTCCATCGCGTTTCCAAGAAGCATTCGCTCCAGGGTCCCCCCCTGACCTCGGCCTTGGCTTGGCACGTTGCTGATCATTACTGCTCGTTGCTGTAGGAGCTTAGGTAACATGCCATGAAGTACCTTCTTCGGATTGCCAATTGCTTTGGTTGTATTGTTCTTCTACATGGTTGGGCGAGTCGTCCCAAAACTCTGTGTGGCAAGTCTGGGCTTGTTTTCGAAGTTAGTCCTACTACTTCTCTTTGGCTGTGTGCCGAGGGGATGCCCCAACTTCCTCCTCATAAAGAGCTTCGGCCGAACACGGGGCATCCGAATGTACGAGGGCACCGTTTTCAATCGCTGTTCTCTGCACATTGTCACCACGGCCGAGAGTCAACGGGCCCTACGTAGCGTCTTGTATCCCTTGCCTTTGCCTATGCGTGGTGGTGCGGCTTTGTGAAACTCATCATCTCCGTACATGGAGACCTTGGCACGGGTTGATTGCCTCTGTCTGGGCGTCAGGACGGAAGATACCGAGCATAACTTGTTGAGGTTCTGAGTCATGAGCAGCAGAAAAGTTTAGTCACAATTCATCGCGAGTTAGCTTTGAGGCCAGCTTCTGAAGAAGGAACCAATCCTGAACCAAGCGCGCAATGCAAACCCGTTTGCGTGCAACCAGTGCCCACGAGATTGCACAGGCTTGGGGTGCAGGGACTGGATGCCCTTGCCGCCCCGCTTGGGGCTGAAATTGGAGAGACCCAGGCCGGCAAGAGTCAGGAGCGTGCAAAGCAATGCGGCTGTGTAACATGCGAGGCATGTGCTCCTGCGTTGCGCTCGGGCCCCAGTGCCCTGCTGTCCAGGATTGTCGAGTTGTGAACCTCCTATCTGCTGTTGTAGTTTCGAAGCTGAGCAGCCAAGGCCAACTTTTGATGCAGCAGAGCGAGCAGCTTCAGCAGCTGCAGAATCAGTTGGCAGCAAGGCAGTACGTTGTGGATGGGCGTTGGGGATGCACCATGGTTCTTGATCACGCCTTTCTCCACAACTTAACACGTACTCCTCAAATGCGTATATGAACATGTACACATCGGTGAACATATGCATATGTGTTTTGACATGTAAACGCGTTTATACGTGTACACGCGAATGCATGTACACACGGACGAATGTATGCATGTAATATGCATGTAGCACCATGCATCCGTGTATACTTGCATACTTGTATAAGCGAAACATGCATATGTATTGTGCCACTTTGAGATCAAACCCTACACTGGCCTACAGGATCGGGCATGCGTTCAAGTCTGGTTTGTTTCTTTGCTCGTCACGGAAACCTTGCCGTGTGTCCCAGCATCTGTCCTTCAAAGCTCCTACACACCACGAAAACAGCAGATATATGGTTGTGCGCTGTGCGTTCTGCGCCCCCCCCCCCCGCATGGTATCCCCCCCCCTCCCACCCCCCCCCCCCAATGCAAACCCTAACCCCACGCATCAACCCTAAACCCTAAACCCTGAACCCTAAACCCTAAACCCTAAACCCGAAACCCTAAACCTTAAACCCCAAACCCTAAACCCTAAACAAAACCACCCAGAACCACCCCACAGGGGGGGGGGGGGGGGGGTAGGCAGTATATCTTGGTTTTTTTTTTGTTGGGGGGAGGGGGGGGGTGGGCCCGCCGGGGCGCAACCATATATTGGGGGTGGGGGGTGGGGTTGTGGGGGGCAGCATATTTATAGTATATTATGACATACTTTTATAGAGATATAGATATATATAGATATATAGATATATAGATATATAGATATATAGATATACAGATACATAGATGCATAAATGTTAAAAATACATACTTATGAACATACATGCATATAAAGATAATTACGTATATACACATGTAAGAATAGAAATGCAAGAATATATGAATATATCAATATGTAAACAAATTTAGAAGTTGAACACATACAAATACAAATGTATAAGTCTATACGCATATGCCAATATACTTATATAAAAGTTTTGAAATAAGTAAGTAAATAAAGAGAGATATACATATATATATATAAGCATATAAATAAGTAAGCAGAGAATATACGTATATGTATAGATATACATATATTAGTATTCATTCCACCTACACGCCCCGTGTACCTACCGTGTTTTGACTAAGTTCGTACTAGGGAAGGGCGCAGCGGTTTCGGCTAAGCGAAGACATTAGCTAGTAAAGTCATTTTTGTTAGCTGCAATAATTATGCCGAGGATCGACAGTTTAGTTGGCGCATAACGCCTGAAATAATTAGGTTGGCCCTAGTACATATTTATTGCACGGTGCCCTCGAGCACGTCATACTAGTCTGGAGGCTGAATGATACGAACTAGATGAACATATTACGTAGCAGTTGTTAACATGTTTTGCTTGGAATGTGCCAGAAATAGGCTTAAATCGGTTGTACTGATGTACGTTCGATTATTGTTACGATCACCCTAAACAAATATGCTTGAACGAAACAACATAGTATAATTAGTTGAATTGTACTAGTTAATTAAACCCTACTGGTAGTAACAACCTCCAAAAACTGAACTGCATGAAGGATCATAGGTCTATTCAGCATATGAAGTACCGTTGAGCATGAATGTAATTGGGCCGGGAATATGCTTCAGCATGATAGCTATATGCAACAAACACATAGTATCATTAGTTGAATTTGAACAAATCTCAGAAGTACCACACAAATGGTTTAAACATTATCGTTGTGCAAGTTCTTGATAATTCGATGCGGAATGTCCTTTGTTACTTAAGTTGGGTTACACTGTGAGTGGAGCTGACGGAACCATGGAGAGCGAAGCTTCTGAGAGCAGCTTCTGAGTCTCGGGATGGGCTGGGTGCGACAGGCAGGCTGCCACATGTCCATCACAGTCATCGTTGCGCCTTGGCATATCTAGGCACGACACCCGCCATATTTCCAGTGCTTGGGCTGCTTGGAGTGGACGCGAAAGAAGGTGTCACAGCTCGGACAAGGCAGCCTTCTTGCACCACGCGCTAGCACTAAGATCCACTCAAGTTGGAGGCTTAGGGTGTAGACGAGGAGGTGTTGATAGGACCATTGAGGAACGGTTGGGCTTCTACACCATGTGACTTGCCCCTGATGACACTGATGCAGACATGGTGTATGGTATGCACGTGCCCGCCAGCCCTGCGCACAAGTCTTCATTAAAACAATGTCCTGTTCATGAACTTTCCACGGCACTGAGTTCGTACCGTGACTAACGTAATTCCTTCGAAAGATTATCTGGGACTGCACAAATGTTTCTGGCAGTAAGGCGTGTGAAGCCTGACCCCTGTGCCACCTGAGGCAACCGCAGCTTTCTTGGCCACCAGGGGTGACTACACAAGTGCCACCCGCGCCACTAAGCTCAGAACTTGGGTGACAATGGTCCAAAGTATGCAACAGGAGCAGCCGCAATTCAGGAAAACAGTGGCGCAAGCATGAATCGGAGCCCTGATTTTCGCTCGCCTCTTTCGGCGGCCATTGCGCTAGCTCTGCCAGTCCCGCAAATGGTCCTCGACACGCAGACATGGGTCCAAACCCATGAGTTTGGGCACAAGCTGAAGTTACCACTCCGCGAGTGTTCGGTCATGGCACCGTGAAATTAGATTAAAATTTGCCGCGAAAGTTCTTACCGAACCCAAGTCCCGGCCTACGTTGAGAGCGGCTTCCAGGCCCTCAGCTTCCTGATCTTCATGTTCAAGGCAACTAAATGTTCAAGCTGCTTTGAAGAATGAGGGCGGCATAGAAGGATGCGAACATGTTGAACAAACAGGCAAGCTTCATGCTGGTTACTGGTTGGACAAGCAGGAAGAGGCAATATTGAAAACTTGGAAGGCTGAAGTCCACGTGAGAGACGGAATCGTGCTTCCAACCAGGGGCTTGAAAACTAAGGGGAGATTGGGGAGGGGAGGAGGGTTGCACTGAAATAGTTGGCGGTTCAAGAAGTGGCAACGAGTCAGACACACAGGGTTCAGGAACTAGCCCGATTCAAGAAACTGAGGCTCTTGAACTACAGAACAAACCCTTCACACAAATTATTGAGTAGGACATTGACGCCACGCGATTCTGGAAGTTGGCCGGTTCAAGAAACGAGAATTGCCTCTTCAGGCACTTGCTCCGTTCAGGAACCTGGCAATGCTTTGTTCCTGCCAGTCACCCATCTTCGGGACCGAGCATCCCGCAACATGCAGCTGAGGAAACTACGCGGTTTGCGATACAAGTTTTCCCTAACCAGAGGATTCCGAATCTGCGAGCTCCGTCTTTCTAACCCCGTGGATTCCGGCTTCCCGAAGCCAGGTGGAGTTATTGAATCCGCGCTTTCGAGCCCAGAGTTTCCAAGTGCAAAAGTCCGTGAAAGAATGCAACAACCTTGTGGTGCCGTCTTCACAGAATGCGTCAGCGTGGAGTTAAGTCGAGGGGTTCGATATCCAGTCCTGAGCAGGTGCGAGCACATTGCAAGCCTAATGGGCTGGGCTCTCTGTTCTGTTTAGTTTTCGCGCTCAGACTGGAATATACGCAAACATCGTACAGCACAGCATTCAATGATCTCTGTGTTTGTTCAAAAACACAGGAACCATTAAAAACACGTCCCCTAGAACGGCCGCAATCTGTCAGGCTTGTTTTGTCCATGTCCTTTGGCGCAGCTTTGATTCTCGTTGATCTGTGAAGCTTTAAAGGTATCAGGGCTACGTATTCAGGGTTTCATGAAATGCATCCAACAGACTAGCCGTGACTAGCCGCAAGTTCGCCAAGACAAGGCCTTGGCCGCCGAGCAGCCAGCCTTTCCAGTGCCAATGGCAGTGGCTTGGCGGAGCATCTGCACGCGAGTTTGGGGTGCCTGAAGGGTGCCGCTTGAGCTGTTAATCTGCCTGCAAATGCCGCTCGGCCTGAAAAGCGCGTCGCAGTTCGAAAGGTCTGCACCGGCAGCGACGCGGCCTGGACAAGCTGAGCATGACGATGACGATGTCGAGGCAAAGGCCAAGATATCATGCAGCTGTTGTGGGACTCAGAGACTGACTGATTGAGGTTCCCTCTTCTACGTCCTTCCATCTCTAAATGAGAGTGGGCTTGCTGAGGGCCTTCCCCCTTGACCCCTCTCCAATCAGATTCCATGCGCTGGCTCCCTGGTAGCATTCTGTCACGGGTAATACCGGAGAATGGCTCCGCAAACTTGGACAGCACTTATTTGCACTTCGACATGAATGCAGCTTGGGTAGCAGCCAGAGCAGGGTGAATGTTGCATGGACTGGGCTTTTCAATTTGTTTTTCACCGTTGAATTTCAATCTTGATCAACTGTTGTCACCGATCGGCTGACATCGCTATGATATGTTTATGTGTGTCGAGTGCACCATATGCCGTGGCGAGGCAGGCAGTGTCTGGCTGCTGTTGGATGGAATGTCTAAGCAATGGGCAACGTGAGAGTTTGTGACAGTGAGTAGGACCACACGAAAAGAGAACAGGCATATGCACCGAGCCTGTGATCAAGCCTTCGCCACGACAATCGACGGCATCGCGCGGCTTATGCAATCTCACAGTGAGGTCATTACACGGCAAAGAATTGGAGCACAAGTGGAACCCGTGCATTCTCATCCCCAGTGACCTTGCTGTGGATCATGACCTTCTGGGATGTACCCGGTGTACTGTCGCTGGGATGGTCTTGCCTGTGGAGCTTTGAGCTCCGACGTGGATCCCCTGCGGGCAAGAAAGAGCAAGCGTCTTCAACCCTGCCGAACTCAAGTCTTGCCCCCAGCGACGCTGAAAAAGGACTTGCCGAACGTGTGAAGAGCCCCAGTGCCGAAATGCAGAGAGCAGGTGGCAACGATAAGTGCGCGTTGGATTTTGCAGCAAGAAGTCGAAGCATTGCCTCGAGGTGTATCAGAACCCTTTTAGCCTCGGCGGCGAGCGGCGATCAGGAGCACGACCACAGGATCCCCGGACCGTGGTTCCAGCGTGCTCTCCAGGACTGTGAGTGGCAGAGCCACATGTGCAATGCATGATGCCAGGACGCGGACTGCCGCGTTACGGAGGCGGATCCGCTCTTCCCTACGACCTGGGTCATGCCGTTGGACTGAGCTTAAAGCTGACCTTCAAAACAGATTAGAGAAGCATTTTGCCGTCATCATGAACGGCACCGAAATTCTCTTGTTGAAAATGTGAAGATGGGATGAGATGGGGACTCTGGTGGAATATAAGGGCCTCTCGGGAACTCAGGGATGAACTCACAGGCTTAAGCCTTCACTTTAAATCTTATGCACGGTTACGCACTTCAGCCCATCAAGCCATGTGCCGATCTCAAAGGCCAGCTTATGGATCCCACACCACTTCACGGGTGCTGCGCCGCAGCTGTGGCCTCTTCGACGAGTGGAAGGATTGAAGGTTGTGTTGTGTTGTGCATGGCTTGCACATCCTGATGGCAAGAAGTGCAGACTCCATGACTCCATGGAACTTCTTTTAATTTTGGAATGAGGATGCTCCATCATATGGCGACGACCTGCTGGTCGTGGTGAGGGACTTGGCCTTGGACAAGAAGGACACTATGAGCGAAGGGTTCTTGATTCTACAGGCAAGGGTAAACGGGAGGCTGACTGCATGACGAAAGGTTTTGAGTTGTTGTTGGAGTATCTTGGACTTTCAATCGGCCCCCCCTGTTGAGCCAGCTGCTGCAGGACGCGGACTATGCTGCAACTCAGCCTGCAATGCTGGCATGAACATCCTGCCGGTTCGTGAATGAGCTGGAGTATGAAGTCGAGAACCCTGATCTCCGCAGCATCTTCAGGTTTGGGCAAATCCTGTACCAGCTGACATCAAGGACACCTGCCAGTGGACCGTGATGCAAACTTGGGTCGAGGGTGCCGCATACAGTCAAAGCACTGCGCCTGCGGGACACCCCCTGTCAGCGCCAGCACGTGCCAGCAGATAAAATCAACTGCTGGGTACTTTTTCCCAAACGAAAGCCTGCATCAAGTAGCACAGCATAGTATAGACTCTATCACACCAGTTCCAAACTGTGGGTGCCAAAGCGTCGGCAGATTCATTCATATAGAAGTGACGGCATAAGATGCTAGAGTCATTGAGCGGGAGGACACCATGAAGCAGTCCCGGACAATGGAGGCTGGCGATGAACCAAACCAATTTTCGCATTAGCTGGTAGGTTCTGCAGTGCGTGAGATCGGCTTGCTGCCGCATGCTGGCGCCTTCGCCTTTCAGTCTAAATGAAGCCTACAGTGCCCACCAGCGCAGAATGGCTGCAACCAGATGATGCTTGAAGAGGTGAAACAAATTCATGGCAGGAGATGCGGAATAAGTCTTTGGCGCCTCATCCGGGATTGGGGCCACCACAGGAGGCTCTGGTGCTGTGTATGGGTCATGCGTCTTTCGCAGTGCCTGTCCTTTGCATGGCGCGATCCCGATCGGATGCACTTGATGTCACTTGACCATGCTTGTAATTTAATTGCTGTATCGAACCGAAGTGTTTATTGTTTTTGTATGTTTGCTGGGATGCTTGTTCGCTCCAGTTCGAGGCTCGCGCTCTGGGCTTCGTCGAGAGCTACCTGGTTGCTGAGGCTGAGTCCGGTGATTGGGGCCACGTACACTTCCTCGGTGGCGACGGCTTTGAGGTGGGATCTGTTATGATCTGTCTTCTGGTTCCATCGATAGAAGCCTAGGTGCATTGTCGACAACACCCGAGTCCCCTGTCGATTCCCCAATGTTTAAAGGTGACTGCCATCACTTGCGCTTGTGCAGCCCTTGTTATCCTCGAGGAGCTTGAGGCAGGACCGTTTTTTGACCTTTACTAACAACTTTTAAGGATCTCTCGCTGCTAGCTTCTGGCAATTTTATGACCTTTTATTCTTTCCTTTCGTGTAGCAATGAGACGTCTGGCAGTCCCTGGCCGTTGACGCCCGTGGAGTGCTCACACCGGCGGCGGCCTTCCACGGCAGCAGCTTCCAGCAACGGCTGGAGGCGAAGCTCCACTAGACCGAGCTGTGAAGACTGCTTTGAAGTGCCCTGAGCATTTCTGAGCATTTCTGGGCATTTAAGAGCATTTCTGAGCATCCTCCAATATCTTGAAAATGATTGCGGGGCCCCGAAATTGCCCGGAACGTCGCTAGGCTCATGCCTTTGCTGCTGGCACAGGGCCAAAGATGTCCTTTGAGGCAGGTGCTGGGAGTAGAATCAACGTGTGTCAAGACTTGATGTACATGGCAGCTGTAGGTAGATGTAGGTAGATGTAGGCAGATGTAGGCAGATGTAAGTATTATGCAAGGATGTCAGCTTCCAAGAAACTCGCCATCAGCAGGTCGTGGAGGGGAAGCCCACGGAGGAGCAGGCCAAGCGACTTTTCCATGACGGTTGAACATGGTGAACTGAAACCGTATGGTGGCAACAGCAGAAAGAGTAGACGTGCCGGAAACGGCAAAGTCGAAGATGCGAAGCCGCGACTTTTCGCTCTTTCTCCAGGTCCCAGGCCCAAACATGTATGCTCTGCTCAGGGCCTGCTCTCGAAAACACCGCATTCAACCATCTTTGATGGGGAACACGACCCAGCCGAAACAACCCACAGATTAATCACTGACTGCGGAGCTGCCCGAGCTACCCTCCCCCTTGGAAGAGTTAAGGGCTGCTAATGCCCCTGCCTAAAGGCTATAGGTAGCCTTACTTGGGCTCAGGTAAGCCCTGGCTCAGCTTAATTGAGCTTAATGATTAATGAGCCGAAACATGTTCGGCTTAATTGTAAACGCTTGCGCGCGCCGCCTCGGCAGCCGGGCCGGCCCCAGGACGAAAGAGGGAGGAAGGGCAGAGCGGGTGGGGGGGGGGGTGGGGTGGGGGGTGGGGGGGTGGGGGGGGGGGGGGGGGGGGTGGGGGGGGGGGGGGGGGGTGGGGGTGGGGGGGGTGGGGGGGGGGGTGGGGGGGCGGGGGGCGGGATGGGGTGGGGGGGGGGTGGGTGGGGGGTGTGGGGGGGGGGTGGGGGGGGGGGGTGGGGGGGGGTGGGGGTGGGGGGGGGGTGGGGGGGGGGGGGGGGGTGGGGGGGGGGGTGGGGGGGTGGGGGGGGGGGTGGGGGGAGTTTTGAGGCACTTCCTGTAGGAGCAACCGACAAGCCTAAGCACGGCATCGGTTTGCAGCTCCTCCAAGGGATTGGGGGGGGTCCCACAGGGCGGGGGGGGGGGTGGCGTCAGATAAAATTTGGCATGGGGGGAAGGGTTGGGTTAGGGGGAAGGAGGCCCGATCCGGGTCTGCTTGTTCCAGACGCTTCTCGGCAGGAAGCCGAGGCGAACTAGTGCGAACAGGCTTCTTTAAGTGCATTTCGGTGTAATCATTCTGGCACATGCATTTGTGTCTATGGTACCTCGTTGTCACTTGCAGTCTCTCTCTCTCTCTCTCTCTGTCTCCCTCTTTCGCTCTCGGTCAATGCTTGCAGACATGCTGACAGCTGACATTGGCTGACGTGCGTGTTTAAAAAAAAGTAGGGTGGAGGGATCGGGAGTGGCGGGGTGGGCAGTCGGATGTGGGGAGGCGACCCCCGCACTGCCCAATTGTCCCTGTCTCCTGTGCACTCCCTTCGCCACCAGCGACCCCCTTTCGCCCCTCAGGTCTCTGCCAACATGTGTGTTCCAAAATTCGGGGGTCATGTGCCAGTTGCTCTGTTTCGACCTCGAGAGTGCAGACTGTGCCTTGAGCACCAAGAACGGTCCGTGCAGACATTGGACAGTGCCGTCAGTGTAGGGCCTGTCCAGCGGCACGCGGAGGTAGTCCGGAGTTGAATGCATGCATTCAGAGATCTCAGCATACCTCTTCCTGCTGAGATTGTCGCAGCCTTGACGGCAGCAGCGAGTCGCCGGCAAAAGGTAGGGCAGCTTCTTGAGAGCGGCCGCCTGCAGGCAAGGATCTCAGCGACGTGAACATAATAACGGCGAGCAAAAACGACGCTCATTGTCGGTTCTTGTTGACATTTTTGGAGGCATGGGATGTTCCGGCCATGATCAAGTGAGAGCGGATGACTTGAGACTCTGAGACCGGTCACACCGGGGCATTTCTGACAGGACCCAAGGCTCACCCAGCCCTGTAAAAGCCTCTTGCAGAGAGTGCAGAGACATGTCTGAAACGTGTCTGAGAGAGTGAGTCTGAGCCCTTATGCCTTATGACTTTCTGCATATTCCTGATCATTGCTCTTGTTTCAGATCTGCTCTGATTGTTCCATGCTACACCACCGGACGAGCATCTGCACACATCATCACGCATGCCGTGCAACAAACGTGGTCACACATGCACGAAATGCCTATGCGAGCGCTGCTTTTCAGGGTAGTACCAGCAAATGCAAGTTCGACAGGCCTCAAAAGGCACCAGAGGTTTGCAAGCCATGCGCTGTCATCCGTCGTCGCCTGGGACTGTTCAGGCTCGTTGCCGCAGTGTCTCGCTTTCTTGCTGACGCGAACTTGAAATGAAAGCCGTTTCTTTGCATGAGTCTCCCCGAACTCACCCCACGCAATGAAAGTCCCACAAACATGGACGCGAAGTCAGACGAAGCTGGTGATCTCTTGCCTCTGCAATAGTCCATGGCTTGGTTCTTCAGGACAAGCTATGTGGACGCCTCTGTAGGAGGCGGTTGTTGACCGTGCTGAAGGCAGGTCTCTTTGTCAATAGCCTGCTGCCACTGCCAGATAGTGCCAGGAGAACTCAGAGTAGAAGTTCTCCGGAGGTCGTCGTCTTCGCATGGCCGGCACTGGGCTGGGTCTTCGGAGGCTCGGACCTGGTAGTGCTCAGTTTCGATTGTCTGTCTTTGCCTTGCCGCTCCGCTCCTCGGTGGGTTATATGATGTTATATGTGTCAGCGTTCCAGGCGGCAAAGTGCTTACCCGAAGCAGAAGAACGCTTGTACGGAGGAACGCGGACACGGAGGCAGAAGATCGCCGCATGAGCAGCTCGGACATGGCATGGGCCGGCATGATGTGGATTTCTGTGGCAGGATAGCCCAGATGTCCAGCTCTACACTTTAGAAGTAGGTCGCACAGCTGCTTGGTTGCAACTTAAATTTGCCATACCCATGTAGTGATGACGACGTTCATCTCTATCAGGACCACTATGTCTGGAAGGATAAGGACGGACCGGAGTTTCTGCGAGCAGGCACATACTCCGCTGGAATCATGGTAGCCTTTGTCAGGACATCTTCGTGGGAATTGTGGCTGATGCTGGTGAGTGGACTGTCGACATAGGCAGGGAGGTTGTTCACTTTCCTTGATGATTCCTTTATTCATCCTTTTTTTTCTCCGGTGCTGCTTTTTGAAGCTCGGAATACAATAACACACCGGGGTGGGCTGCATGAAGGTTTCATAAATGAATCGACTCTGCTCAGATGCTGTCCGCGATGGCTTCGACGAGGCATCACTCCCGTCACATTTGCTTCTTCACGTTTGCTCTACGGGCTGGAGAGCATCCCCCCCCCTTCTTTTGGGATTTGGTCTACCGGACTTCTGGGAGTGGTTCAAGATGTGAGAAATCATGATCTACCAAGGATAGGGCCCTGTCTGCCCGACGTTTTTTAGGAGCAGCTTACAAAACGCTGCCCTCATTGCAGGAGGGCCCACAAGATACACGTTTGTTGTAAATTTTGCTGTTCAGCTCAAGTTCGAGCTCAGATGGGAGGGCTCCTCATGCTCCGCCCGCAGTAGGCTTGCGAGACTGGTACTGCTGAGCTGTTCTCTGCCCCGCTGAATGTCGTCAAGGACACAGGAACTTGGGAAAACTTGGGTGATCGGCCTGATGGTGCGATGGTGCAGAGGACTACGTCAAGGAGCTGACATCCTATGGACTTGCGGCACGAGTGCGCGACCCAGACGACCAAACTTCAGATACACTTCAGACATCAGGTTCAGCATTTCCCACAAAAGTTCGAAGGTGCAGATTCCACAAAGGTCAAGCAAAGAACATCCGAAAATGCAGGTTCCAAAGCCTGGCAAGGGCACGGAATCGCAGCTGGGTGGGCCAGCGTTCGGGCATCCTCACAGGCCCAAACCTATGTGAAAGGTGTAAGATAGGTGGTTAAGACTTGATGAGGCTGCGCCAGCCACGGTCCGGGGCGTGTAAGCGGGCGAAAGCTTCTGCGAGAGAGCATGCGCGACAGCCCACGATCCAAGAGTTGTCATTCAACCAGGTCTTGCTCGTCGGAGAAGAGATTTCAGAATGTCGAGCTCGCCTCTGTTGTATGATTTGGCAGCTACAGTAGACCGCTCAGAAAACCATTTCTTGCAGCAAAATATGCAGCGGCTGCGTGTCAAATTGGCGAGCTCCGCGCGTCAGTGCCACCACCTTTTAAGGTTTAATTGCGGGTTGGTCTATGTTTGGACTTCATGGTGCCGGAAGCAAAAAGCCTCGTCAGCGCAAAGAGGCAATTTTGGCCACAGCTTACGTGCCTCCGACCCTGTCAACCTGAATTCCGCACCGAGGAAGCTGCACAGCGCACCACTGTACCATAACGTGTAGACCCACAAAGGGCGAAAAACGTGACGAGCAACAAAGGACGGATCGACAAAGAGCCGAACCGAAAAAACGAACGAAAACTACAGTTGGGCAGCCAGACAGGACACAGGAAGAAGAATCGATCATGTCAGCCAGTTTGGAATTCTGTGCTCAAACCGCGAGCCGTGAAACACCCGTAAGCGATCACAGAGTTCTGCAGGCTCACGGCTGGCATCGACACGGACCGATAAGGTCGTGATGTTCGCAGAGGCTTACTAGCGTAAAGATGCCGAAGGTGACCTTTGCGGTTGTCATTGTCAAGCCTTGTAGATGTTGTGGCCAAAGATAGCCAATGTCACCATTCTCGGAGCACAGCACTCCACAGCTTGGAGAAAGAACTTGCGGGTTCGGGGAGTGGGGAAGACAGGGAAGACAGGGAAGAAGGGGAGGTGGGGGGAACTGCGCCTCTGTCTGGATGTGGATGGCATAAGTATGACACGCGCTCGAGGTCCCATCCCCAATCGACCCCGAGCCTTGCACACAGAAGCCTTAGCTCACTTTCCTAGCTCTGACATGGCACAAGGCGCATAAGAGCGCAACAGCACAAGATGGGCTGAGTTGTGCAGCTTTTCAGCTGCCAGAGATGTGCCCTGATCCCAGGCAAAGGAGGCGGCTGAAGGAGCGGACGAGAGCGCATACAGCAGACGGAGTTTTCAGGAGACTCTCCTGATCTCTCCTGCAACATGTTGCGGGACATTCGTTTCTGATCACGATGAGCTCATGGGCTTCATTTGATCGTTCATGTCGACCTAGCCGTTGCTGCACCCCCAACCTGGATCCGACACCTTTTAATAACAGTCCTGAACAGATCCTGAATCCTGGCCCTTTCCAAACTCATTTTTGATCAGGAACTGTCACCAGAGCTGAAAGAAGCTGCCCAAAAAGGCGGTGGGGCTGCCGAGGCAGATTCATAAGGAGGTCGAGAGCTTGAGCTTATTCACAAGTTCCGTGTTCCCATGTGGATTGCCATATACTCAGGATGCAGAACTCTGAGCATTCTGCATGACCTTGTGCAGGCAGAGGCTTCCGGCAAGCCCATGCAAATTGTTCTTCACAAGTGTGTCAGGCACTCAGGCACTTGCTGTTGTCTCGAGATTTCGCCATTTGCACAGAACGGCCCAGCGCACGCAAGCTGAGGATCATCCTACCCTGGATGGTTCCAAGAGGGCCATGCAAAAGCACGTGGCTCAGTGTATCCAGAGCCCAGAGCTCCTCAGGAATGGCTGAGGGTTACCGTGGGATTGCATGGACTCCCCCTCCTTCAGGTTCAAAGCGTATGTGGAATTGGCAACGGATGCAGCCCAACGCTGGCTGCCAGAGGACGGCGAGCTGAATCAGTGCCCCTGTGGAGTGGGGGGATTCCTGCCATGGAATCATGTACTGAGTTTGAACATCTTGCGTTTTGTGCCATCGGATTTGATGTTGCCGAGCTTTGATGCGCACATCCTCCTGAGAGTTCTCGATCGCCCTGGTGAGCAGCTTCTGAGTTCTTGAATCAATGGGAACAGCAAAGGTATGCAGCTATGCAGGAGTCATCAGGGAGCCCATAGGTAGGACATGTTTAGAGTAAGAAGATGGCGAGCACCTGAACAGATTGCAACACGTCATTAGAGCGACTTGGATTCTTCATGGAGCCATGGTGCAAAAAGCCCGCACCTGAGTTGTTTGTTGGAGCATTTGAAGTTTTTGATGGGCCTCAGCAGCGGCTTAGACCATGCTACACCCCGCTTAGGCACTGAGGCCTGCATTCTGCCTAGCCATACAGTCAGCCGTCGGAGCTCTTCAGGCGGTGTCGGCCATTATCCCCAGTGCCAGTGCCCTGGACCTCCGGCGGCAGCGCCTGGAGAAGCTGCTGACGAAGGCCTGCGCCCGTCTGCGGTTTCCTCGGGGCTCGAAGCTGGAAGTTCAACACAAACTGTTTGACCTGTCTTTTGCCTGCATCTGCCTGCAAGGCTTCTCCTGGACCCTCGCGCGTCGCGAGCACTCCAGCTTTCTCCGAAGCGAGCAGGCCATGTCTTGGCCACGAATGCCATGACACGGTCCCTGAACATCACATATCCTGCACTGCCACTGCACATTGCAGTGCGCGCTTATGGCCGGACTGTCTGGAGGTCTTCGCGCCGCCCACCTGGCGGTGCCCCTTATCACGGGGCTCCGCCTGTGCTTAGCTTGGGCCCATCCACGCACCCACCCACCCACGCACGCACGAACGCATGCATGCACGCGCGCACTGCAAGAGAAACAGGGAGGGTAACAAGCAAACGAGACTCATTCTTCTGGACTCAGGTGCGGATACCAACTACGAACTCACGACACAGTAGCAAGCACGGGGCTCAGGGGCATTCCGTCAGCGTATGCAGTGGTTTGGCGATGTTTCTTCCAGGAAGATCCTGGAAGATTCAAGGCTCTGCAGCCGCGGCCTCGTTTAAAATCTGTCCGATGCGCTACCAGCCACAGCTATGCACGTAATTCCACATCAAAATGGCAGCAGTGCATTATTATCTTGAATATAGCCTTCGTGTCGACATCCCCATGTGATCTTATAGCCTTTCCTTCGCCTTTTGCGGTGCTTCTTGGTGGAGTCTGGGAGGTGCCGGGACCGATGCCGTGCGCAGCATGCGCCTGCTTTTCCGGCTTGCTTGACAACCATGACAACCTCAGCACCAGACCAACGGAGTCTCAGAGAGCCTAGTGCAGATTCCAAGCACGAGGGCATCTCCCTCGTCTGCTTCACGCAAGCCGACTGTTCCTGCCTTATTCGATACCACCGGTCTGGCTGCACGCGTGAGGCCATGTTTGGCCGGCAGCCTGCAGCTCTGCACGGATCCGCACAGGCTTCGTCCCGGCTTGCGACATCAACCTCCCAGAAGGCAGCCGCCTTGTCTTTCCCATGGGACCTTGTGGCAAAGGCAAAGGAGTAAGCGGCAAGGTCTGTGGATTCAAAACCGGACTTCCCAGGTGAATCCAGAGCAGATCGGTTCCTTGATTCGGGAGCTACTCGGGGAGGAGTCGAATGCAAATGCTGCCAACTGGAGGTGTGCCTCTCAGTCGAAATGCTTACATTCCTGACACGCTGCTTGCCTAAGCCACGTCGCGTGCTGCACCCAGACCTCACCACGCACCTTCGCGCAGGCTCGTTCACGAGGTTGACGCTATGGACGGATTGCTGCAGGAGGGCCATGCCTTGCATGCTGTCTGTCCCCCCCCCCGCTTGTTCCCCCCTTGTTCCCCACCCACCTCCCCACCACCTCCCCACCACCTCCCCACCACCTCCCCACCCACTCCCCACCACACTCCCCACCCTCCCCACCACCTCCCCACCCACTCCCCACCACCTCCCACACCACCTCCCCCCCAACTCCCCACCACCTCCACCACCTCCCCACCACCTCCCCACCACCTCCCCACCACCTCCCCACCACCCCCCTCCCCCACCCTCCCCCACCCTCGGCCTCACACCGTGCCAAGTCGCATTATGGGGCCCTCACGCGTGTTGGCTACAATCAGGCCAGAGCACCTGAGAGGCTCAGAAAAACGACGGATGCCGGGTATAGTACCCTCCAACGCATGCCTGTCAGCCTCGGCAAAAGGATGCAAAAGGGCACCGATCTAGCAACTTGGTTTCAAGAGAGCTTGCATAGGATGCACTCGGTCCATGTTTCACCAATGGCAGCCAGTGCTCCCACACAATGCAATGGCCAGCACCGACCAGCCTATCA
Source organism: Symbiodinium natans (assembly GCA_905221605.1). Classification (NCBI taxonomy): domain Eukaryota; class Dinophyceae; order Suessiales; family Symbiodiniaceae; genus Symbiodinium; species Symbiodinium natans. The sequence continues at coordinate 203,686 of CAJNDS010002099.1, forward strand.
CCGACCCATGCGCGTATCTAAACGCTGAAGACTTTTGGGCCTCCTGAAATGCAGGGCGGGACCGGGAGCTTGAACGGGGCAAGTGGCCAGGCCTAGTTGGGCAAGTGGGCAGGACGATTTACGGCTCCCAGCGCCCGACACACTCCAAATATGCTTTTGGAGAAAAGGAGAGCTTCGAGCAGAAGCAGGCGAGCGAGAGGAAAGCCAGGTGCCGGGCTGTATCTGCTCCACAGCTGACTGGCATTAACTGTGCAGGTATTATATCTACAACATGTGACAATCGCCAAGACTCTGGCCGCTTCTCCGGCCCACGATGTTTGCGTGGTTTGCGTGGACAGGCAAAAGAATGTTCTCGAAGAGCAGGCTGGTGTTCAAGATGCCTAGAGTTTTCTCGCAGCTTCGCTGTGGTGACCTTGAAGCTACTGCCTCAGGTCCGAGAAGCTCGTCAAAAGGACACTTTGGAGTTCAGCTGCACTTGAGCTTGTGCTTGTGAGTGCACCTCTGAGATGTGTGCATGGAGCTCGCGGGCACCACGAGCAGGACAGCGAGTACAAGTCCTCCATGATGCAATGGGGTGGCAAGATGCAGGTTCGGAGACGTTGCGTAGAGTTGCGGAAGTAGGGAAATCATGCCACTTGCTATCAGGCAGACGCAGACCAGAGCTGGCCTTGGTGAGAGCTGCATGCACCATGTGCCACTCTGCCACTATGTTGGGTAATAGTGGGTGCCACTGGGCTTGTTCTCGTAGCCGCTGCATAGCTGAGTAGGAAGATGTGCTGGTTTGGCTGGGTGTTCTGGTCCTTGGCCTTGAGTCATTCATTCATTGAGGTGGCAAGAGGAGGAGCGAATGAAAAAAGCTCAGCAGCAAGAGGCGCTCCCATTGGGGAGGTGTCAGGTGCACTTTGTCCCCAGTGTGTCACCGCTTTAAGGCTTTGCGGAAGTTCAACGAGGAACAAGCCAGGCATGCAGAGGTGGGATTGCCTTGAATGGTGTTTGGGGTTTAGGGTTTAGGAGAAGGAACCATGACGAACTGTGGGAAGCGACCTGAGGCTGGTCGTCAGCGGAAGCGGGCGGAGGCGCGTCTGGTGGCTCAGCTCGAGGAGGACATGGCCAAGCAGGTGGGCAAAAATTCAGAAGCTGTTGCAATTTGGATTGTCACTTCCGTCACGTCTTCAGTGCTCGGTTGGAAGGCAGCCGAAGCCAAGCTTCAGCAAGAAGAAGCAGAAGAACGGAAACGGCGCAAGCAGCAGGCACAAGATGCGCAGCAAGAATCTAGGTGGATCAGGAAAGGCACTTCGCGGTTGTTTACGCAGGTATATTGCAGGAAAAGAGCCTGCCATCACTGATACTTGGACGGTGTCTGTAAACAGATCACGTGTACTGGAATTTTAAAGTAGAATCTGTGGGGCTGAGGTTTGAGGGAGAGCTGAGGCGAGGGCCCTCTCAAGATCTCTTTCAAGACTTCTCAAAGAATCAAGAGGCACAGCAATGGCACAACGTGAATACGCCGGCGTCTCTGAAGAGAGAGAGAGAGAGAGAGAATGCAAAATGATGCAAAGCTCGGGTATTTCTTAACTGTTCCTGTGCTCCCGCATATTCTGGCATACTTGTAGTAGTCCAGGAGAAGATATTGGCAGATGTAAGCAGCGCAATTGCATGGATCTCCTCCGGAGGAGATTGCCAAGCAGATGGCAGACGCAGCGAAGCAAGCTGTCGAGCAGAAGGCGAGGTAGCGCCCTCTTCTGGCTTGCACTGTGATTCTGATGCATTCCGATGCACCCTTAGGCGATGCAAAAGCAAGAGGAAGCAAAGAAGGCTCCTTGAAGCAGCTATCATTCCGCCAAGTCTTGCGAGATGATGGAGACGTTATTGCCTGAAGTCACTTAATTACGCCTTGCTCCTTGGTTCAATGTGACGGCCTTAGCAAAGAAATCGAAGAATCGGTGTGGGTGGTGAGGACGGTGCGCTTTTAGGAACGAATCCCCTGCAGGACGTTGCGCTGATGCAGGCTCAGATTGCTTGGAGCTGAGCATAAACATGACCGCCACACCATGGTTCTCAGATTTTCTCAAATGCTCAGGCGCTGATGGAGGACCAGGAAAGGAGACGCTGGCAGCCCAGCTGCTGCACAGGGCTGGATCAAGAAGTGCACCTCGCTCGAGATGCCTCAGATGCCGGCTGCTTGTAGAGCAGCGCTCAGGCGCGGAGGCCATACAGAAAATCAGAGACAAGCAGGCACGACTGAACCGAGGCTGAACCATGTCTCGGCTCTCGGGTGATGAGTGCAATGGCAAGATGGAGTTGGAAACCTCTGCATGCCGACTTATATCATATAACAGATGCACATCATACTAATCCTTGCCTGCACAAATCCAGAAAGGCACATCATATCATGACAATCAAAGAAGACATACGCAGACCTGCCAGCCGGACCCGCGTGACCAGAGAGAAATATGCTGCGCTTCGCAGCTTATCACGTCTCAAAAATGCTGACATTAGGCGGACAGGTCACCGAGTGGAGGGGTGGAGGGGGGGCGCGGAGACGCCTGGGAGACACCGGGGAGACACCGGTCGGCCAGGCCTCTGAGTGAATTGAGAGTATTGAAGTGGAGTGAGCGGATCCGGCAGGGCCATGCCATGGCCCAGTACGAGGCCTGTGCAAGGTGTGAAGCCTCGAGCAGTCGAAAGCCCTTCACTGCGTTGCACAGGCAGGAGCCGGAAGTCAGCTGGCAAAGCTCCAGCAGGAGGCAGCTCTCGCATCATTGCGAATCATTGCATCATGTTGATGCTTTGTGGACTCTGCCCATCTCTGCCTAGTGTTGCCAAACACCGACAAAGAATCCAGTGAATCCCGAGAAGGGCGCATCGGTTCAAGTCGGGTAGCTTCGGCCTTCTGCTGGCATGGCGCTGGCTGCAGTGGCTGCAGCGGCACCTGTGGTGGTTCCTCCCCAAGCTCTCTTGCAGAGGGGCGGAGCACCAGCACTCGGAGCACCCGGAGCACGTGTGCCACGAAGCTCGGAGCACTTGAAGTCCGGAGGCGCCGGAGGCAGAGGAACGTGGAGTTGGGGCGGGCTTGTGTGCCTGAGTGGTGCCGTCCTCAGCTCACGATCCTTTTCCAAAGTGGCGCTACTGGCCACAAAGTCTGCAAAGCCTGCCAAGACCGGAAAGAGGTCTAAGAAAGAGAGGAGGGGCAGGAAGAAGCCCTTCGAACCCAGCAAGCAGTTGGGCGCCACTGAGCCCCTGGGTTTTTGGGATCCCTTGGGGATCTCTCCGAAAGACGAGCAGACATTCTATGAGTATCGAGTTTGTGAGATCAAGCATGGAAGAGTTGCCATGATGGCTTGTATAGGGGCTGTAGGCCAGCATTTCTTGAGGTTCGGCTGGTTCCAAAAGACAACCTGGGGTGAGCCCATGCCTACCGGCTTCGCTGCGGTCTTTAGCAACCCCGCTGCCTTTGGCATGATCGTCTTGACGGCGATTGCGGGGCTCCTGGAGTTCACACTTTTCAAGGATGACATGTCCAAAGGAGCTGGGAACTTTGGAGATCCGCTTCGCATTGGCCAGTACTTCACAGAGGACATGGACAACATGCGCAACCGAGAGCTCAACAATGGACGCTTTGCCATGTTTGCCATCATGGGGATCATCGCTGCAGAGGGCGCAACAGGCAAAGATGCTATCGAGCAGTTGGGCTTCTGAAGAGCGGATCTCCCTGGAAGACCTCACAGACCCTAGCCCTAGCCGTTGAACCGTACTGGTACCTGTCCATTTGAGGAGATGACACTCGTGCACCAGACAAATTCACAGCGTCAAGTTGCCGTTTTCAGTTTTCAAGCGCCGACGTTCGCTTCAGATCAAAAACGCATGAACATGTAGCTCTGTCTGTCCGTCTGTCCGTCTGTCTGTCTGTCTGTCTGTCTGTAGGACTTGGGAATGTGCACGTTCCACGGAACAGCTTCATATTGTACAAGGTCTGCGGCATTCAAGCAACCTTTAAGTGCAGACAGTGAAGCGCCGCAGCTATTCGCATCTGGCAAAGTTGGAACTCATCCTTCCATGAAATCTCGTGAGCTGCAAGTCATGCGTAAGTTACGGTAAGTGTAAGGAACCCGTGTCGATGGTGTTGGTGTTGCTGTTAGTAGCAGAATGTGAGCCGCTGCTCCGATCATGAATACGACGGAACCGCCCGATGCCGCGACGTGGGAGCGCAGCGCGGTTGCCTACGTATTAACTGCTCTGACGCTGCTCATCACAGTTCATGTTTACTTCGAGTGCAAGGGCTACTTGGCAAGCACGGCGAGCTCACCCTTATTTGTTCCTTTTGATGGCTTTATGTATTAAGTTTGGAAATGTGCATGCAAAGATTTCCCGTTAAGCTGCTGACAAGGCAGAATGAGATGGCATTCAATCGACTGGAAGCACATCTCTGGAAGCTCTCGGGGCCTGAGTTTACGATGCATGGCAATCTACAGGCTTTGCTGCTTCTTTGTCGTGGTGATCTCTGAAACCATGATGGTTTCGCAGGCTGGGGACAGCCCGCTCGTAAGCTCCTGGATGGCCTTTGCCACTTTCACAGTATGGAGCTGGACTTTGATTGGACTGTATAATCTCCTTACGGGCTGCGCATCGATCGTCGATGCCATGGGCATGCGCCCCACAGGTGTTCTGGCCAAGGTCTTCTGCTGTTCAGCCTGGGTACTGTTTGAAGTTATGCTTCCGGTATCCTGCCTCATCTTCCTCCTGGTTTGGTCTGTTCTGTTGCCTCTGGCATACCAGACATATCACAATGACGCGGGCCTTCTGTCCATACCTGCCCTTGCGGCTCACAATCTGAACTTTATTTTCATGCTGACAGAGACGTTTTTAAACAGGCTCTGCATAACAACCTACCATCTGGTCTTCATGTTCTACTATGGAGGGATCTACGTCATCTTCTCGTGGTTTTTCTTTGCAGCGTACAACTTTTTCTTCTACTTCTTCATTGACTGGAGGTACTCATTTGTACTAGTTGGCTACACGGGCTTGCTCGGCCTGCTTGCCATATTCTTCTTCATTGGCAGATGCATTGTGAATTGTATCAAGCCATCGGTGTACACTTGGGAGCTGGACCTACAGTCGGAATCAGACACGGACGAGACATCTGACTCCTCTGAGCTGGATAGCTGGGCGTAGCCAAGTTGAGTCGAGTCAGTTGTTGATAGCGGGCTTTTTTCGACACTGATAATTAGTTAATTGCAGACGGGAGTGCTCGGAAAGGTGCCGTGAAACGGCCAGGAGATCGCCAGAGAACGCACTCTGAAAAGTCGCCACCAGGGCGCATCAAAGCGCAACGAGACGACAAAAACACTAGGAATAGTAGAGATAGTAGAGTCACAGGGTCTAGCCGACTTTTGCGCAGCATGTCAGACATCAGCAGAAGAACGGCTGCTTCAACAGGAGGAGGAGCGGGCTCGAAGATACCAGCAAGAGAAGAACGCACGAGACGAGGCACGTCGCTGCGTCGCCCTTTCTTTCACGTTGAAGCCACCAAGCGTCTTCTCTCGCAACTTATCTCAAGCCTGTGCCCAATACCTGCCAAAGTACGTTTCTTGTCTCCGCCTGTGGCGTGTGAAGACAGGCCTCCTTCAAGGAGAAGTGTGGCTGCCACGCTTGCCATAGAAATTGAATCCATCCCCATGGGGCTTGATTCCGAACCCCAGCGATTTAACGGACTTTGAGGAAGGAAGACCTGAAGATGCTGCTCTGCTACTGCTCGAGCGATGCAAGCAGAACTGTCCTAGATTGGAGCTGCCGCAAGTTCTTTTGGCTTCCAGAGGAGGCCCTTTAGAGTCTTTACTAAAAGGAGTGGGTAGTGAGATGTAGTGACTTACGAGATCGGTTGATCTGAATCACGTGCCGCTGTTCCCCCCAGCTGCGGGCGCCCTGGAGAGCTGCTTGGCACAAGGTGCGGCAACATGTGGCAACTCTGGAAAATCTCAGAGAAATTAGGGTGAATTAGGCGCATAAGATGTTCCGAGTGCTTTGAAGGGGATGGATTTGCAGCCTCCTGTCAAGAGAGCACGCCTGGAGCCTGGACGGAAGGCAGAATAGAAGCAGTGGACAGCAGGGGCTTAAACATATGCAAAAGTCCATGAAAGTTATGTTACTATGAAGCTGCAGTCAATCCACGGTAGCTGTGGTTACACGCATAAAGAGGTCGCTTTGAGCCGGCTCCTGTTTCCACAGCGCGCCATCAGCACTGTCAAGACGTGGCAACGGCCTGACTCTGAGAAAAGAACTGCCTTGATTCTCCATCCGGGGCCGAGTCGCATGTCGGAGTGTGTAGGTGTGGTCACGAAAGGTCAGGCGTGGGAGCGGGCCGGGCCAGAAAGTGTGTCGCTTGTCGGGGTTTTCATTGGCAAGCCACAATGCTTGCAGTAACTGCGGCATTTGGAGGGCATCAGGAGGGGGGGGCTCTGGGACGAGGCGAGCGCAGCTACGTGTGTCGTGAGAACAAGCCCTCCGCATGTGCTGCCGCGTCACGAGGTCATGGATAAACTGATAAACAAACAGTTCGAGGTGGTGTTGCCTCATCATCTTGCTGCTATACACAGCCTCAGATGTCAGTCCCCAGGTTTGGCAGGTGCCAGATGCCTGATCAGGAATGCGCATATACGTATACATAGTGCCCAATTTGGCGATTTGCAGCAACCTGCAACCTCTGTGAGCTTGAGGGACAGAACATCTCCTTGCGTGAGGTTCAGAGTCAATATTTGGATGCTTCAATCGTTGATGAGTGAAGGGTGTGTACTCGTAAAAGCACTGATGTGATTTCGGCTTCTGCCGCGTACATAGGCGTTTTCGTCGATGTGACCTCACGCATAAGCCGGCCTTGACTAGAATGTAGACAACGTAAACGCATCATGCTACATACTCGCATGCCCCCATGTCAGGGCCCCTTGGCTCAGGATGACAGGAGCTTCGACGCCGACCGTGACAAGCTGACACTAAACGGCAATTCGCCATACGCAATCACGTGTTCTCGCACAACGTTTTCGGCTTGCACAACCATAACCGTTCTGCTCTAAATAGGCTCGGTGAGCTGGCAGCTGGCGGTCCCCTGGCACCAGAACTATTGCCGTGGGCGGGTGTGCAGGCTGGTGCGTTTAACATGACGGGTTAAGCTCTCCGGCTTGTTGAGTCATTGAGGATGCGAACGTGTGTTTATTTTAACCATTTTTAACCGCTAACGCGAGGCAAGGGTGCCGAGGCTAATGCAGGGTTCGCGGGCGGGGCTCATAGGGCGCACAGGGCAGAGGTGTCGAATCCAGCGGCCCAGCTGCCGCAGCCGTGACAGCTCGTCAGCAAGAGGGGGTAGGGGAAGTGGGGCCACGACGACGCGTGGGGGCTGCTGGTATTGTTCGGGGGGGCGGGCTCTGGTCTGACACGTCGTCTGCAGTACACTGATCGGCTAGGGGGTACCCATTCCGGACCAAAAACTCGGCCGGAAAGGAGGGCTGGGCAGACCTTTCGAAGGTTCCCCAAACCTGGCTCTGAACGCCTCACGTTTCCGGCCTCGGCGGATTGCGAATGGACGACCGAGCCATTATTTGGTTGTGGATGCTTGTAGAGTCTCCAAGTTGTACACAGCAAAGTGCGTTACAGTGCCTTAAAGTGCCTTACAGTGCCTTAGCCAGCAGTGAGGTCTCAGTGCACTGTCAGGAAGTTGAGAGTGAGATGGAGCTGGAGATGTGGCTTTGGACCTGAGAGCTGGAAGCCTTTGCTCTTGACCAGCTCTTGAATCTCTTGAGGACAGGTACTTGAAGTGCCGAAGGCGGGAGAACCTCGAAAGCCTTTGCTGAGCGTGTTGACATGGCCTAGCTCGCCTGCAACTTGGTCACGGACGTGCACGTGCAAAAATCCGACCTCAGATGCCACGGCTGCACCTTCTGCGCATGTGCTGGGAACCTGCATGGATGTTGGACCAGTGGCATCCACAGTTGCCTCCGGGAGCCGGTGACCGGACCATTGAAAGCCAGAACGGCGCTTGTCATAGAACGGCGCTACATCCCGATCTAGCAATGCGAGCGGGCCCAAAAGAAGGTCCCTGCTTGCAGCCATGCTGAGTCATAGGCTCGTCGTCATCGTAGTCACACTGCAGCGAGCGCATGTGACAACGCGACACATGCGAAGTTCAAGCCTCGAATGCCAGGCAGAGCAAGCTGAAAAGGATGCACATGGAGGGGGCTGCTTGGCTGATCTTGGCTGCACTTTACATCGCTTTGGTTGGGTCGAGCGTGCTGGCCACAGGCAGCGTTCCTCTCCAAGCAAGTCGAGGAGCAAGCCTCCCAAAAGGCGCGCGCTGATGGGATGCACATGCTGCACGCGGTGAGCCCACATTTGCTGAATACTTCAAGTATTGTTCAAACCCATACGATCCTGCGAGCGAAGTTCTTCCATTTACGAGATGATCTCCAGTCTAGGCAGCAGAAAAGGAAGAGCAGCGGAAGCGCCGTGAGCCCGGACCCACCCTGCACGCTTTGGACCCTGTTGCCCTGGGTGTCTTTGGAGCGACGACCAGGGCCTGGATAAGTAGCACAGGGTCATAGAGGTGCTGCAATTCAGGAGACTCAGAAGTTACCACAATTACCATGTCAGAAAAGCTTTTCAATGCTAGCAACTGACAGGCATTGCTCCATACGTTTCGGATTCCAGCTGTTCAGCAAGAACTGCAGGTCGAGAGTGCTCAGACCGAGATGCGGCAGCTGCTCTTGAGGAGGAGAGGCAGCAGGCGCACAACAATCAGAAAAGACCATGTTTATCGAGTTTCGGTAGGGTAAGTCCTGCGCTTTCAAGTTAAGCTTCGGCGGTGCGATATAGGTTTGGCTGCTCGCGGGTCGTGGGTGGGGTGGCGTGGCGTGGCATGAGGTGGGGTGAGGTGGGTGTGTGCGTGCACGTGTGTTGACGGCATCGGCTCGAATAAAGCAGCTGCCGAACAGTCGAGGCGCTGGAGAGGAAGCAGCGGGAGAAGGCCACCATGTGGAGCTGCATCTTCATTATAGCGAGCCCACCTGGGCTCAGCCAAAAAAGCAGCCTAGCAAGTTTGACGAGTTCACTTCTTTTTGTTGCGCAGCATAATCCCTCGAGCTTTGCCGCTGTAGATGGCCTTGCCCTGGTGTCCAAGAAAGATCCAGACAGCAGGATCCAGGGCTTGAATCATTTGCTCATACTGCCTCCTATTGTCTCCAGGAGAATGCTGCGTTTCTCCAGCAGCAGATGAGCCAGAAGGCCTTGTCTGACGTGGGGGCATACGGACTAGAAAAGGAGACGTTGCATCATAGGTGCCATGGGCACTGTGCAGGCGTAGCTCAACACAGCACCCATGGCCCAAACAAACACATTTCTGTTGCAAAATTCTGTCCACTGCCCAGTTTGCCGCCAAGCTGGCGAACGACCAGATGACGCAGGCTCCAAAAGCTCGGATGCTGTTGAACTCTCATGCGCCATGAGGCAAGCTTGTCAACACAAGAAACAACCACGACTGTTGATTTGTAGTAGCTGGGTCCCGTCGCCATGCGCGCGAACCAACTTCAAGGAACCACAGGTCCAGAACGAATGCGCAGATCAAGAGCATGCAGAACTTCCCAGTCTGTGGCTTTGGTGCCCGGTGTAGCCTCTCCAGAGGCATGGTATGGCATGTCATGTTGGCTCCTTTACGTTTTTTCAGAAATATTTGGTACATCTCAGCAGCAGCATAGCACATAGCATTCCAGCGTCACGTGACAGCCCACGGGCATGCAAGTTTGTGAAGTTTTTGGCCAGGTTGAGCAGTCGATGAACAAGGCCACAGTGGTGTCTTGTGTGAAGAGTTCTGGAGTTGTTTGCATCCGGCAGCAACCAGGAGGCTCCTGAAGCGACAACAAGAGTCTATAGTCTTTGATGAGTGAGATGTCGTTGGCCAGTTGGACTCGTCCATGCGGTTCCATACCAACTTGTACCAACCGATGCTATATGTTTTTCTCAGAAAGGCCAGGGATGGCCAGAGTAAAGGGCCGCCGGCTGAAGCTCCCCCTTTCTGCCTTTGACATTCTGACATTCAATCTCTCTTTTCCAAAATGCGCATTGATGTTGCCCTTCGCGACCATGTCCCAGTCTCCAGACTAGACAACTTGTCGATCTGGTCAGGAAAGATTGGAAAGGGCCAGGCGGCCTGGTCCCCAAAATTGAGTGAAGAGTTGATTAGAACCAGACATTGCTTCCACCATCTTCTGCGAAGTGTAGAGGCCCCTTTGCAAAGTTGCATGAGTTGGGCTGCGTGCAAAGCGGAGACCCCGCCGGGTTTCCCGGTGCCCTCTGCCAAGGCTCATGCAGAATCAGCTCAGGCACCGCCGTGATCGCAATAGCCGTCCGATGGCACCACTTTCGCAGTCACCGGAGCCTTTTTCTCGCCTGGCAGGGAAGAACTGGCAGTCGCCACATGAGCTGGAGAAGGAGCGATCGTGTTCCTTTGGAATTATGCATGGGACAATTATTGTACGACTGGTGAGGGCGGACTGACAAAGGGCGGCTTCGTCTGCAGCGACTTTCGGCTGGTACCTCTTGGAGGAAGAACAATCATGAATAATCGCCAGGGCACCTGGTGGAATAGGCTGGTTGCAAAATTGCATAGCCAGGTTTCACAAAAGTAGGAATGCACAGGCCAAGCGTGCCTGCAAGACCTGCCCTGCCAAATTGGTGGGCAGGTTGATGTAAATGGTGCTATCAATGCCATCGCTTACAGCCTTTTGCAAGGCTGTGTTAACGAGAAGGTTTGAGGTCGGCTGCTGAGCGTCGAAGAGTCAAATAGGAAGTTGGGTTCCTGCCAAACGTATCTGCAGCGACAGCGAATTCAGTCAAAGCTAGAACACCCTTGCCAGGTGCTACGTGCAGCTAACAGGAAGCGCGGGCAAGGCGCAGCTAGTCACCAGTCGCTCTCTTGGCGAAGCACAAATGTTCCCGGCACTCCAGTTGCGAGGCTGTCTTGCTCACAAGCCTGACGCAAGATGCTGCCAACCGAGCATTGCCCCCAGTCTCTTTCAATGTCTTCCAGCTTGCTGAACCATGGTCGCGGTCACTGTGATTCTGAATCCTTGTTCTCTTTTCAAAGTCGACCAGATCAGCCCCTGAGTATACCATTAACCCGATGTGAGGCAGTCGACCAGCTCAGATCGTCAGGCTTTGTTGCAGAGGCCAGAAACTGTGTCTCCCCACGAAGTGAGGAGTCTGAGACAAATGTGATGACCGTGTGAATGTGGGGAGGGCGCGGCACTTGCACGTAGGAAAAACATGATGCTGCATTCTACACAAGCATCGGTTTTGTTACGGGGGCTGCTGTTCCTGCGTTTCAATTCCCAGGTCGAAGCAATGCCTCCGAAGAAGAAGGCATGAAGCTACGCATTGCTGCGAGAATGGAAAAGATACATTCGGCAAACTCTACGTTTTTTCTCGCAGCTTCTGCTAGACAATCCGGCGCTGCGTACACATGCGCGAATGAACACTTGTGCGCACAGAGGGAGATCCAAGTGTGCGTGCGCTGGGGAAGTTGCATAGCAACGTGTCGCTGAACTGCGAACACAGCAGTCCGAATGTCCATGCGACGGAGAAAGATCTTCGCGCACGCAGGTCGGGACGCGGCCGACGCATGTGCTTCAGAGATGCGCGTCAGTTGTGGCACGAGCCATGCCTGTGTGACGGAAGCGCTTGTGCCATGTGTGCCAAAGGGTCGCGGACGCACGGGGCGTGAACGCAGCAGTCCACGAAGTTTCTTGGCGCGTGGCGGGGATTCCGCGTGTGCGCGCGGCTGTTGCCCTGATGCGTGATTTAACATTATTTAGCCTTTGCTTTATAAAGGCACCCACCCCTTCCATGGCAGTCCTTGTTTTGCGTTGGCGGGGATTCCGCGCTTGCTCCCTGACGCGTGGAGTAACCATATTAGGCCTTTGCTTAAGAACCCGCCCTTCTGAAGAAGTGCGTCACTCGAGTGACGGAAGCGCTTGTGCCAGGCATCGCGGACACACGGAGTGTGAAGGCAGCGGTCCACGACAGTTTCTTTGCGCGTGGCGGGGATTCCGCTTGTGCTCGCGCAACAGTTTGCCCTGACACGTCATTTGAGTCATTTGACATTATTTAGCCTTTGGTTTTGCACGCACCTTCCATAGCAGTGCTTGTTTTACATCGGCAGCTGTCCAGGGTCCAGAGGAACGCATCTTTGCTTACCGGGGATTCCACGCAGGAAGCGCAGCAGTTTTTCCCTTTTCCCAGATGCGTGACGTAGCCATATTTGGCTTTTGCTTAAGAACCCACCCCTTCTGTATCCTTCTGTAGCCACGCGTGACGTGCGTCGGCAGCTTTCCTGTCAGGGCCTTTTTGGCATTTGCTTCCGTGCTCACCCCTTTTTGTGCTTGGCGCGCAGTGCTGCCCAGCATGTTTAGGGGCATCAAGAAATTTAAAAGACTTTAAGGAAGTTTAGAGGCCTCAAGAAACTTTATAGGGATGTACGGGTCAAAAAAATTAGAGACTTTAACTTAGACATTTCCTTGGAGGCCCGTAAAGTATGATAATTTCGGGACAATACGAAACTTAGGGGATATCGAGAACATGATGATTTATATCATCGTATCGTTTTCTTGATATTTCGATTTATGATTTCATTTGATGAAACAAACAGAGATATTTTCGGAACATTTATTCTTTAATATCCCTATAAAAGGCTACGGGCTCGACCCCTATTTTCGCTCTGCGGCCGCCCCGTCGGATGCCCCGCCTCCTCTTCCGGTCCATTTGGCTGCTTGTGAGGGCCTTGCAGGGGGATCCTGAAAATTCCGGGAATTTTAACACTTTTTGTCTAAAAATCCTGGGAATTTTGGGAATCACCCGGAGCTGAAAATTCCCGGAATTTTAGGAATTGTCCGGATTGAGGTTTGGGCTTGCCGGGTTGGATTTAAGGTTCCAGCGCAACAGTGATGACGTGGGTGCCCCTTCACCTTCAAGGAAATCTTCAAGGAAATCTCTTGGTCCAGGGTAGTTCCGATGACGGTCGCCGCCCGCCAGCTGTTCAAGGGGGTTCGGCCTCACGATCACATATCAGCAACAGCTCTCGAAAAATCCTAGGAATTTAAATCCCGGGAATTTTCGGGATCCCCCTGGTTCAGGGTTTTACGCTTTACGGTGTAGGGTTTTGGGGTTTAATAGAAATTGTATAGGGTTTGTGTCCGGAGTTTTGTCGTGTTTTGGGGGGGTTTTGTTTTTTGCTTTTGCTGTAATGGTTTGGGTTCTGTCGGGTGTGGCGGGGGGTGGGTGGTTTTGGGGTGCTGAGGGGTTGGGGCTGAAAGGCTGGGGTTTTGGGGAGTTTTCCCGAATGCCCGTGGTGGTGGTCCCGTGGTGGTGGTCCGTGGTCCCGTGGTGTTCGTCGTGGTGGTCCCACAGCGTGGTGGTGGTCCCGTGGTGGTGGTGCTCCTTTGGTAGTGGTGGTCTGTCGTGGTGGTGGCGGTGTCCGTGGTGGTGGTGAGCACTCACCGGGATGGCCCCGGCTCGCCGCGTGGTGTTCCCGTTGTGAAGGTGGTGGTGTCCCGGTCATGTGGGTGCCGTGTGGCGGTTTTCCCGTTGCGTAGTAGCCGGAGGTGGTGGTGGTCTCGTGGTGGTGGTCCCGTGGTGGTCCGTGGTGGTTGGTCCGTGGTGGTGGTCCGTGGCGGGGGTCCGTGCGGGTGGTTGTGTTGTGGTCGCGGTGGTGGTCTCGTGGTGGTGGTCTGGTGGTGGTCTCGTGGTGGTGGTCTTGTGGTGGTGGTCTCGTGGTGGTGGTCTTGTGGTGGTGGTCTCGTGGTGGTGGTTTTGTGGTGGTGATCTCGTGATGGTGGTCTCGTGGGGATGGTCCGTGGTTTGGGATCTTGTTGTCAGGAATACCTGGATTATTTGAATTTCGATTCATAGAATGGATTCTATAGGATCATCGAAATCCAATGTCTTTGCGCAATGTTTTCGGATCTTTAAGAATGACTTATGAATATTCTTTTCATTCGAATTCTTTGTAGGATGTCCCTCGCGTAGGATCATGGATCGAATCTGTTTCTTGAACACGATGGATAGTATTGGAGGAAATTGAAATTATATTTCGTTTCATCAGAATATTTTTTGAATCGGGGGCTCGTCTCATTTTTGATTCTTTATATTTAGGAATCTTCGATTCTTCTTATTCTTTTTTCGTCTTTATGGGATGATATATAATTGGGGGTGATGATGGATTTTTAAGTATATCGAGCGATCTTGGAGAATTCGAAATTCATCTTGCTCTCGTGGATGAGGATTCTCTTTAATTTATTAGGCGCACAGAATGCTTGGATGATGAATTTCATGTATAGAATAAATTTCTGGGTTCGAATTTGGATATTTTGTTTCTTTAGGCAACCAGATCCTAAGTCTTAAACGACAATCCCTAAATCTTGCCTTCTTACTTCATCATTCATTCGAGTTCTTATTGACGTTCGCACGTTAGACTCTCAGAATTCTATAAAGGGATCCCGAAATTAAATGATTTTTTATTTGTCCGTATTTCTTCAAAGCTTTGACATACGTCTTCTTCCATTCAATAGGCGAATATATCGTCGATGGAATCGACGGGTCCCCTCTAGTATAGATATAAATATAAAAAAAAATCCATAAAAGGATCATGAAAACCCAATAGAAGTGAAATATCATATAATAAGATCCAAAAATATTCTTTGAACCCCATGCAAATAATCATATATAAGCACGATATAAGGACCTACAAATATTTATAATTATAATTTAAATATTATGAAAATGATTCGTATCTGTCCTTATATTAAAAAAATCAAATTGCGATCAACCCGGTTGATGAAATTCCCAATTATTGTATACATACTTATCTGATATATGAATGTAGAATAATAGAAATCAAAAATATCCATTTTTGCATGGCGGCGATATCAACTTAAATAATTTTCGATCAACAAAAATCTTAGTGTAAATAATTACATAATTTCTTTTGCACATCCTAAATTCCATTCTCCAAATTTCTTTCTCCATTCTAGATATTGCCTCCATGCCTGCTAGATATCTTCTTATCTTATCATATCTTACGTCATTAAAAAGCTATAATTTCCCTTAGAATATGAGTCGATACCAAAATTATTTGTTTTAACCCTTCCTTGATTTTAAATTAATATATCCCCTATCGTTTTCCATATTTTCCATCTACCACACTTTCATCCTATAGTATCAAATAAGAATATCATTTTAGTGCATCCCCTATCGATCCTCGGTATTTTGCTGCAACAACTACCCCCTCTACTGAAATAAGTAAGTAGTAATTTTGATCGTGTCTCATAAAATTTTGCGGAGAGGGGGGGTGCGCAATCAATACGCTAAAATAGTGGTCTATTTGAGCATACATTATCTAAAGTGAGTATTTCGGAGAGCTCCAATTCCTGGATCGCGGTCTCCATAGAGCGCAAGTGTGGTGCGTGCGGAATATGAAGTGGAGTGCAAGACGTTCAGGGGCGGCCATTATAGTGTTAATATGTGGTGGAGGGCAGAGTGTAGTGTTGAGTTTAGTGGGTAGGGGTCTTAGTGGTGGTAGTTGCTACAAGCGGCTAAATTAATTCGCATCTTCGCGTAAGAAGTCACATCTCCCCAATGACACGTAATTGCGAACGAAGTCACATCACCCCGCGTAAAGTCGTATCCCAGAGACACATGTTGAAGCCTTTCCCCCAATGTGCACGCGCCGCACGCGCATGCCCTCGATACACATGCAAAATACGTACTTATCACCGCACGCCTGAGAGGGAGCACATTTTTGTCAACGTGAATTCTGCTTAGGAGTGCAAATGAGTTCTGACCAATCTTGGACTCGTGAATCCCAGTGTGCACGCGCCCGAGATACGACTTTGCACCAGAAGATACGACTTAACCTACCCGCTTGTAACGTATGTATTTTTTGAGTCTAATCCATATCGGCGTCAGTCCAGGCTAGCTTTCGTTGTCCTCGGCATCGCTCCTCCGGTCATTAGAAATAAATATTGAAATCTCATCCATCAATGTTCGTCTGCATATTTAATATTATAGAATATTCCCCATCACCCTTGAGCTATAAACGTCATCAGCGAATTCGAAGTCCAACTCCGGGGAACATCTCTAAGTCTCAGTAGGGTTCGGGGTTTAGGGTTTAGGGTTGAGGGTTTAGGGTCTAGGGTTTAGGGATTAGAGTTTAGGGCTTAGGGGGCTTAGGGTTTAGGGTTCCTGTGCAAGTTCGAATATACGTCGATTTGGATTCTTGCTCTTTACTGTTGCGGACTGGTATGAGGGCCGAAGCCATGGTCTCACTATTTAACAATCAGCGGAGAAACAGCTGTCTAGTCACCTATGTTGCAGTAGCTGCTCGTAGGTAACCAGTAGATCTGCCAGCGGCAACAGGTGTGCCGCCAGCTGCAAAACCACCATGCATCACTTCTTGCCGAGCTTGCCGAAGGAGTAGGACATGCCGGCACCCACCACGAAGGCTCCGGCGATGGCGTTCCCGATGGTCACAGGGATGAGGTTCTTGATCAGAATATCCCACAACGTGAGCGGTGCGCCCGAGAAAAGCCCGGCCGGCAGGATGAACATGTTGGCCACGGAGTGCTCAAAGCCGATGGCGATGAACATGGAGATCGGGAACCAGACTCCCACCATCTTGCCCGACAGATCCTTGGCCATCGTGCAGAGCCAGACCGCCATGCACACCAGCCAGTTGCACATGATCCCCTTCACCACCGTCTGGCCAAAAGTCGAGCCGCACTTCTTCATCACCGTGTGGACGGCCATATCAGCTGCCCCGGCCGTGAACAGGCCCGTGTATCGGGCAACGACATCAATCAACAAGCAGCCGCAGATGTTGGCGACATAGGCAATGCACCAGTTTCGCACCAGATCCTTCACCTTGCACTTGCCCTCATAGACGCCAATCGCCATCGTTGCTGAGTTGCCAGTGAAGAGCTGCCCTCCAGTCTGGAGGACCAACAGCAAGTTGATCGGGAAAAGGGCGGCGAAGATGGCTTTCTGGTTGATGAACTCATGCGTGACGTTGCCGCCGATGACGAGCGACAGTAGACCTGCCATGCCCACGTAGCAACCACCCATGAATCCCGCGTGGAAGGTCTTCAGCCACGCCTGGTCCCGCAGATACTCCGACTTGTCCACAATCTCCTGGTACGTCTCCTGTGGCGAAGCCACCACGGCAGTGGACGGCCCCTCCCCTGCTGCCCGTCGAACTCCGCCGCCCCTTCGCTGCTTGCGCCAACGAAGGGCACCGGCCACAGTGAACGTCGCCGCCATGGACGTAAGGGCATACTTCACGGAGGGGTCCTCGGAGTAGCCGTTCACGAATGGCTGCCCGCGGGACTTTGCGGCGGCATCGGCGCGTGCCTCCAGGGTGGGCAGTGCCGGCTTGGTGGCGACCACGAAGGCGGGTGCGGAGAGTGCCATGCTGATCGTCTAGCTGTGCTGCTTCTGCTCTGCAGCGTGTCCAAAGGAAGCAACAAACAACAGACGAATGATGAAAGAGCACTGATCGAATAGCTCATATAACTCTAACACTACTAGAAGCGGCCACTCATACAAGAAGTCTGAAAGCCTCTACTGCCAACGGCACGGACATGTTCAGGAAGGATGCGATTGAACACGCTGAGCCCGTACATACCTGTCATTCAAGACCGAAACCCTAAACCCTAAACCCTAAACCCTAAACCCTAAACCCTAAACCCTAAACCCTAGAAAGGCAGGGGCTGATTTTGTCATCAGTAGGCGCACTCGCAGTCTGGGTCTAGGAGTATAGGCCATAGCCAGCCAGCCAATCCCAAGTAGCTTGCTATCTGGGGCTGCCACAAACTCATGGAGAAAAGAATAGCAATACAAATATATGTTCAAATGATTCAAATTGCACTCCACAAAATTGCAAATTAACCACGCCTCACTTCTTTTGGCCGAGCTTACCGAAGGAGTAGGACATGCTGGCACCCACCACGAAGGCTCCGGCGATGGCGTTCCCGATGGTCACAGGGATAAGGTTCTTGGTCAGAATATCCCACAACGTGAGCGGTGCGCCCGAGAAAAGCCCGGCCGGCAGGATGAACATGTTGGCCACGGAGTGCTCAAAGCCGATGGCGATGAACATGGAGATCGGGAACCAGATTCCCACCATCTTGCCCGACAGATCCTTGGCCATCGTGCAGAGCCAGACCGCCATGCACACCAGCCAGTTGCACATGATCCCCTTCACCACCGTCTGGCCAAAAGTCGAGCCGCACTTCTTCATCACCGTGTGGACGGCCATATCAGCTGCCCCGGCCGTGAACAGGCCCGTGTATCGGGCAACGACATCAATCAACAAGCAGCCGCAGATGTTGGCGACGTAGGCAATGCACCAGTTTCGCACCAGATCCTTCACCTTGCACTTGCCCTCATAGACGCCAATCGCCATCGTTGCTGAGTTGCCAGTGAAGAGCTGCCCTCCAGTCTGGAGGACCAACAGCAAGTTGATCGGGAAAAGGGCGGCGAAGATGGCTTTCTGGTTGATGAACTCATGCGTGACGTTGCCGCCGATGACGAGCGACAGTAGACCTGCCATGCCTACGTAGGCACCACCCATGAATCCTGCGTGGAAGGTCTTCAGCCACGCCTGGTCTCGCAGGTACTCCGACTTGTCCACAATCTCCTGGTACGTATCCTGAGGCGAAGCCACCACAGCAGTGGACGGCCCCTCCCCTGCTGCCCGTCGAACTCCGCCGCCCCTTCGCTGCTTGCGCCAACGAAGGGCGCCGGCGACAGTGAACGTGGCCGCCATGGACGTAAGGGCATACTTCACGGAGGGGTCCTCGGAGTAGCCGTTCACAAAAGGCTGCCCGCGGGACTTTGCGGCGGCATCGGCGCGTGCCTCCAGGGTGGGCAGTGCCGGCTTGGTGGCGACCACGAAGGCGGGTGCGGAGAGAGCCATGCTGATCGTCTAGCTGTGCTGCTTCTGCTCTGCAGCGTGTCCAAGGGAAGCAACAAACAACAGCCGAATGATGAAAGTGCACTGATCGAATAGAACATATAGCTCTAACACTACTAGAAGCGGCCGCTCTTACAAGAAGTTTGCGAGCCTCTACCGCCAGCGGCAGGGACATGTCCAAAGAAGATGTGATGCAACACGCTGAGCCTCTACAGATCTTTCACGCGTCTGATTTTCATCGGCAGGCGCGCTCACAGTGTGGGTGTAGGAGTAGCCGCAATCTCGTAGGAAAAAGATAGCAATGCAAACAAATCTTCAAATGATTCAAATTGCACTCCACGAAGTGGAAGCAACTGGTGTGCCGCCACCTTGCAAAACCACAATGCTTCACTCATCTTTCTTGCCGAGCTTGCCGAAGGAGTAGGACATGCCGGCACCCACCACGAAGGCTCCGGCGATGGCGTTCCCGATGGTCACAGGGATGAGGTTCTTGATCAGAATATCCCACAACGTGAGCGGTGCGCCCGAGAAAAGCCCGGCCGGCAGGATGAACATGTTGGCCACGGAGTGCTCAAAGCCGATGGCGATGAACATGGAGATCGGGAACCAGACTCCCACCATCTTGCCCGACAGGTCCTTGGCCATCGTGCAGAGCCAGACCGCCATGCACACCAGCCAGTTGCACATGATCCCCTTCACCACCGTCTGGCCAAAAGTCGAGCCGCACTTCTTCATCACTGTGTGAATGGCCATATCAGCTGCCCCTGCCGTGAACATGCCCGTGTATCGGGCAACGACATCAATCAACAAGCAGCCGCAGATGTTGGCGACATAGGCAATGCACCAGTTTCGCACCAGATCCTTCACCTTGCACTTGCCCTCATAGACGCCAATCGCCATCGTTGCTGAGTTGCCAGTGAAGAGCTGCCCTCCAGTCTGGAGGACCAAGAGCAAGTTGATCGGGAAAAGGGCAGCGAAGATGGCTTTCTGGTTGATGAACTCATGCGTGACGTTGCCGCCGATGACGAGCGACAGTAGACCTGCCATGCCCACGTAGCAACCACCCATGAATCCCGCGTGGAAGGTCTTCAGCCACGCCTGGTCCCGCAGATACTCCGACTTGTCCACAATCTCCTGGTACGTCTCCTGTGGCGAAGCCACCACAGCAGTGGACGGCCCCTCCCCTGCTGCCCGTCGAACTCCGCCGCCCCTTCGCTGCTTGCGCCAACGAAGGGCGCCGGCGACAGTGAAAGTCGCCGCCATGCACGTAAGGGCATACTTCACAGAGGGGTCCTCGGAGTAGCCGTTCACAAATGGCTGCCCGCGGGACTTTGCGGCGGCATCGGCGCGTGCCTCCAGGGTGGGCAGTGCCGGCTTGGTGGCGACCACGAAGGCGGGTGCGGAGAGAGCCATGCTTCTTCACTGGCTGCTCAAGCTGTGCGTCTTCCCCTTGAGTATATAGCTTCTATGTGCGGCGGCAGGATACTGTGCTGTCACGACAAAAAACGGCCTCCTGGTGTGCTGGCTGCTTGGGACACATATTAGCACACGGGGGCTTTTCCTTCTCGACCGCGCTCTGTACAGCTTGTCCGTGAAGGTGCCGAAGCCCGAACACACTTGGCATCACCTTCTATGGTACGTGGGTTTAGGGTTTAGGGTTTAGGGTCATTGACAATTCTGCCACTTTCAGCACAACTCTCCCTTCGTAGCACCTCCGACTTGATCTGACGAACTCTGTACATTCCGGGCGGAGCTCAGACCCGGCACAAAGGCATGCTGCGCAGCTATTCTAGCTATTCCTTGCTTCTCCCATAACCAGAGGAAAATGGTTAAACTTTAACATTCCTACTAAACAAGGAAACCCAAAAAGTCTAAAGTTCAACTAAAGGCGAAGTAAGATCTTCTTCGAATCTTCCGGGACATTTCGCACTACCATCTTGCACATCTTGCAACCCATAAGCTAGCAGTTGCCAGTACTTGTGGCAGGAAACACCCTAAACCCTAAACCCTAAACCCTAAACCCTAAACCCTCAACCCTAAACCCTAAACCGCAAGGGGTTCGTCGCAACAGCGGTCATATCTTCTCGGGGTGTCACAGCAACAGCTAAAGCAGCTAGGCAGATCAAGGGCCAAGGGGCGCTAGCTGTGTCAACTCAATCACTATCGGGTTTAGGGTTTGGGGTTTGGGGTTTGGGGTTTAGGGTTTAGGGTTTAGGTCGAATCCCAACCCTTCAAAACAATCGCGAACCCTCGCGCGCGGCTGGAAATCAGGGATCGCTCCCTGTCACTTGGCTCAGACATGCTTCCGCCTCCGGCGTGGTTCGTCAGTCCCGAAGCCGGTTGTGCTTCATTGAAGGTATTTGATCGCGGGAGTAGGGTTGTGTGTCATGTATGCTTTGATGGAACAGCTTCTGAGGCGTCAGAAACAACTTCAGCGAAAACGAAGGCCTTGTGAAGCTTGGAAGATTGTCGCTGCAAAGTTCGGGAGCGCAAAACAAGTACAAACGAAATGGAATCAATGGAACTCTCATTTGCGATTTTCATTCTGGTGCATTTGTCTTCTGTCACTGTCAATACCCATTGCCAGTTCGCACTCACCTACTCACCAGCCTCCTACACAATAAGCCCTGGACCCTAAACCCTAAACCCTAAATCCGAAACCCTAAACCCTAAACCCTAAGCCCTAAACCCCAAACCCTAAACCCTCACAGAAGAATTCAGACTTGATGGCCTGAACTGCAGGATGATCAAGAAGTGCCTTCACCTCTCGAAAGATTCCGGGCGACGCGGGGCTTGGGGCGTCGTACTGGTTCTGGTTTTAGGGGTTTAGGGGTTTAGAGATTTAGGGTTTAGGGTTTAGGGCTGAGGGTTTAGGGGATTAGGGTTTTCGGGTTTAGGGCTTGGGGTTTCGGGGGATAGTGGTTTTAGGGTTTGGGGCTTAGGAAAGTTCAGGGTTTAGGGGGTTCGAGTGTGGAGGGATTTGGGTAGTCATGGATCACGGCTTCAGCGGTAGAAATGGTAAATGTCTCTGGTCTCTCCTCAACGTGCAGGGCTACGTGGTGGTGGGACATATTGCTCTCGGTCCAATCCAGAAAACAAAATCGGGTCAAATCCTAAACCCTATAAACCCTATAAACCCTAAACCCTAAACCCTACACCCTACACTCTACACCCTACACCCTAAACCCTAAAAACCCTAAACCCACAGGTGCACTGCGCAAAGTCTGTATGGACTCCTTGTGCAATCTGATGACCGAGCCATCTGATGTTCCATCTGTCGGATGTCTTGATGCATTGGTGCAAAAGCCCTTAGTTGTCCAGCAACTTGGGGGAATTAGAGGTTAACCTTTGGGACTATAAGGGGATTATATTACCCCAAAAAGGTTAAAGGTTACCTACTCTACTACTAGGAACCCCTTAAGAACCCTTGCAAACCCTTAAAGCCCTGAGCAAAACCTTCACAACCCCGCTAAAACCCTCAAAACTAAATCCCTTTAAGAACTGAAAGGAAGGCCTTAACAAAAACCCTTGAAGCCTGTAAGCCCTAAGATTGCATCCGGTGAGGCTCCCACGTTGGCGACCTGATTTTTCGTCCTCGGCTTGCGGGTCGCAACTTGCGAGCAGCGGTTTAGGGCTTCGGGTTCCCTAAACCCTAAACCCTAAACCCTATACCCTAAAGCCGAAACCCTACACCCCAAATTCAGTCACCACGCTGTAAACATTCAGGGATTGCTGGGCATAGATGGAGGTGTCCCGGTTGGGGGGAGTTCCTACGTAAACAGCAGCCAGCAGTCGAGTATTTTGGAGGAGGGGGTACTTATTTGCTGGGTTCATACGCCCCAAGAAAGTGTACATCATTATCCCCAAAAGTGTGCAGCGTACTCATTCAGCTCTTCAGGGTATATTACCGGGGCAAGAACTAAACAGACCTGTGCTGACGTCGCGCATGCCACAGAAAGCGGGAAACACCCTAAAACCCTAAAACCCTAAAACCCTAAAACCCTAAACCCTAAACCCTAAAACCCTAAAACCTAAAACCCTAAAACCCTAAAACCCTAAACCCTAAACCCTATACCCTAAACCCTGCAGCAGGGCGCTGGGGTGTCATTTCTTCTTTAAGAATCGGAAGTCAGGAGAGTGCCCGCCTTCTCCCACTCCTAACATGGGGGGGCTTCCGAAAATAGGGGGTACCCTGTCTGGGGCTCCCTTTAAGGGGATTCTCTCCTATTTGGGGTATAAAGGGGTTTAGGGTTTAGGGTTTAGGGTTTAGGGTTTAGGGGTACCCTTAACTTTTGGCAAAGACCCACATGCCGGCAGAAGACATGTCTGGCCGATGGCCAGCAACAAGGCCATCACCGAGCATGAACAGGCCTGAGCGGGCAAAAGAGAGGGTATATAGGGGCCTTAATAGTAATAGGGTTTGGGGGGCTGTTGCAGTAAAATAATGAAGCTCCGACCCCAAGCCAAGCAATGCAGGAGCCTGAAGAATTACCATCTCACTCATATCTCCTCATAACCCCGGGTATCAGTACACTGTAACCCCAAAATATCCTAAGCTTCCCAAAGCATCCATGCCCGCAACGTCAGAACCCCATACTGCAAGCAGTCTGGCACAGCCTAAACATGAACCCGCAACCCTAAACCCTAAACCCTAAACCCTACACCCTAAACCCCAAACCCTAAACCCCACTCTAAGCCCGGCCCGAGGCCGAGGCGTCGTGCCTTGCCCTCCTTCTGGCGGGTGAGACCCTCCTGTGATTCAGGGCTTCTTGGGGAAAGCTTCAGGGTTTCGAGTAGTTGTGCTGGGTTTCGAGGGGCTTGGGTTCGAAGATTTAACATTTAAGGGCTTAGGGGGCGAGGCTTTAGGGGATTTCGGGCTTGGCAGCTACCTGGCCTGTGGGGTTTTGGCTTTAGGGCTTAAGCTACAGCAGTCCAACCTGTGAGGTGCTGCGCCTACCCAACCAAAGACACGAGGGTTTAGGGTTTAGGGTTTAGGGGTTTAGGGGTTTAGGGGTTTAGGTTTAGGGATTTAGCTGCTTCTGCCGCGCTCAAAGTGGCCTTCTCATCTTGCAAGGCCGCAAGCGCCTTGGTGTCGGATTCGGGGTTTAGGGTCGAGGCCAAACCGTGAACCCATGATCCGAAGGGGAAAACAAATCCTTGCATCGGCATGGCATGGCAGTGTTCACTCCGACCTAACTGTGTCACTGCCTGTCGGGCTGACGTCCTGGGGATCTTAAGCCCTAAAATTTGTGAGCCTTATGCCCTGAAGCCCTAGAATTTCCAAACCTTAAACACGAATCCTGCATGAGTCGCACGCACCGACCGGAGTAGCATCGGAAAGCAAAAACTTAGGCTCCGTCGCAGGTCATGCTTGGGACCTTCGCAGGCGCTGAACAGGTCTTGGGGCTTCTGAAGGAGGATTGAACTTCACTAGATGTAACCCTAAGCCCTAAACCTTTATTCCCTTCCCACAAAAGTGGATTGAAGGCCTGTCACCGTGACCCTGAGTTGGTGCTCTACAGGAGCCGAGGAAGAAGCGGTTTAGGGTTTGCGGCTTTGAGTTTAGGGTTGTCTGAGCAAACGTCTTTAAACCCTAAACCCTAGACCCTAATTCACCCTCAAGCCTTTCCCTGCGTCCAATGGGGCCCGGTCCATGTGATCAGGCTTCTATTTTAAGCCGACCTTGAAACCATGCATTCTGGCCTGCGGCTTAAGAGCCAAGGACACCCTAAACCCTCAACCTTAAACCCCTAAAACCCTCAACAGAACCTTGCCTTGCTGTGCACCCGTGTGCTACCCGCTGTATCTTCTGACCGGCGTGCGATCTACTCCTGACACCCTCGTGTCACCACAACGCGTTACCTGGCACCAGCTGCCAACAGCAACGGCTAGGGTCCCGTCCGGCCCCTGCCCATGCTTCGAAGCTCGCACCTGACGCGGGGGAGAGAGACTTATACATACCTTCAGCGGTTGCACTCAAGACAGACCAAGTCTTCTGCTCATCAAACGCACAGTCTCTAAGCCGGCAATAGGAAAGCTCGTGACCACGTTGTCTGCGGTCCACCAATACATAGGCGTAAGTTTGATTTGAATGAGAAGAGCTCACTGTTTGGGGCGCTACATCAATCAACGTGACCTTAAACCCGAAACTTTTAGAGCGCTCCAACCCGCTTGAATCCTGAAGCCTGGACCTTCCCGACTTTGCCCTCAAACTCAAACCCTGAATCCTAAACCCTAAGCCCTAAACCCTAAACCCTAAACCCCCTTGCGCCATGCCTCCCTTACGTGCTTTCAGTACAGGGCAACCTTGGGCCGCTGTGTGGCGGCTTGAGGGCCAATCAACGAGGCCCTGTATCAGACTAAACCCTAAACCCCAAGCCCCAAACCCCAAACCCTAAACCCTAAACCCCAAACCCCAAACCCCAAACCCCAAACCCCAAACCCCAAACCCCAAACCCCAAACCCCAAACCCCAAACCCCAAACCCTAAACCCTAAACCCTAAACAACCCTAAACCCTAAACCCTAAACCCTAAACCCTAAACCCTACACTTCGCTGAATCCTTCAACCCTCGCAGGCCTTGGTGCCGGTCACACCTCGGCCCATGGGATGAGGTGTTGAGAGCTTTAAGGCTCAGCAAAGGGAAGTTGCATGGGTTTAGGGTTTAGGGTTTCGGGTTTAGGGTTTAGGGTTTAGGGTTTAGGGTTAAGGGTTTAGGGTTTAGGGTTTAGGGTTTACGGTTTAGGGTTTAGGGTTTAAGGTTTAGTTAGGGTTTAGGGTTTAGGGTTTAGGGTTTAGAGTTTAGGGTTAAGGGTTTAGGGTTTAGGGTTAGGGCCCTATGGACTTACAGATTACATTGTGGGGTATACCAGGGATCCCCAGTTAAAGGCATACTAAGGGACCATGTAATCCTTGAAAACTTACAGTTAAGAGGGCTGGCTAGGGTTTAGGGTGAGTGGGCCTTGGGCTTTAGGGTTTAGGGGAATTTTGGGCCTTGAGTGAAGTGGACTAGTTTCCTAATGTTTTGGGACACTTGTCTAATTTTTTGATGTTAGGGGAGTCTATGGGCGAGTGGGTTTTTGTCGGTCGTCTGACAGCTGCTTGACTAGTGAAAGCCAGAGCAGGAGATGCTGAGCCCTAAGCCCTAAACCCGAAACCCTAAACCCTGAGGGTGAGAAAGTTGACGCCTGGCAGGCAGCTCGGGTGTCGACGCATGGAGTTGTTCTTCATGAAAAACCCCTGCGAACATCGAAAGTGCGAAGCTTTATTCAGGGTTTAGGGTTTAGGGTTGAGGGCTGAGGGGTCTGGGTACTCATTCTGAGGGAACATTAAAGTCAGTCGCGCGATGGACAGGTGCTATGTCGACGCCACAGGAGTAGCAAAACTGCAGAATGAACACATCAGCTTTAGGCCACGGCCCTCTCACAAACCAGCCTTGGTCTGGATGACCGTGTGCTGACAGGCCTGTTCACGACTGCAATGGACATGCGGCAGAAGGTTGGAAGAAAAAACCCTAGACCCTGGTTTAAGGTTTAGGGTTTGGGGTTTAGGGTTTCACCCTAAACCCAAACCCCTAAACCCTAACTTCTCTTCAGCCTCGCAGAATACACACCCCGGACTGGTCGCGACGTGTCGAAACTCACATGGCCGGCTCAAAGACTATGCCTAAAGGGCACATTCAGCTTCCTTCTTCGTGTGCCCATGTCTGCTCTACTGCCCCTGACTTGGCTGGCCCTCCCGTCCTCTAACGAGTTGAGCACAGCTGCCAGCTGCTTGTCCTGCCATCCGATGGCCGAAGTTCATGGGGCATTGCCCTGGAAGGATTCCCCCCTAGAATATTCGCACCGAACCAACGTAGCGCGTCATCTTGGATGCTGAACTGCGCACTTTGAAGAACGAATTGTCTACATGTGGCCGTACTTCGCTAGCAGGGTCCTACTTGAAGGTTCAGATTATAGGTATATTATGGTCTAGTTTAATATGGGATGGTAGAGTCCTAGGGCCCACCCACACGTGGGGTGCAAGTTCCACCACTCAAAAATGGCTCCAATGTTGGATGCTGACTAGTGTCCCGCCCCTCCCCCCCGCCCCCCAAAACAGAATGATCCCCCCCTTAAGTGTGCGGGGCGGGGGGTCTGAATAGTTTCCGGAATTGTTCACAATTCCGCGGGAGGCCGCACTAATCAGAATACAACATTAGGGTGCCACGGAATTCGGGCCATCTGTTGTAGCCTGGCCTGGATCTTTAAGGCTTCTTACACTGCAACACAAGCCATGCACTCAGACGTGCCCATTTTTCACAATGCACAGTGAGGTGTACACTCGTTGTGTTGCAATGGGGGGGGGGGGGGGCGCACACCAACAGCAAGGTGGCTGCACACTCGCTAGGTTGATGGGTCGAGGGCACGCTTTGGGTGTTTAGGGTTCAAAGTTTGGGGATTGGAAAACCCTAAACCCCAAAGCCCTAAACCCTAAGCAAGGAACGTCCTCCACATGGCCCTTGGCCCAGAGCCGAACAACCTTCTCCTGCAATCGCCGCAACCACCGCAGTCAGCTGTAACAAAACACACTGCTTGAGGGTTAAGGGTTTAGGGTTCATGGTACTGCTTTACCTGGAGGTTCAGGGTACTTAGTAACACCATGATAAGTGTAGCTATAACCCACCTTCTAAGCCCCTTAAGTACCCTAATTTGGGTTACAATTGGGTGCTAAGTACAGTTATGATTGGGTTACGATTTGCCCTGAACCTCCAAACCATGTGGGTCTCGGGTTAAGGGCTTAGGGTTGTTGAACGGGACGACCGCAAAGTAATGAAGGTTTCTGGGGCTGAGGGGATTATAGGGCATGCACCGAGCCCTTTTCCTGCAACTCCAAGGTGCAGAAGGGTATCTGGCTCTGAGAAGGGGACACATGACAGGCTTAGGTCTCGTGATCTTGCTCTCCGGCCAGCTAAGGGAAGAACACGTCCCAAGCATACTTACTTGCCTGCGAGGCCCCTTGTCTCAGGTAGCTGTGGGACACCTCAGCAAAAACAAACCGTTTTTGCGAACTAGTTCGCAAACGCCATGGCTTCTAAAGCCATCCTGTCAACAGCGGCAAGCCCGTTTCGGCCTTTCCTTCCTAAACTGGGTTCCCCCCTAATATCTCCAAAATAGTAAGATACCCTCTTTGTAGGAACCGAAAGAAGAGTTCCCCCCCCGGAGCTTTAAAACCCTAGTTTCTATGCACCTCGCTGGGCCGGTTGTCGAAGGTGTCGCGCTCGAAGCCGGGATCCTGCAGGGGGAGGAAGGGACGGGTGGGCGGGAGGAGCGGGGAGGGGGAGGGGGACTCTGTCTCTGTGTGTGTGTGTGTCTTTGCGGATGGTCAAGCCTCTAGCGACCTTCTTAGAGGTTCACAGAAATTTTGGGGGCGGGGCTGTAAGAATCCTACAGTATCCGGGAGTGGAGTCCAGGTTACTCTGTGGACCTCCGACTATCCTCTTGGGAGCTGAATGGGGAGGTCCCTAAACCCTAAACCTTAGAAGCTATACCACATCGGGTAGTTCTCTAAATCCTTTTGGGGTCCTGATTTTCGGGGTGCCGTACTACATAAGGTCCCTTTTGTGTAGTTTAGAGCCCTACCCAGCCACCCCAGAGGCTTGCACCAAGTCATTGAGAAGCTCCATCTTAAGCACATGCGCTGCGGCAAGAAGGCAGCTGCCCAAGATGGCAAAGCAACTCTCGTCCGGAGCTGGCCATTCGATATCCAAAGTTGTCAATAAGTTGCGACATGCACCCCTGAACCCAAGGGAATCTAGGATTTTAGAGCCTGGGCCCGGAGCACTTGCACTAAACTTCATGCCAACCCTCAACATCGCGAAGAGCACCGCTTAAATCCTAAACCCTATGCTCCTTTGGCATCTCTGCAATCCAGCTGTCTGAGCCGGCGCCCTGTTGGAGGGGCATTCGGTGTCTTAGCCCGGGTTTATGTAGGGTTTGTGGGGGGGGGGGGAGGCTGGTTGTGGGTCCCCCCCCCCTTGATCTGAGTACCCTAACTGTTGGGGGTGCTTAGAGTTGTGACAGATAGGGACAGTGGTCAGATCTGGTCTCGCCCGCCTCCACACGGGGGGCCGTTCCGATGACTTTGTCCGTTGTTGTCATGCAGATGGCGTGTTGTTGATTGCCCTGAGGCATTTTCCCTTCCACGGGAAACTCCCCTGCCCCGACATTTCATGCTAAGTCTCATGCTACTCATTCTCCTTGCAAGGTATAGCGACCCCCGAACACTCTCAACCATCCG
Source organism: Symbiodinium natans (assembly GCA_905221605.1). Lineage (NCBI taxonomy): Eukaryota > Dinophyceae > Suessiales > Symbiodiniaceae > Symbiodinium > Symbiodinium natans. The sequence goes on from CAJNDS010002099.1 coordinate 232,966, forward strand.
ATCCGGATTACGTACTGAATTAGCCCGCAGATCAGATCAGCCCCATCATCGCGGCAGTCATCACGCTCACTTCGCTCACCACTCTGTCCCTTTCGCTCTGTCTGTGTGTGTGTGTGTGTGTGTGTGTGTGTGTGTGTGTTTGTCTCCCTCCCTCTCTATTTCGCTCGCTGTTCACTCGCTTCGGGCGCTTGTTTCCCAAAACCCCATGCAGTAATTATTGACATATGAGCTAATTCATTTTTTCCCGCAAGAAATTAACTTCAACGCGTTTTTGACACACATCTTTCATTAACTAGACCCTAAACCCTAAACCAGGGTTCGCAACCTGTCACAAGCAGCGATTGCACCTCAGCGCTGGATCTCCAGGGCATCACACCACCTCCCAGGTTTAGGGTTTAGGGTTACTATTTGCCTAAGAACCTCCCAAAAAATGTTGAAAAAAAGCATGTTCTTCCTTATAAGGGTAATAAACTACTATTTGCTTAAGAACCCCCCGCCCAAAAAAAAACAAAATGAATAGATGCTCTTCCTTATAAGGGCAATAAAGGGATTGTTGATTTTTTGGGGGTTCTTCAGCAACTACGGCACCAAGTAAGGTGTCAAACCCATGAACCCTAGACATGCTACTTTATGCACACGAGCAGGACGTCCCAGGCAAGCAACATGTAAGCGACAGTTTCGAGCATCATGAGCATCAGCTGCGCCCTAGCCGCCTTGGCCGACCACACGCAACCTCACAACACAGAGGGCATCATGAGCCTCAGCCGGCCCGCACCTCCTACTACAAAAATGTCCCCCTGCCAACAATGCCATTGAGGATCGTGAGCATTCGCCGACCACTCACAACGCAAACATGGCGAGGCCGATCCTCAAGACTGAACGTTAGCTGGGCCCTGACCCCAGGCGCCCCTCCTGAGAGTGCCCCAACGGCCCAAACCTTCAACCCTAAACCCTAAACCGTAAACCCTAAACCCTAAACCCGAAGCCCCCCATGCACTGAGACTCCCACAGCCGCTGCCAAGGCGCAGCTCGGGGGCGGAAGAGGCTTTCTGGGCATTGGAAAGCCTCGGAGAAAAGCCCCTGGTTCTTTGGTAGGGAATAAGGGACTATATAGGCCTATATATACCCTTGAAGGGACTATATAGAGACCTATATATTATATATAGCATATATATATATATATATATGTACCCTTTAAGGGACTATTATAGGCCTACATATACCCTTTAAGGGATTACAATTGGGTACCAAATGAGCTCTGAAAGAGTCATGCGCGCCCAATGCCGCGGACAACATGGACTCTTCAGAAACTTGCGTACGATCAACTGAAGCCTCGCTTAACATCTCAGATCCGACACAGAGCCATAGCATCCTGATCAAGTCACGCTGCGAACCTTAAGCCCCAAAGCCTTGCTCCGCGTATGCAATTACAAAATCATCCTAAACCTAAAGCCCTAAATCCCCAAAGAGCCCGTAGGGTTTAGGGTTTAGGGTTTAGGGTTTAGGGTTTCGGGTTTACCAAATGGATTCACTCCGGAGCCCACGGCTTGTCGAAAGGCACAGCTGGCTGTGCCACGCCTGCCTGCATCGGCTTAGTGCGGATTCGGGTTTAGGGTTTAGGGTTTAGGGTTTAGGGTTTAGGGTTTAGGGTTTAGGGTTTAGGGTTTAGGGTTTAGGGTTTAGGGTTTAGGGTTTAGGGTTTAGGGTTTAGGGTTTAGGGTTTAGGGTTTAGGGTTTAGGGTTTAGGTTAGGGGTTAGGGGTTAGGGGTTAGACTTTAAGATCGTAGCCAACATTAGGGTCCCTCCCTTTTTGGGTACCCGAAATAAGAGGGGCCGCCTTATAGTAAGGACCCCCGAAGGGAACCATAGTTTAGCGAAGTGACCATCTCCAGGGCTTAGCATGGTAGAACTATAGGCCTTCATATGGTCTAGCATGCCTAGGGCTTAACCCTAAACCCTATCGTTTTAAGGTTTCGCGATTAGGGAAGAAGGATGCTTAGGGCCTGGGTCTGGGGCCGGGGGGGGGGGGGGGGGGGGTGGGGGGCATCTGGGTTGTGGAACTTTCGGGCTTAGGGATCGTTTTGTTTAGAGGTTCACAGGCATCTTGAGGACGCTTAGGCGGCTCAGGATTTGTGTTTGGCTGCTGGACATCCGCCCCGACAAGCTCTGCCCCGCAAACATGCTTAGGGCTTATGGTTTATGGTGTTAGGGTTTAAGGGTTTAGGGTTTAGGGTTTTAGGGTTTTAGGGTTTTAGGGTTTTAGGGTTTTAGGGGTTTAGGGTTTTAGGGGTTTAGGGGTTTAGGGGTTTGGGAATTGAATACGAGGTTCTTACTCCGGAGGCAGGTTTCCTCGGAGCGCCAACCCCCAAGCATCTCATACTCCTGCCTGCAGTATAGACCCACACCTAAACCCTCGGGCTTCCACTTCAACTGGCCCACACCGACGCAGCATGGACTATGGGTTTGCCCTAAGCCCTAAGCCCTAAGCCCTAAGCCCTAAGCCCTAAGCCCTGAGCCCTAAGCCCTAAGCCCTAAGCCCTAAACCCTAAACCCTAAACCCTAAACCCTAAACCTAACCCTAAACCCTAAACCCTTAACCTTGCTCCCCAGGATCACCGCGCCTTCGTCACAAGATCCAAAAGCTGAACCCAATGAACCCATCACCCTAAAAACCCTCAACTCGAATCTTGGGATTTGGGGTTTAGGGTTTCTATTATTTGCTTGAGAACCCACCATTTTATTTTTAAGTGCTACTCCCTACATTGTCCTTAAAAGGAAGAATGTTTTCTTTATTATTATTTTTCTGGGGGGGGGGGGGGGGGTTTTCTTACGCAAATTAGTAGGTTTAGGGGTTAAGGTTTAGGGTTTAGGGTTTAGGATTTAGGGTTTAGGGTAACACGCCGGGCCTTCAGCATGGCCTGCCAGCCAACCTCCAGTGGGCGGGGGGGGGGGGGGGGAGTTCTTACTCGGTTTAGGGTTAGGGTTAGGGTTAAGGTTTAGGGTTTAGGGTTCAGGGTTTAGGGTTTAAGGTTTAGGGTTTAGGGATCATTCTATGCCGGAAGCCATCCGAAGGCAGCGGCCCAAGAGTAGGGCGAACCCTTAAACCAAACGCTTAAACCCCAAACCCTTAAACCCTAAGCCCTAAACCCTAAACCCAGGGTTTAGGGTTGAGGGTTGGGGCGGGGCTCTACCATCATTTGCAGGCCTCTACTATGACAGAAATGCTCGCCGGTAACGGGGCTTGTAACGGGGCTTGTAACGGAAACTGTAACGGAAAGGAGCGGAGCTGCAACGGACTTGTCGCGAGGCTGTAACGGAGTCGTATCGGAAGGCTGCAACGGAGCGCTACCGGCTGCAGCGATGCTGTAACGGAAGCTGTAACGGAGCCGTAGCAGAAGCAGCAACTTGATAACGGACCTGTAACGGAGCTGTACAACTGAGCTGTAACGGGAGCTGTGGCGGAGCTGTAACGGAGCTGTATAACTGAGCTGTAACGGAAGCTGTAACGGAAGCTGTAACGGAGCTGCAGCGGAGGTGCATCGGAGCTGTAATGGAGCTGTAACGGAGCTGTCACGGAAACTGTAACAGAAGCTGTGACGGAGCTGTAACGGACGTGCAACGGAGCTGTAGCGGAGCTGTAACGGAAGCTGTAACGGAGCTGTAACGGAGGTGCAAGGGAGCTGTAACGGAGCTGTAATGGAGGTGCATCGGAGCTGTAACGGAGCTGCAACGGAACTGTAACGGAAGCTGTAACGGAACTGTAACGGAAGCTGTAACGGAGGTGCAACAGAGTTGTAACGGAGCTCTAGTGGAAGCTGCAACGGAGGTGCAACGGAGCTGTAACGGAACTGTAGCAGTTGCTGTAACGGAGCTGTAACGGAGGGCCCACGGTGGGTAGCGCAAATCCCATAGTACATGATGGTAGAGCCCACCCCCAAGTTTAGGGTTAAGGGATATCCCTAAGTTTCGACGAAGAGCCGGCGCCGCCAGCCCTACCTGGAGATTAGGGTTTAGGGTTTAGGGCTTAGGGTTTAGGGTCTTTTCAAACCCTGAATATTTCAGAGCTTCCCAAAGCAGGGCTTCTCAAAATGAGGATACCCATTCATATTCTTTTTTTTTTTTTTGGGGGGGGGGTTCCTGTTGCAAGGGTTACAACTTTTTTTTTTTGCGGGGGGGGGGTATATCATATTTCCTACCACAGGTTACAGAGTTTCGAGTTGACGCGCTCCAGGCCTCCTTGAGTAGGCCCTCGAAGCCTCAAAACCCTCTCAGAAAGCCCTCTCTACGCCCTAAGCCCTAAGACCCTAAACCCTTAAACCCTGAGTCCTAAACCCTGAATCTAAGCCCGAATAGTAGGGAACCCATGAGGTTTCGGGGGCTTCGGGTTCCGGAGTTTGGGGGGGTTAGGGGTTACGGGTTAGGGTTTAGGGTTTAGGGTTTAGAGTTTAGGGCTTTTAGGGTTTAGGGTTTAGGTTTAGGGTTTAGGGTTTAGGGTGTGGGTTTAGGGTTTAGGGTTTAGGGTTTAGGGTTTAGGGTTTAGGGTTTAGGGTTTAGGGTTTAGGGTTTAGGGTTTAGGGTTTAGGGTTTAGGGTTTAGGGTTTAGGGTTTAGGGTTTAGGGTTGGGGTTTAGAACCCATGAGAACCCTAGAGCCGGCCTCTGACCGCGCCAGGCGAATGCCCCCCTCCAGGGCCGGGCCTTCTCACCAGGGGTTCAGGGCTCAGGGTGTAGGGTTTAGGGTTTGGGGTTTAGGGTTTAGGGTTTGGGGTTTGCGGTTTGGGGTTTAAGGTTTAGGGTTTAGGGTTTGGGGAAACTTAGGGTTTAGGGAGTTTCGGTTTGGGGTAGGAGTTTAGCATGGCTTCGGATGTAAGGTCTCGGGTCTAGCAAGCGGGCATGGGGGTGAGGGTTGAGCTCAGTGCCAGGGTTTTCTTTAGGATTCAGGATATTTTCTGGCGGCTTAGAGTTCACCTACCATGTGCTCATGTGCGGGAACCTTTCTCAATAGTGAATCCCTTGCAAAAGGACCCCTAAACCACTCACAAATGGGGGTTTACGAAAACAGGGGACCCCATATGTAGACCCGCAAATGGGAGGATTCCTTTATAATGGGGACCCCAATAAGGTGCCCCCTACTTCGGAAACCCGCAAACAGGTAGCCCTAAACCCTAAACCCTAAACCCTAAACCCTAAACCCTAAACCCTAAACCCTAAACCCTAAACCCTAAACCCTAAACCCTAAACCCTAAACCCTATTTTCAAAATCCCCGCGGACACAGCAAGGTCCCAGACTGGGCTCGGCGTGGGCCATGTTCAGCTGCTGCCGGCAGGCGACCAAAAGCTGGCAGCAAGGGTTTAGGGTTCAGGGTTAGGGTTTAGGGTTTAGGGTTTGGGGTTTAGGGTTTAGGGTGTAGGGTTTAGGGTTCAGGGTTTAGCTTTTAGGGTTTAGGGTTTCGGGAATCAGGGTGCAGGGCCTTTAGGAGTTCAGGCGGTTTCGGATTTAAACAAAATCGCCGACGCGTTCCAAGTTCATGGTCGGCAGCTTCTCTCTCAAGTTGCACGTGTTGCGAACAAGGCTGGTGGACAGAAGAACACTGCGTAATATAGGGGTCGGAAGAACTACTAATAGTATTATTTTGTTTTTATGGTCGCTATGTAATTATAGTATCATGACCCCCCCCCCAAAACCTTATTCTAATTTTGAAGGCCCATATGCTATACAAGGGGTATATAAACCCCAAACCCTAAACCTATAGACACTAAACCCGAAGCCCTGAACCCATCTAAGGGCCCACAGCAAGGGACCATGTACAGGCAAAGTTACACGCCTGACATTTTTTGACTCTGGAACGTGCTTCTTGCTCCGCTGCTCGCCAAGCCGCTGGGTCAGTCTTTGGAGGGTTAGGGTTTAGGGTTTAGGGTCTGCCGTCCCACCAGCCGAAATTCTGACTTTCCAGCAACTTTCGCGCTTGGCAGCAGCTGATGCTCAACCCAGCAGCAGATACAGGTTGAGGGCATGATGTAGCGTGTGTCTGCCAAGGTACTACTTACAAGTCATCTCGGCACGCCTCGTGTCTGCATGGCAGCGGTTCAAAATGCGCCCCAGCCCCCTGTCAACGTAAAACGCGCATGCTGGGGTTCAGACATGTTCAGACTTGGGAATCGAAAGAGCCCGAACGATCTGAGTGAAACTCTCCTGACCAAAATGCACAAAATCGGCTGCCCATGTCGACGCAGTTGCATTCATGGAAGGGCTTCCGCGGTTCAACGGTGCATGCACGTAACCGCTACTCACCATCAGCATGCCAACCAGATGACGGCAACACAGCAAAGACAGGAATATACTAGTAGGAAGCTGAAAAGAGAACGCCGGAAAAGCGGGGCCGACATGGGAACAGCAAAACAAACTCGGTGCTTGGGGCCACAATCGAAAGGAGGACCTGCTTTGGGCAGACGTCCTGCCTCGCTCCGCGAGGTAAACTACCCATGGCTTAAGAACCCCCACAAAAAAATCAACATATTCTTCCTTATCAGGGCAATCTAGGGATCGTCGTTGTTGATTTCTTGGGGGTTCTTAAGCAAACAGTAGTAAGTCATCCGGGCTCCACCCGGCGTTGTAGGGAATACCAAACATTGAACGGAGTCACTCATATGGCGCGTGGGCAAGATCCCAGGTTGGGCCTTATATCATCTGAAGAGAAAATATTCCTGAAGATCACCCTCTTTTAAGCCCAATTGGGGGGGGGGGAAATGATGAACATGTCCCAAGGGCCTCCCCTAAACCCTAAACCCTAAACCCCACACCCTGAACCCTAAATCCTAGACCCTCAACCCTAAACCCTAAACCCAAAACCCAAAACCCTAAACCCTAAACCAAGGAGCTACCGAGGCTCTTAAAAGCAAGCGCGTCTCACAACCAGAACCGCCCGCTCATTGGGCTGGCCGGCTCACTGTCAGACAAGCATCCACTAAGCCTTGGTAGCCCAGATGAGGGTTTAGGGTTTAGGGTTTAGGGTTTAGGGTTTAGGGTTTAGGGTTTAGGGTTTAGGGTTTAGGGTTTAGGGTTTAGGGTTTAGGGTTTAGGGTTTAGGGTTTAGGGTTTAGGGTTTAGGGTTTAGAGTTTGGCTGGCTACTTTTGTAAGGGAACCCCGAAACCCAAAAAGGGCAAAAGGGTACCCCTCAGCTACCCAAGAAGCCATGCGGTGGAGGCGCTTTCGGTTCCCTCTGCCTCCTGGCTCATTTTCGAGAACCCTTCCAGAGTGAGGGGCAAGTGCATGGAGCTCAGAATGTAGCCCATGGGCGTCGTTGCCGGTGGATCGAGCATGGAATCCTCCGCGTTGAGCCTCGGTTGTTTTGACACAGACTCCGCAGGAGAAAGGCTCGATTCTCCTTGACCGCTCAACCACAAAACGCCCCTTCGAAAACAAGCTCTCACAACACCCCTACCCAAAGCCCAAAACCCAAGCCTTCAATTTAGCCCCTGAGCGCCTAAGGCCCAAAAAGCCCCTTAAACCCTAAACCGTAAACCGTATAAACCCTAAACCCTAAACCCTAAACCCTAAAGCAGCCACCGGGGAGCATCGAGACTTTCGGGAGCGCGGCCGGGGCCCGGCGTTCCAGCCCAGGGGGTGGCCGGAAGGCGAACATGGCCGAGGTTGGCCTGGGGTGCTTTTCTAAAAAGGTTCTTAAGGGAGGGGGGGTTTAGGGTTTGGGGTTTGGGGTTTAGGGTGTAGGGAGGTTTAAGGGGGGTATGTAACGCAAGGTTCCAAAATCCCTGACGCTCCCTAAGCTTCCCTAAGGTTCCCCAGGTACAGGGAACAAGGGTTTTAGGGTTAAGGGTTTAAGAGTCTGGGGATCGGATTCGGGGCTGAACTTAGGGCCATCAGGAAGCCATCCTTTTCTCTATTTATCGCAACATAACCCACCCTAAACCCTACGCCCTAAACCCTAAACCCTAAACCCTAAGCCCTCAACGCTAAATCCGAAACCCGAAACCCTAGCTTCATCAACGGCAACCCAGTAGCGCCACGTGGTCCGGCTCTTGGTTGATCGTGGAGGGAGGCCTTGGTCCGATTGTTGTTTCTCATGTTTGATAATTGTTTTTTCACATTTTTTTTTTGGGGGGGGAGTGGCTTGGGGGGTGCCCTAAACCCGATATCCCAAACCCTAAACCCCAAACCCTAAACCTTAAACCCTAAACCTGGAACCCTAAACCCTAAACCCAATTCCTAAACCCCAATTCTTAAAGGCTTTCCCAGGAGCTGCCGAGGCGGGATCTTCCCCGGCTGGCGGCAGCGCTTCTCCGGGCGACGAAGCTCAGCTCCTTGGTGCCCCAGCCGGCGAGGACGAAAGGGTTTGGGGTTTGGGGTTTGGGGTTTAGGGTTTAGGGTTTAGGGTTTAGGGTTTAGGGTTTGGCGTTTGGGGTCTAGGGTTTGGGGTTTAGGGTTTGGGGTTTGCTTTAGTATGGCGCAGATGCTGTGAAGGTTAGGATGCAGAAGAGGATCGAAAGCTTCGTCAGGTGCAAAGAGCAGCCGTGGCCCGATTGTGGAAGGCCATCTAACACTTTCTCCACCCCATGCCGTCTAAGGCGGCAAGGCCATCCCAACCTATTCCCTTTGGGGTTTGGGCCCAAACTCAGGTCAAATGCCTAGCGCAGTGTCCTGGACCGCAGTGGGGTACCCCTCTCCAAAGCAAAACATTTTACGGGGTTTGGGAAAATGACTGGGATGTTCCCCCGTATACTAACAGTCCTTTACAGGGATGATAGTAGGGGGTACTGTAATCCCTATTAAGGACTGCTGGTATAAGGGGGAACATCCCAACCCTAAACCCTAAACCCTTAGTATATGGGGGGTACATCCCAAGATAATGATAAGTTTCATAAGGGACCAGGACTGGGCCCGAGGAGCAGGGGGCTCCTTCGAGCTGTGGGTGAACGACCTGGCTCGGCTTGCGCCTTTGAAATCACAACTGTCAGGGTTTAGGGTTTAGGGTTTAGGGTTTAGGGTTTAGGGTTTAGGGTTTAGGGTTTAGGGGCTTAGGCGCCGCCCCTACTGGAGTCTGGGGTTTAGGGTTTAGCTCTTGTTTTCTAGGTTGGCCCATGAAACTCTCTGAAAACATATTCCGAAACTCCTACAAATATGATCCTCTTGAATTCTACAAAGAGAAAAGTCTAGATATCAGAGTTTTCTTGCTCAATGAGGTTGTAAAAGCTCATAACCAAAAGGGGGTCACAACAACAAAAGGAGTCCGAGGATCTTCCGTGGGCAAACTTGCATGCCTCGCCGTTCTTGCAGACACCTTTCCGCGTGAACTGGTAGCAAAGCTGCGTTCCCACCAGATCCGGCTGACTTTTCAACTGTAACTCGGAGTGCGCAAACTTGCAGTCGGCTCCAAGGGTGCACCGATTTGCTTGCCAGTACTTGCACATCCTCGTGAACTTGAGGATCTCCCGGGTTTCCATCTGTGCATGGGACATGCCGCACCGAGTTGTGGCTGGCACGCCCTACAGTCGCCGTGTACGATCCTGATTGACCCGGCACGCTCAAGGCACGAGCACTCTGCAAGCCACATCTTAAGGCACAGCTACTTGGGTTTCGCGGCTTGGGGGCGGTTGTAACTAACCATGCTGGGTGCGCCTTAAACCCTAATACACTGTGCACTAAACGGTGGCTAGTCAGTTCGACCCACATAAGAACTAAGACCGAGATATCGACAGAACCCAATCGGCACGCACACACACACACACACACTCACACACACACACACACACACACACACACACACACACACACACACACACACACACACACACACACACACACACACACACACACACACCCACCCACCCACCCACCCACCCACCCACCCACCCACCCACCCACCCACCCACCCACCCACCCACCACGCACGCACGCAGGCAGGCAGGCAGGCCCGCACGCCCGCACGGGCGCAGAGACACGCAGATACAGCTACATATACAAATACTGTTTTTTACTAATTATAATAATACTAGCAATGCTTCCGAAAATAAACAGGCACCATCAACAAAAATATCAAAGACATAAACAAGCAACTAAGCATTTAACCAATGAGGTACCTATCTTTTCAGCCTGAGGCAGATGGGATTCGACAAGCTTGCCTTGAAGCACGACTTGGAGGTTCAGGGTACTTAGCAACCCAATTATAACTGTAGTTATAACCCACATATCAGCCCCTTAAGTACCCCAATAGGGTTACAATTGGGTTAGAAGTACAGATATTTTTGGGATACGAAGTACCCTGAACCTCCAAGTAGCTAGCGCGCAGGGCAGGCCTCGAAAAGGTCACGCAGCCGCCACAGCCTCGGCCCTAAACCCTAAACCCTAAACCCTAAACCCTAAACCCTAAACCCTAAACCCTAAACCCCCAGACTTTGGGCTTTGGGGCTTGGTCGGGTATAGGGCCTCAGGACCTTCGAGTTGTGGTCCTTCACCTCGCCTCAGCAGCCCGATCGTCTTGATCTATGTTAACTGTAATATATGAGGATTGCCCTCAGAAGCCTAGTAGGGTTTAGGGTTTAGGGTTCAGGGCTTAGGGTTTAGGGCCAGGGTTTAGGGTTCAGGGTTAGGTCCTGAATATGATCCTCTTAAACCCAATAAGGGAAAATATAAAAAAAGGTCCCAAGGGCCTACCGAGCATATGTAGGATGTGAAAAGAATTTCGTGTCGTACATGTATTTTATGCAGCACATGTAACATATTTAATATATTCAACATTTGTATGTTCTGTTCAATATATACATATATGAATATGTGTATGTGGTCTCTGGCCCTAGGCCCCCCCCCCCCCCCCCTCTCCAACCCCCCCACCCATCAAGGTAGAGCACCCTACCCCCCGCCCCACCACCACCCCTTGCTGCTCAGCCATTTTGTGGCAAGGTTTCCCATTGAGCATGCCCACGCGTCCCTCCTCCCTTGACCTTCCTCTTCAGCCCATGGTTTTTGGTTAGATTTTTCCCCTAATGTGGAACATGTTGCTCTTCCCCACTTGCGCCCCTCGCCCATTGGTTAGATTTACTCCCCTCCCCCCCTCCCCCCCACCCCCCCCTCCTTGTGATACAGTTAGATGGCTTGATGGTTGCCTGCCGCTTCAGGGCACTTCCACACCACCAGGAGGGCGGGGGGGGGGGCGGAGATTGACACCCGAAAACATGGCTCCACTTACATGTTCCATACCACAGGGAGGGGGGGGGGGTATTGAATCTAACCAACAACATAGGCGGAAGAGGAAGGGGGCGGGAACCATGGAAGTTGGACGACAATGGTCCACACCACGGCGGCGGGGGGGGGGGGTTGAAATCTACCAAAAGCATTGATACCATGGGGGGTGGGGGTGGGAGGGGGAAGGCGGGGGTGGCAGCCCTGCACCACATCTACATATGTGTATATATATGTATGTATATATATATATATATACAATTTCTATATTCTGTATTATCTTTATATCGTATATGTATGTATCGAATATGCCCTCAAAGCACGCCGAGGGCCCAGCCCGGAGCGCGGTCGGAACAGGATCTCAGCCTGCCGGCGGTTTGAGGCCCTGACCGAAAGGTTTTTCAGGCTTGTTCGGCGTGGCGGAGCGAGAATTTAAGGGTTTAGGGTTTAGGGTTTAGGGTAAGCCCCCAGATGCTAAATTCATCGCAATCCTGCACCTCCCTTGGTGCCGTCGCGAGCATCTTAAGCGTTTGAGCATCGTGTTCAGGCACATCACTTCGTGAAAACTGAGGCAGGGCCGATCCTTTTGTTTGATCCTATGCACATCTTGTTTTGCAGAAGAAAAAGAACGATGACGCAGGTCCTCCATCACTTGCGGGCGCTTTGCATGATACGAAGCATGCAAGAACACTGCATATGCTGTGGACTCGGGCTCCTCGTGAGAAATAGGGGGCAACCATGTCTCTACAGCGGCGGGGGCTGAATCTCCTGGAGTTATTTATTACGAATAGCGGCCTTTCTTGAATCTCCGTACTGTCAATGCTTGCGGCTCCCACCCTACACCCTAAAACTGGAGCTTCGCGGCGCAGGTCTTCTAAGGGTGCAGAGCCTGACGGTCAAAGTGATCGAACAGCATCGCTGAGTCCTGCGATGTGCATCAGCCTCTGTACCCAACCCAAAACTGCTCAGTCCAAACCCTAAACCGTGAACCCTAAGCCCTGAAACCCAACGGTTTAGGGTTTAGGGTTTAGGGTTTAGGGTTTAGAGGGTAACCAACTTGCAACGTTGCAGCGACTCCTGCGTCACGCCAGAGAAGCGGCTGATCCGACCTCGCGGCGTGGCCCCAAAACCCTTCGAAAACGGAAACCCGAAACCCGAAACCCGAAGCCCTAAACCCGAAACCCGAAACCCTGAACCCCAACCCTCCCAAAAAGACATTCTGCAACACTGCCCTACACCTACTGCACACCAGCGGTTGGCTTTTCAGGACTGAGGTTTGCAAGAAGTTTGTTCAACTCCTTCTGAAAAGTTGGGAATTTCGGGTTTAGGGTTGGGTTAGGGTTTAGGGCTTCACGAGTGTTTAGTTAGGGTCTATAGGGTGCAGGCTACAAAGTCTAAGATTTGTGGCACCCTGTCCCTTCATCCCTCCACCCAATGTGCTCGTTCCTAAACCCTAAACCCTAAACCCTAAACCCTAAACCCTAAACCCTAAACCCTAAACCCTAAACCCTAAACCCTAAACGCCCCCCAAAAGCCGCCAACTCGATTGGAGCTCAGGGTTCAGAGTCTAACCCGGGTGTAGTTCTGAGGGTCAGGGCTGGAGATTCCGGGTCATCCTGAGCCAGCTTCTGGTATGAGTACCCCGGCCCAAAAAAAGGTTCACCTTGAAATTGTGGTGGGATTGTATGTACCCCCCAAAAGGTTCAAGGTTATCTTCTCAGCTACTATGGTATAGAGGACAGAATGAGGGCCGCGCTTTGTGTGCCACGCCGCCTGAGTCCTTCCGAAAGCAAGGCTTCTCAAAGGGAATCGCTTAAAAGCTCCGCGAGATCCCTAGAGGAGCCAAACAGCTTACCTGCATCATCTCCTTGTAACAAAATTATGCTAGGTTATAAAATTATAAGCTGCCCAGGTCCAAGTTACCCAGTCTAACCATAATGTTGGACGCGCTTTAGTAGGGGCCCGCTGAATTTAAGTCAAGTTGGCTTCAGGCTCTGCTGCTTTTACACCTGATCCTAACCGAAAGTCCTAAGCCCCAGACTGCTTTCACTCTTCTTCGGCTTGTGTGTTGCGGGTTTTAGGGTGTAGGGTTTTAGGTCCCTAAACCCCATCCTGGCGGGTTCAGGGCTGCGGCAACCGGCCCAAAGCAGTGACCAAAACAAACAACCAAGACAGATTGCTTGCTTGCACCAGATTATATTACACATGAACCTCCAAACCCACAATCCTGCAAACCCTGAACCCTAAACCCGAAACCCTAAACCCTAGGATTGGGTTACTACTAGACCCTGAACCCTAGACCGGACCCACCTGCATCCACGATGGTGGAGAGGCCGCCCCTCTGCGGTGCTGCCAAGGCTAGGGTTCGAGTTTCGGGGTTCAGGGTAGAGAAGAACGAGCAGGAATCCAATCCTAGGGTTTAGGGTTTAGGGTTTAGGGTTTAGGGTTTAGGGTTGAGGGTTGAGGGTTGAGGGTTGAGGGTTGAGGGTTCAGGGTTCAGGGTTCAGGGTTTAGGGTTTAGGGTTTAGGGTTTAGGGTTTAGGGTTTAGGGTGACCACAGTCTTACACAACATGCGGGCAAAGAGGTTGCAAGACATCGGATAAAACTCAAACCGTTGCTCGAGGAATCCGACCTGCACCTTTTTCTAAGGCCAACAGTCCGCGTGATTCCTGTGGATGGCACCTGATAGCTAAAGGCTAAAGGCACATTCGCGGATGGCCTCCTACTGATACTGCGGCTGCTACTGTTGCTACTACTCCTAGTGCCACAACGACGACGACTACGACTACAACAACAACTACTACTAAACTACCAGTACTACCACTACCACTCCTTCCTACTCCTATTCCTCCTACTCCTCCTCCTACTACTACTACTACGACGACTACTACTACTACTACTACTACTACTACTACTACTACTGCTACTACTGCTACTACAAGCAAAACACCTTCGATACAAGCTCCCGACCTGGTTCTTGCCCGTGTTGGCAAAGAAATAGCAGTCCCGAAAACCCTGCGGTCGTTACGGCGGCTAGGTCCCCGGACGTGCAAGTGTCCAGAACCTGATGGGACGGGGTATGTTTAGGGTTTCGGATTTAAGGTCATAGGTGGGACGGGGAAGGCATGGCCTGTATATGCCGCCCAGGGCTTGCCACTCCCCACACAGCGGTCAAAGTACTAGTAACCACCCCCCCCCCCCCCCCCGGGTACCGACTACCCCAACTTGAAGCATTTTACTATGTTTGCGTGGGAATGCCCAAAGCATCCACGTCCTCAGAATGACGCCGCCCACATGTCCGCACGACCCCCTTCGGCGTGGAGTGGTAGTTGCAAACCCTCAACCCTCAACCCTCAACCCTCAACCCTATCTGCCCAGAGTCTGGGAGAGTCTTTAATCGTGAACGAAAACGCTTCGATCACCGAATGGTGCAGCGACGCTCAACGGAATGGAGGGTGTAGGGTTTAGGGTTTAAGGTTTAAAAATTAGGGTTTAGGGTTTAAGGTTTAGGGTTTAAGTTTAGGGTTTAATTAAGGTTTACTTCGAACCCTAAATCCCTAAACCCTCAACCCTAAATCCCCCAAACCCTGCCTCAAGGACTGCTTTGTCGGAGTCCACTGGCTTAGGCCTGGCAGCTCGCCAGAGATTCAGAATCGCGAATAAGGCAGAAGGGTATGTGTATATAAAAAAGTAAATAAATAAACAAATAAATTTAAATATATATATATATATGGTACCCCCCCCCTCAAAACCTACCTTTTCATACCCTTTTCTATGTCGAGACGTTATGTTTATGATATTCGAAGCCGGATGTATATATATATATATACATCCGATACGAAATATTAAATACTTAGAGACTCCAATAAAAAATCTCCAGGGCCAGGAGTTTTAAAACTCTTCTTGTGGCTAAGCAAGGAGTTTTAAAACTCGTGGCCCCGAAGATTGAAGATTGAAGATTCCCCAGAACTCTTTCCAGGAATCTTCAATCTTCAATCTTAGGGGCAGGGAGTTTTAAAACTCCTCTTGTGGCTAAGCAAGGAGTTTTAAAACTCGTGGCCCCGAAGATTGAAGATTGAAGATTCTCCAGAACTCTTTCCAGGAATCTTCAATCTTCAATCTTCGGCGGCATGAGTTTTAAAACTCCTCTTGTGGCTAAGCAAGGAGTTTTAAAACTCCCGGCCCCGACTACTTGAGATTGAAGATTCCCACAAAGAGTCCTGAGACAGCTTCAATCTTCAATCTTCGGTGGCAGGAGTTTTAAAACTCCTCTTGTGGCTAAGCAAGGAGTTTTAAAACGCCCGGTCCTGAAGATTTTTCTTATGGTTAAAAAACATCTTACAAAACTCTAGGCCATGGTATTATATATTGAAGCATTGAAAGTGGTTCCATTATATGTGCACAATTTCGACGCGCAGCTTGGGCTATAAACGCGCAGTTTCCAGCCATAGCATACTCCTCATGTCGGCCGTCAACATGAAGGTTGCGTGCGCGTTTAGGGTAATTGTAATCCTATATGGGTTTTGGGGCTTCTCTATAAAACGCTAAGCCCGGGACCTTTAAATCTTAACCCTATAGGGTTTAAAGGTTATGTGTTTCAACTTAATTGCAGGCTTAGGTTCAAAATCATATATCTTAAACCCTAAACCTTTAAACCTTAACCCTATAAAGTTTCCAGGTTGCAAGTTTCGTTTAATTACACGTCAAGGTTTAAATACATATATCTTAAATTCTAGACCTTGAACTAACGCTTAAAGTTTAAGGGTTTCGGTGTATTTGCAGGTCAAGATTTAAATGCCTATATCTTAAGCCCTAAACCTTTAAATCTTAATCCTACAGGGTTTAAAGGTTAAAGAATTGGGCTTATTTGTTTAATCCTATAGGGTTTCGGGGCTTTTCTTTAAAACTCTAAATCCTGGATCGATAGGGGTTTAGAGTGCCTATGTCTTAAACCCTATACCTTTAAACCTTAACCCTGCAAGGGTTAAAGGTTTCGTGTTTCCGTTGAATTGTAGGTCAAGGTTTACATGTCTGAAATTCAAATCCTAAACCTTTAAACCGTAACCCTATAGGGTGTTTAAAGATTAAGGGTTGAGGTTAAATTGCTTAACCCTATAGGCTTGGGGTTTTGGGGCTTCTCGTTAGAATCCTAAACCCTGGATCGATAGGGTTTTGGAGAATAAGCCCTGACAATACCCTTAAACAAACCCAGAACACGCAGTGGAGTGAAGTGGAGGGGAGTGGGGGGGTGTGGTGGGGAGTGTTTTTTGGTCCTACTTATTTTGGAAGACCGACCCCTGGCGCCCTCTCCCCTTCTATTTAGAAGCAAATTAAGTCCTTATAAGCAAATTTGTTGCGTTGGAGATTGAGTGAGTACACAGATTACGTACCAACTCATACCTACATATAAAGCCAATACACAGTATGAATATGCATGTGAGTATTGCAACACTACGACGACTTCAACCTTTAATTTGAGGGCCGATTCAAAACTGAATCGGCCGATTCAAATTTGAATCGGACATATTTCATCATTATAGGGGAGCCCGCTCTTTAGGACTTAGCGAGAAGGATTTAGGGAATAGGCATTGAAGTGGGGAGCATCCCAAAGCTTAGTCCCCAAATCCTATTTTCTAAGGGGGCGCAAATCTTATCGCTAAAGCTTTAGCGTTAGCGAGAAGATTTATTGAGTAAGGTTGGCTTTTGTGTGAGTTAGGGGGGGGTCTCATTTTTGGGGATTTAAGGCTACTTAAGATTCCCTCTTTAGGATTTGGTGACTCCCTCCCACCCCTCTTCCCCAATATGATTTAGGGAGTGAAATTAAGGGATAAGATTGAGGGATCCTTCTTTGTTGACTTTAGCGATAAGATCTACTGAGTAAGGTTCTTTGTTTTATGATGTAGACGGAGAGGCTCGTCTTTAAGATTTATAGTAAGGATCCCCCTCTTTAGGACACCCCTCTTTAGGGCTTAAGCAACAGGATTTAGAAAGTAAAACTAAGGAATGCTTTTTAGGATTTAGGGGATCTCCTCTTTAGGGTTTAGCCCCCCTCCCCCGCCTCCCACCTTTAGGCCTTAGGGAGTTAATTTCAGGGAACCAGATCTAGGGATCCCGATAAGATTTTATCCGAGCATCTGTTTAATTGGTGGGACCCCCCACCGCAATAAGAAAGGCAGGGCACTGCAATAATGAGACCATGGCAATGTATGCATTCTCTATTAAGCACAATAGGAATGTATTGTAGTTTCGCCGATCCAGACTGCAGCTCAGCAATCAAAAACGAAGCCTGCAGACAGATTTTTGAACACCCCCGGAAAAAATTCATTCACTGTGGCGGTATTTCCCCATACGGAAACCCCCGTAATGGAGGTAGTGATTATCTTTTAGAATTCAGAGGCTCTCCTCTTCAGAATTTCAAGACTTCCCTCTTTAGGGCTTTGGGAAAAGACTTAGGGAGTAAAATCATGGGAATATGATTTAGGGATCCCACCCTTTAGGATTTAGCGAGAAGATTTAGTGAGCCATTTAGTGACCCACCCCCCCCCCGCCCGCCCCAGATTTAGGGACTGGGGGAATATGATTTAGGGAATACGATGTAGGAATCCCGTGCTTTCGGATTTAGCGAGCAGGATTTTGGGAAGAGGGTTTATGCAACAGAAAATTGTGTGAATAAGGTCAAAGGATTTAGGGAGTCGGTCTCATCTTTAAAGCGTTTTGATGTCACGCAAGTGTAGAAAATTAGAAAACGGTAGGTTTTGGAGGGGGGGGGTAGCATATATATATATATATATATCGCAAGAGAGGGTTATAAGTAGAGGTATAATACACTCTATATGTATACATACACCAGTCATGGAGTTCTATACATGAAGATGTGCCATGCTCGTCCTGCCTCTGAGCTCGTCTTTGGAGCTCAAGTAGTGCCTGCTCACCTCCGGCTCAAGGTTTAGGGTTTAGGGTTTAGGCTTTAGGGTTTAGGGTTTAGGGTTTAGGGTTTCGGTTTAGGGTTTAGGGCTTAGGGCTTAGGGTTTAGGGTCTAGAGGGTCACTGTTCTAGCATTCATAGTCATTAGGGGGTTCCAGGCTTAGGAAAAAACCCACCCGCCCAAAGAATCCCAAAACAGTAAGAAAATATAAATTTCATCCAAGGACTTGCCTTAATCGACGAAGGGCCTGCCTTATTCGGCGAAGGACTTGGCTTATTCGACGAAGGACTTGGCTTATTCGACGAAGGACTTGGCTTATTCCACGAAGGACTTGGCTTATTCGACGAAGGACTTGGCTTATTCGACGAAGGACTTGGCTTATTCGACGAAGGACTTGGCTTATTCGACGCATTCATTAGGGTTTAAATAAATAAAAATAAATAAATAAATATATGTATATATATATATATGAAGAGAGGTTTAGGGTTTAGGGTTTAGGGTTCAGGGTTTAGGGTTCGGAGGGTGATCACTGCAGGCCAGTGGGAAGTCAGGGACTCTCGACAGGCTTGGGTTTAGGGTTTTGGGGTCTCAGAACCCCAACCCTAAATTTTGCTGGCTGTTGAAGCTCGAGGTTTTAGGGCTTTGGGGGTCACGAATCACCAAAAGAACTTTAAGTGAACAACAAGAAGGGTGAAGCAGGGTAACGCTGGGGGTCCTAGCCAGAAGAGCACCAGGATTTCACTCCAATCTTTGGAAAAGTAACACAGAACCTGACGGGAGCCAATCCTTGGGGTTTTTTATTTTAGGGTTTAGGGCTAGGGTTTAGGATTTAGGGATGGTCGGCTGTCTACATCACAGTTGTGGTCCTTGTTCTCATGCAGCACATCCCCTCAAGAGGACCAGTATGCCGGGCCCGCTGCCCAGCGCGCACCGATGTCTTGCATCCAGATCCTCCGACATTGCCGAACCTCATCCCCCTACAACCCAAACCGGTAGGGCAGTGCAAACACTAAACCCTAAACCCTAAACCCTACACCCTACACCCTACACCCTAGACCCTAAACCCAAACCGGTGGTGCAGTCTTGCAGTTGCAAACCCATCCTCAGCGGAGGCATCGCTGCTATCTAACCTTGGAAGACTGGCACAGGAGTGGCTGTTTAGGGTTTAGGGTTTGGGGTTTACTGAACCATACACACAACAGAAGGTCTATATCCCTGTTGATCGGCTTGTTTTCGACATGCGGCTTGTCAAACTCCAGATATATGCCCAACCTGCAGAAAATAATGACAAGACAACACATACTAAGACGCCTAACAATGATGACACGAACCATACTGGTATTACTCATAATGCGCAATACTCGGAAAATGCAAAATACTCAGAACACGAATACTACAAACAAAAGCACTACTAACAATACTAGCGGCAGTAATCTCAGCAATGACAGTAATCATTCCAAATACGAGAAACGACCCGGCACACCTCCATTCTGATAGCTCGGTTTTTTGGGACACCCTCAACCCTAAACCTGTACTCCCCTTAGAACCTTAATGAAAAATTATGTTTAATATGGTCTTGGGTTTTATGTAAACAAAAATAAAAGAAGAACTCCCAAGGAGGATGTAGAAACCCTGAGCCCAATCTTCAGAGTTTAAGGCGGCACCCTCCCGAGCCTGACATGCACAAGACCGCTGAGCACAGCACACCCACACCGAGTCGATGATCTTCTGAAGGTTCCTCTCAGCTTGGGAGGTGCTCATCCAGGTATTTATTGGGGTTTACAAGGAGGGGCCCCCCCTAGTTATAAGTAGAGTTAGAAGGACCCTAAATTGGGCTATCAGGATCCTGACTTAGGTTATAAGTCTCTTGTAGGGGTCAGGTCCCGCGCGACCCCGAGTTTGAAGCCCTAAGTAGGGTGTCGGCTTTCGTGCGGAGTCTAGGCTTTGAGATGCCAAACACGATGCCAGTTATCGTAGGAGCAACAGGTTTAGGGTTTAGGGTTTAGGGTTTAGGGTTTAGGGTTTAGGGTTGCTGCATGAGGCCCAAACGGGATTGACAAACTACCCCCCCTCACAAGAGGCCTTTTCTTCCAACCGCCGCCGGTGCGAGGCCCTACAGAGGCTTGCCCAAACCTGAACATAGACCTAATCAATTAGGGGCTGCATACCCTAGCCCAAAAAGCTTAACCTTTATATGTAGTAGGGTTCTACATCACCAAAAAGGTTTAAAGTTCCGTACCCAGTCCCTAAGATCAATTGCCCGAAAGCTACCCTTTGCTTAAGAACCCTCAGAAAACAGAAAGTAATATTCCCTATATTGCCTTTATAAGAACGTTAGCGATTTGTTTTTTCTTTTTGGGAGGTTCTTAAGCAAGAACCCTAAACTACCCTAAACCCTAAACCCTAAACCCTATGATATTAGGACAGCTGAGGCGGCCGCTTCTTCTGGCCAGTCTCGCCGGTGCAGTAGCTGAGCAGCGCGGTGTCTCCTCCTAGCAGGATCTGGGTTGGCTCAGGAGCTTTCGAGGAGATGTTAGGGTTTAGGGTTTGGGGTTTAGGGTTTGGGGTTTGGGGTTTAGGGTTTGGGGTTTGGGGTTCGCTTTTTTTTCCATCTCAGGTCCCATTAGCCCAGGTGATGCTCGCGGCGGCGCACGACGCCCTCAGTCCGAATCAAAGCACCAGGGTACCTCGACCCCAATTGCAGTTCCATGTTTGAGTATTGTACCTTGTTCTATGGTCAGGATTTAGGGTTTAGGGGTTTAGGGCTTCGGGCGTAGGGCTTATATTACAGGGTTTAAGGTTTAGGGTGCAAATTGAAGCGCATCAGTTTAGGGATGCTAGGGGTTTAGGGTCTATAGGGTTTAGGGTTTAGGGGTTCATGTGTTTGAGGTTTAGGATTTAAGGGTTTTTTGGGGGGGGGGGGGGGGTTAAGGAGGGTAAGGGACTCAAAAAACATGGAAGACCAGGTTCAGGGTTCTAGGGTCTCTGAGCCCTGCGGAATACTGTATCCGACTCTGCGAAGTCCATGGACTTGTGAGAATGTTCGGAAGCTTTCGCCTAGGGCCTTTCAGCGGCAAACCCCGTCTAAATGTGAAAAAGCCGTTCGTGGATGCCAAAACGCTCACCAAGCCAACAATCCAAACCTGCTGACTGCTGGCAGCCTTGACTCAGCGTCTGCGCGAGCCGGTACAGCTCCTGCCGGCCCAGACCACGCTCTCCTAAACCTTCGATTCTCTGGGTTGGCCTTTAAACACCCTGAAAAATATTCATATATAGGGTCGCTTACAAACCCATATGAGGAAAATCAAAAATTTCCCAAAATCCAACCTAGTTCTTCACGGTAAACTCTAAACCTAGGAGAGAAGATTAGGGAGCCCCCTTGGGAACATAGGCCCTCCCATTAAGGTCCCTTTTAAGAGGCCTGGGCCCAGAAGGGTTAAGAAGGGTCCCTTTCAAGGGGTCTCCCTAGTACTGCCTTGGAAAACCCCAAAACCCCAAAACCCTAAACCCCTCTAAACTCCTAAACCCCAAACCCCAAACCCTACACCCCTAAACCCTAAACCCAAACCCCTAAACCCTAAACCCAAACCCCTAAACCCCGAAAACCCTAAGCATCCCCAAGGAGTTCAGCGGGCATGGCATCCTGGGAGCCTTTGCCAGCGGGCCAGCCCCCATGATTGGCTTAGGGCATGGTTGGGCCACTTGCAAGCACGTTCCTAGGCGGCTTAGGGTTTAGAGCTTAGGGTTTGAGGCTTCAGGTTTCAATGCTACGCCTACCACAGAAATTCAGCTAACTGCAACTTTTTTCGCAACACTGGTGGGGAGATCAGCTTTGCGTCTCAAGTCGCCGACGCCGGGATGGACCAGGTCGGTCCTGACTCCGCTCCTTCGCTGACGCTTCTCACGACCGTGCTTTAGAGCTGAGGGTTGGAGGGTCGTAAGGCCAAGAAGGACTGTGCCGCTGGCGCTGTGGTGTCGGGCATCGTCAGAATACAAGCTTGGAGCTTCGGTCTTGCCACTCCCCACACCAGCTGCCAGGTTTCCACTGCTGCTCCTTTGCCAAGCTGGTTGCCGAACTCGGCTCGTCTTCACGGGAGCTTCCGTCCATCAGGACCGACTCTCGCACTGCCAATGCCGCTGTCGCCTTGATTGCTGTTTGGCTGCATCCTGCCCGATCTTGCCATTTCGGCTAGCCGCCATCCCACCACGAGGAAAACCATTCACCCATGCGCTCGAAGACGCCACGGTCGACATCCTGCAGCATAACATCATTCTTGATCTCGATATTCACGTTTACAAGGGTATGCAAATAAACGTGCGAATATACCCTAAAGCTGAGATCGAACCAGCGTCCTCCTTGGGGAAGACCACCTTTGTGGGAAAGGGAGCTTCTGTCGGGCGCGTTTGAGGACTACATAAGCATGTCTTCCAGCTTGTGTGGTCAATCCTGTTCTTGAGACCCCACGCTGGACACAATCGCCACCCTCCTTGCACACTACGCAGCACGAGCCGGAGAGTAACGGTTAAGGCTCCTGTGGTAGCCGGAGCAAAACACGAAATTCGATACCCAAGACGAGGTCTAAACCCCGTGCAAGCTTATGTGCTTGTTGGGCTTGAGGTTACATCGTTCAGGCTGAATCAAGCCCTGCAAAACACCCGCAATCCAATACCCTTCGCTCTAACCCCTACGCCCTACTACTATTTGCTTAAGAACCCCCAAAAAATGAAAAATAATATTCCCCATACTAGCCTTATAAGGAAGAACATTTCTATTTTTTGAGGGGTTCTTAAGCAAATAGTAGCCTACTTTCATGATGCCGGCCGGCCATCAGCAGAGGTGGCTGCCCTGGCAGCTCTGACAGCGCGGTGCCCCGAGGCACCACCGCACCGGCACAGATCAGACGCAGCCGGGGCCGGGAAAGGTCGAGACCTCGGGGGTTTTGACAGTTGGGCGTTTCCCAATTTTGGGGGTACCTTATTGGGGTCCTCATTTTCCGAGGAATCCTACTATTTTTGGGGGGTCTATGTTCGGGGTCCCTTGGTTCTCGAGGCCTAAGTATTAGGCCTTGTTTTGTTGTGTGTTGGGGTCTTGAGTGGTTCTTCCCTCTGGTTCTTAGTAGGGAATGAGGGAATGAGGGCCCTATATAATCCCTTAAAGGGTATATATAGGGCCCTCAATCCCTCATTCCCTGCTGTACTAAGAACAAGCCAGTCTTACTGGGTGCCATGCATTGTCGGCCTTGGTTGGCTTTGCCTCCGAAGACGTGCTTCTTCACTTTGGCATGTCCTGCCCCTGATCCCTAAACCCTAAGCCCTAAACCCAAAACCCTAAACCCTGTAGTTTTCTCGGGGTGGCAAGCTTTGCAGGACAGCCTGGAGTCCAAAACTTCTCGAACCCTAAACCCTGCAAGGGTTAGCGTCTTTAGGTGTCCAACAAAAACGATATGTTATATGTTTCAGATATATAAACATATACATATGATGTATATATATATATATATATATGCACACATATATATATATATACACACATATATATATACATATACATATATACACAAGCTTCTAAAATTCATAGGGTTGCACAGTGCAGCGCCTTAACCTTGGTTGTCGAGTCCGAAGACTTTCGAGTTGCCTCGAAGCCCCAAATCCATAGAGCCCAAAGCTCCCATTCTCACACACGTGCCCAGCCTCAACCCTAAACCCGAAATCCTAAACCCTAGGCCCTAGACCCAAAACCCTAAACCCTATTCCCAAAACCCTAAACCCCAAACCCTAAGCCCTATGCAGAACAAAGCCTAAATCCTACGGCCTGCCGCCTCAAACCCTAGACCCTAAACCCTAAACCTTAAAACCTAAACCCTGAACCAAAAATTTTCATTCGCAGCCGGGGCCCGAACCAAAGAGCCGGCCCACGGCGCTATGGAGATCCTCGTCCTGAGGCCCCCATTAGGAGTCATGGTAGGGTTTAGGGTTTAGGGTTGAGGGTTGAGGGTTTAGGGTTTAGGGTTTAGGGTTTAGGGTTTGGGGTCAAGGGTCTAGGGGTCTAGGGGTCTAGGGTTCTAGGGGTCTTGGGGTCTAGGGTTTAGGGTTTCAGATTGGAGGGCTTGAAGCTTTCAGCTGGGGTTCACGCGGTAAGGGCTTAAGTCTGGCCCCTGGGAGTTTCGGGGTTTGGCGGCCAAGAGTTTGTGCACATACGCGTGAATGCGCGTGGCTGGCTATCAAATAGTTCGTCCTGAAGCCTAAACCCTAAACCTAAACCTTTAACCCTAAACCCTAAACCCTGAACCCTAAACATCCCTAAACCCTAAACCCTAACCCCAAACCCTAAACCCTAAACCCTGAACCCTTGTTTCAGGCTTGTAGCCTCTGAGAATGATGGCCCAGCGTCAGGCCCCAAACGGAGGCCACGGATGTGGATGCTCTTGTAGCGAACCGAGAAGGCCTCAAGTCAAAGCCAGCAGACGAAGGAGGGCTTGGAGTTGTTGGTGTGTAGGGTGAGGGTTTAAGGTTTAGGGTTTGGGGTTTAGGGTTTAGGGTTTAGGGTTTGGGGTTTGGGGTTTGGGGTTTAGGGTTTAGGGTTCAGGGTCCGCGAGGCAGGAACGCAGCCTAAATGAGTCCCCCCCGCCCCCCTCCCACCCCGTCCCACCCCGTCCCACCCCCTCCCACCCCCTCCCACCCCCCTCCCACCCCCTCCCAACCCCCTCCCACCCCCTCCCAACCCAAGAAATATTCGCAACTCACGCTCCAAGATAGCACTTTAGCACGTTGAACTGCGAACCCTTCAAGGCTTTCAGGGTTCAACGTTTCTCTCTCGAGCTCTGCGAGCAACATCTTGGTAGCCCAGAAGCCATATTTTCATGAGGGTACCCTTTTTGGGGATTGGTTACTTTACAAGGGCACCTTGAACAAAAAAACGGGAAAAGTGCACCACTGGGCTACCAAGAGACATCCTGCGACACAGTCTTGTCGCCCACCAAGGTCCGGATGTTGGCACGGCAGTTCGGGCACAGGGCCGCGCTTCCCAGATCAGCAAAGGTGATGTGCTTGGACCTCGGTTTCTGAGCCTTTCTTAGACTCTTAGATTCATAGAAGACGTCCAAGAACAATCTTCAAGTTACACAAATCCCCATCCTGGCTCCACGTGCAGACTGCGGTGCAGTGTACAGACTCAGGCTGGGGCACACATCCGGCGCAGAACAGATGGTCGCATTCTGCCCGTAGCATTTGCTGGCCCCTGTCACGCACGAGAGAACCCCGCTCACGAACCCAAACCCGTAAACCACGTTCCTAAACATCAAAACATCAAAATGAGGAAGCGCAAGTAGAGGTCTAAGTCTGGGAGGAAGGAGGATGGAAAGATGCACGAAAGGGACAGCTGTGAGTTTCGATCCAGTCCTTGCCGAGCAGCAAGATCGCAATAAGTGTGTATTGTCAGTTGTGTCGTGCGTAACACCAGGGCTCATCGTGGATGCCTCGTCTTCTAGAGCAAAAGGTGCTTTGTCATGTCACCACACGAATAAGGTAGTGGGAGGTGGGAAATGTTGCGAGGCGATGGCGGGGATGCGAAATGTGGTTGCAGATAGCTTGATGAGATTGTGCGATAGAATGCCAATGTCTTGTATGAATTGCGCACCGGCATCTCATTGCGTGGTGTGCACTGCTTTGTGATGTTGTGAATACCCATGACATGATGTGAGGCATGGCAGTCTTTCATGCGATGATGAAGTGCGCAGCATATGAGTAGGGCGAGCATGCGTTGGCATGATGCCAGTGTGCCGTGGTACTGCGCAATAAGGTGACTTGTGATGATGTCAAGCGTGACATGGCATCTGACTTCTTATGATCTGCAGTGTGATGAGTCTGACGTGGCAGGTTGGTGACGAGTTGTAGTGAAGCACGGGGCGGCATATAACCTGCCTTGGAAGATGTTGATGCGACAACGCGGCGCTTGGCGGTGTCTGGAGCTCGGGAGATGAATTAGATGAGATGTAACGTAGTGCGACATGGCGATGCGATGCAATGAATATGAAGAGGGAGCCGTGCAGTAAGCGGTTTAGGGTTTAGGGTTTAGGGTTTGAAGTGTCAAGCCCGCAGGTAGCTGGCGGCTTCTTCAAGGTGGTGATTCTGGTCAGGAACGGCCAGGTGCTTGCAGATCAGGATCAGGATACAAAGAGGAAGAGCAGATGGAGGAGCAGAAAAAGACGGATGAGATAGGAAGGAGGGAGGAGAGGCACTCAGTACTTAGCTCATGAACTTAGTGAAACCCTAAACAGTAAACCCCACACCCTGAACCACTACTACAGCCTGATGGATCAGAAACAAGGCCAAGACACTCAGACGCCAAAGCCTTCCACCCTGCAAACCCCCAAAACCTGTTTTGGACCTGAAACCCTAAACGCTTTGAGACCCTAAACCCCTAAACCCTAAACCCCAAACCCTAAACCCTAAACCCTGCCCAGCCCCAAGAACTGCGCCCGAAACTGGAAGCTCGTTCCACGGCGCCTGTCTTGACAGATGGAGCAGAAAGCTCGATCCGCCGAGGCGGAAGTGCTCGCCGTCGACATGGGCTTAGGCTGGGGGTTGCGGACCCTAAGCCCACAACCCTAAACCCCTAACCCTAAACCTGAAGTTCAGAGGTTTTCGGGGCTCAAGACCCCGCGAGCCTTTCTGCTTAGACCAAAAGCCTGTTCCATTGTGGTTTAGTTTAGGGTTTAGGGTTTAGGGTTTCGGGTTTCGGGTTTAGGGTTTAGCGTTTAGGGTTTAAGGGTTTTAGGGATTAGGGTGTTGGGGTTTAGGGTTATTGGGGGGGCGGGAGGGGTTGCACGATGTGTGCATTCACGTGCAGTGGCCGAAGCTCATGCTTGATCGAAGAAGCGCTCCGAAAAAACCTTCAGAGCGCACGATTGAACCCTAAACCCCAAACCCCAAACCCTAAAGCCTAAGCCACTTCTTCTAGGCAGTCTCCTGGACACGGCGAACCAAAAAGGTGCAACACTTAGAAGCAACACGCAGCCGCATATGTCTAGAACGCTTCCTAAGAATGATCTAAGGGAGCTTACAGCAACGATCAGCAACGGCTCTCGCATAAGAAAGTAGGGTGTGCCTTGTTAAGGTTCAAAAATATGATAGAGTACATCTCACCGCCGACTTAGTCCCCAGAGGTTGGTGGGAAAACTTGTTGCAGCAGCTTTTGTCGGAATGAGGAAAGGCTAAATCGTGAGAACACTTAAACCCTAAACCTCAGCCTAAGCTTGCCCAGAAAAGCGGAATCCCCGAAACAAACCAGACAACCCTAAACCCTAAACCTGTAAACCAATGATTTGCCATCCTCAAGACCCTTGCACAATTTCCCAAGCCCCAGACCTACACACGCACACCCTAAACCCTAAACCCTAAACCCTAAACCCTAAAAGCCCAAACATCCTAAACGACCTAAAGCTCTTTGGGTCGTTACATGGTCCCTTAGTAAGGGCCCTTAAACAGGGTACCCCTTATATACCCCCTACAGCCCAAGGGCCCCTACATGAGAACCCCTTAAAGAGGGCAAGGGACTATCTTAACGGTCCGTGAAAGCTGCCCTTAGATAAACCCCAAGACCCAAAACCTAGCTCTCATTGTACTAACAGTCCTCAATAAGGAATATAATCGGGGGTACTATAAATCCCTATTCTGAACTGTTAGTCTAATGGGGAACATCCCAACTCTACACCCTAAACCCTAAACCCTAAACCCGAAACCCTAAAACCTAAACCCTAAACCCTAAACCCGAAACCCTAAACCCTAAACACTAAACCCTAAACCCTAAACCCTCTCAAGGTGCTAGCGCCGATCCTCCGCTTCGTGGATCTTGCGCTCGCGGACGAGGCAAAAGACCTGGCGAGCTGCCAGCGAGGCCCTGGATGGGGTCTCATATGAAGGTCTTAGGGTGCAGGGTTTCGGGTTTAGGGGGTAGGTTTAGGGTTAAAGGTTTAGGGTTTAGGGTTTAGGGTTTAGGGTTTAGGGTTTAGGGTTTAGGGTTTAGGGTTTAAGGGTTAGGGTTTAGGGTTTAGGGTTTAGGGTGACCCAAGAGTAACCTAGGAATTTAAAAAAGGTTTCCTTGTTGTTTTCAAGGGGATTGCAAGGGAACCTAAACACCCCCCCCCCCCCCACCCAAAACCCAAACGGTTGCAAGAGGACCTCAAACACATGAGCTTGCGGCCCCAAAAGCCTTTGTGCAAGCCCTACACCGGACATGGAGTTGAACTGAGGCTTAAGATTTAGGGTTCAGGGTTTGGGGCCAGGGTTTTGGGTTTTGGGTTTTGGGTTTTGGGTGTAGGGTGTAGGGTGTAGGATGTAGAGTTTAGGGTTTAGGGTTTGCTGTGATAGGGCGTAGGTGCTGTGAAGGTTTGGTTTCGGAACAAGCTCGACAGCTTCGTGAGGTGCGAAGAGCAGCTTTGGCCCGCTTGCGGAGGGCCATCTACACCCCACGCCGTCCGAGGCGGCAAAGCCACCCAAATACAAAAAGGGACTAGAGTGTTCCGGTACCGGGCCCATCGTGGGCGATACCGACCCCCATGCTGTGGGACTGGGTCGGCTTGCGCCATCGAGGTCGAAGACCAACGTAGGGGGGCGGCCTAGGCCCTGAGTTTAGGGTTTAGGGTTTAGGGTTCAGGGTTCAGGGCTTTTGGAACTTCGGGCCTAGGGCTTCGCCCCAAACGCGGACGCCTCCTGGTGGGTCAGGGCACCGCTGGCCTTCCGTTTGAGCCGTCGCCTTGGAAAATGACCAGGACTGGACTTCTCGGGCCCATCTCCCAAGTAGACTAGGGATGGGATTGGCCTTTAGGCTTTAGGGTTTAGGGTTTAGGGTTTAGGGTTTAGGGTTTAGGGTTTAGGGTTCCTAAACACTAAACTCTAAACCCTAAACCCTAAACCATAACCCAGAACCCTGAACCCTAAACCCTGAACCCTAAGCTCGTTTTAGTAATGGACCTACTAGGGAACCCGGAACCCAAAGCCGAGCAAAGGCTGCTTTTGAAAAAGTCGGAGACCGCCATATGGTGAGTCCTCGAAATTATGGTCCCTTCTTGGGTTCCCGAACTAAGAGGGGCCGCCTTATCATAAGAACCTCAAAAAAAGGAACAGAATTTAGAGAACTGACCCTATGAGCCGTAAGTTGCTGCGGTCTAGGGATTGGAGTTGAAGGTTGAGGGGTTTAGGGGTTTAGGCTTGAGTGCTTTAGGGGTCTAGGGTTTAGGACGGTAAGTTTCATTCAGGGGCTTATATAGGAACACTATAAGGAATATAGCATTCCATCCCTGCAACCAACCTTTATGCAGGGCGTGGAATTGCAGGATGTCCGGAGCCCACTTGCGCAAGAACCCGCATATACCTTGGGATGTTCCCCTTTCCTAAGGATTAAAGTAGGGGGTACCATAATCCCGATTAAGGACTGCTAGTCAAACCCTCAACCCTAAACCCTAAGCCGCTACCATGAGAAGAGCACTGGAAACGATGCTTAGGCCGGGGCATGCCAGGCTCGTCTAGGCCGCAGAGGCTGGGAGCAACATTCTGGTTCGCTGGGTTTAGAGCATGGGGAGACTTCATAGGATGGCCCTTAAGCAACCCTCTGAAAAAAAAACACTCCTGAAATATGAGCCTCTCTCAGACCCAATAAGGGAACATGTAACATGTCCCAAAGGGCCTACCGAGATTTTCCTAAACCCTAAACCCTAAACCCTAAACCCTAAACCCTAAACCCTAAACCCTAAACCCTAAACTTGAGGGTTTCGGGTCGAGGCTTCGGATGCCGCCCCTTGCAGATCTTCCTGCTCATGTCTAAGGGGAGCAAAGTGTTTCAAGCCCTCCGTCCCAGGTTGCCTATCTTGATTGAAAAATGGCAGTCCGGCCGCGTGCAACTTTGTGGGATTTAGGGTTTAGGGTTTAGGGTTTAGGGTTTAGGGTTTAGGGTTTAGGGTTTAGGGCTCAGGGCCTACAGCCTGCATCCTTTCATCCAAGGCTCCGCTCTTTTTTTCGACATTTCGCCACACTTGGTGCAGAGGGGCTTGTGGGACAAGACGCTTCTTTGCTACTCATGCCTCCCATTTGCAGACAAGCACGGATGCTCATGTGCTTGTTGGATGTTGGTGCCGATGAGCAGAATTTTACCAGCAAGGGAGATGATTCTACTGTGCCTGCGTGTGCGCAGCCGGTACGCAAAAACCTGGGGTTGTCCTATTCCGGAGGGCCCTTTCTACAAAAGAAATCGGACAACCCATACAAACTCGGGAGCATAGCTGAAAGCGTGAGTGGAGCTACCAGTGGCCTCCCTGGTGTTTTTTGCCGCAGTCGCGCTCTCGTTTAATGGCAGCTGGTGCAGCAGACTGGGCTCTCCGCGACATGTGATACGCGACATCTCGCCAAGCAGTCATCCCTGGACCTAGGACCCTAGAACCCTAACTGTTTAACTGGGACCCCAGGACCCTAGGACCCTAGCACCCTAGGACCCTAGGAAGCTCAAGCTCAGAAAGCTCCAGCCCGAAACATCAATGTTGAAGCTCGCAGCGTCGCCAGCTCACACGGCGGCTTGGACGGCAGGCGGCAGGTACCTCATGTGAGTTTACCGAGGAGCCCACCTGGGTCCCCCAGCCATGTGTATAGGTCGCAACTCGGATGTCAGTGATACCCTAGATACATGAAAATATTGTGTATTGTATAGTGTGAGATATGACATAAGCTATAGCTTCCACAAAAACACATAATAATAATATACAGAATATACAGAATATACATAATATACATAATATACATAATGTACATAATATACATAATATACATAATATGCACATATATATATATATATATCCTACATTCTCTCTGATCCCTGCAGTCTTTGGAGGCACTTCTTTTGACCTGCCAAGGGTCTCCAACAACTCGACGCATCCCTGGGGGAGCAGAAAAAACCCTTGCTAGGCATGTCCACTGCAGGTCGTCTCCTCAAGAGACAGGAACAAGGCAGAGGGGACAGCTTCGCCATCCCCCTGACGCGCTGTTCCGGGAACCTAATTTCGACTTAACTAAGGATTCTGTCTAAAGGGAAGTCCCGGAAGTGCCCAGCGAAGCCCCAGGAGGGACCCCTGCTGGGCAAGTTCCGCGGCTTGGGTTGGGACGTTAGCATGGACTGCCTCAACTGCTCACCGGGTGACAAGCAGGAGACTGCGGCTCCAGGACGGCTCCAAATCAGGTTGCGCAAATTTTTTGTGAGTATACTCATCGTGTATGCATTCAGAGCTATGCATGTGTGCATGGCTATCTATCTGTATATTGTTGTATACTGTATACATACTGTCTATGCATGTATGATATTGTGTATAGGATCATCAAGGGTCCAAAAAATCTGTTGATGTGAGTTTGGTTTGGCGACGTGGAGCCTGCGGCAGGGAGCCGGATTCTGGGACATCCTGCAGCGAGGGTCCGATCAGCTGGCAACAGGCAGCTGGTGGAGCAGCTTCAGACTGCCACTAACTGGGGAGTTCTGTAAATTATGGTCCCCTTCTGGGTCTCCTAGTGCGTTCTTCTACTTAGGGTTTTTGGTTTCGGGTCATATGGTCATAATGATGATCCTCAATGATCTTCTTGCAAATTATAAGGCTGCCCTTGAAAAAGGGACCATATTTTAGAGAGCTGCACAACTCATTATCAGCGGCCCTTCGCAATCCTCGGCCTTGCGAGCACAAAGCGCACGGCGCCCGAACGGTAGCATAGCAGGTTGACGCTTTAAAGGCTTGGGGTTTAGGGTTTAGGGGTTTAGGGCTTAGGGTATGTAGGGCTTAGGGCCGAGGCTTTTGTTGCAGGGTTGACGGCATTTAGGGCTTAGGGCTTGTGAGCTTCGGGCTTTTCGGGCTTAAGGCTTAGAATCTGGGGTTTGCTATACACAGCCAGGGGCCTTGAATAAGATGCCTCCCGCACGACTGAAAAAAAACAAGTGCAGCAGGCGTCTGAGATCTGATGTCGAAGTGTTGAGACCCCAAGGAAGCAGGTTGCAACATTGCCTTGCAGCCCTGACCCCGCCCGACACTACTGTCGCAAAATAAGACATGACATGTGTCCTCCTGAGCTCCTGCTCCTCCCCTCCCCCCCCCCCTTTAACCCTACACCCTACACCCTACACCCTCAACCCTCAACCCTCAACCCTCAACCCTCAACCCTAAACCCTAAACCCTAACCCCCCTCCCTCCACAAAGGAAGCTGTCGCCTGCTCACCACGCCGACCGCTCCGGCGTGGTTGGGGATGCAGCCTCTCCAGGGGCCCGGAAGCAGGAGACTGGAAGACTAGCCTTGCTGAGGGTTGAGGGTTTAGGGTTCTTGGGTTATAGGGTTCTTGGGTTATTGGGTTATAGGGTTATAGGATTAAATAGGGTTGTAGGGTTATAGGGTTATAGGGTTATTATAGGGTTGTAGAGTTATAGGGCTTAGGGTTGAAGGTTGAGGATTGAGGGCTTTTTGGGGCTTAAAAGCATCGAGAGAATCCCCAGAATCACCGAACTTCAAAGGCCCCAAAAGCCCCAAAAGCCCCCCTGAAGCCTAAATGCCCCGAATCCTAACTCCGTAAAACCCTGAAGCCCAATACCGTAGTTCCCTGAAGGTAGGTGTCAGAGCAACTTGGGCATAACCAGGCCCTAAATCTTCAACCCTAAAACATCCTAAAACCACGCTTGGTTAACCTTTCCCCAAAAAGGAGGGAATGCGAGCCTACTCTGGGTCCTAGGAAGCAAGCAAAAGCCGCGGATCCGCCGATCCAACACAAATCTGCGGTAAACCCGAAACCCTAAACCCTAAACCCTAAGCCCTAAACCCTAAACCCTAAACCCTAGCGTTTAGGGTTTAGGGAGGAGCCTCCAGCTTCTGCGCGACCTGCCGCGCGAGAGGCTGGGATAAGGTTTGTTCCGACGAGAGGAACATATTTTCAACAAATCGGAATAAGGGCTCAAGCCCTAATTAATGCGAATCTTAGAACGATAAGATGTTGCGGCTGAATTTTCGGGCTTGAATGCTTCCCACACAAATCCTCAGCGAAATCCCGAACTTCCGAACTTCAACTTTCGAGCTCAAAACTTCAAGTTAGACGAGCACCCGGACGAGCAATGCCCGCCGAAACCGACAGAGTCGGAATCCGCACGATCCTCCCAAACATTGCTTGACTCTTAAATGCCCATCTGATACTGCTTTGTGAGGGGCCTTTTTTCACGGGCAGACCACGAGCAAGGGAACAAAATTCTTCCAAGATAATTCCTTTGCTTAGAATCCATGCTAGCAGGGCAAATGAGAGTTCATTCCGTTAAGCCTTTAAGAGTCTTGCCATCTTTATGGTGATGGCTCCGAAGCTCCTCGGTCCCAAAATGGCAAGAGGCAGCACGTTTTGTTCAGGAAGGCTTCTCAAATTAAAAAAAGAAATCGTCCGGGCGCAAGCTCTTAACCCTTTGTTTTTAAAATATTTTTCTAGGTTTGTTTTAGTTTTTATTTGTTATTCAGAACGTGGTACGTGGCAGGTGGCCACTCAAGTGAAACGTGGAGGCAGGTGAGGTTACGATTCGCTCAAGCACCTGATGCAGTTTGGAGCGTGGGTTTGGTGAGAAGGCGACAAAGCTCCTGTCTTCCAGAAATCTGACCATTGTTTGCTCAATGACCCCGAAAAATAAAAAATTGCAATCCCATATTACCCTTACAAGGAAGAACTTTTCATCTTTTTTTTTTTTTTTTGGGGGGGGGGGTGTTCTTAAGCACTTGGTAGATGATAGTATGATAAAGTATGATCAGAGACTAGCGCAGAGAACAGTAGACTGTAGGCCATCAATCCCCCTAAGTCCTGCGCATCCTCGGCCCGGTGTTTGGCCCAGCTGCTGAATTTTGCTTATGTAGGGATTAGGGTTTAGTGTTTAGGGTTTCTCAAGTTTAGGGTTAGGGTTTAAGGCTTAAGGGTTTTGCATTGCGGGCCGAGATCTGGAAGTATGGCACTGCATTCGCAGGAGCTCACATTCATCGTGAAGCCCTTCCAAGCTTCGAGCCCCTTCTGTAGACCAGTGAGATGGGGCGCGCGCAGCCCATTTGCAAGGCCGCGCCCACGGGACCCGAACACGGCGAAACCTTTGCCGAGTAGTTAGCACGTAAGAATCGGTCCACTTCTCCAAGTAACCCTTGGGCTTCGAACCCTTCTCTGGACCAGTGAGATGGCACGGGCCGCCCTTAAACTTCGAACCCGGATTAAAGCAACATTCCGGGACAGTTGCCGACCTGAGGCTGCTTGATTGCTCAGATTATTCAGGTCTTCTTCCGGTACCGTTGTCTGAATGTCGTACTGCCTGAGCTGTACTGCCTGCTGTCTTGAGCACGTCGAGTCACATGATGCGCACTTTGTCTTAAGCTCTGACAATACCGTTTGTCCGTGGCTTAAAACGTTCAGGTTTCGTCTTTGATTCTGAGGGTTCGTATTGTCGGGATCAAAGGTTGCAGCCTTTTACCCTAAACCCTAAACCCTAAACCCTAAACCCTAAACCCCAAACCCTAATTTTCTTGATTGATGCAGAAGAAGACGAAACTGTGACGGCTCCGCCGGGGATCCTCCTGGCGATTCCAAAGTAGCCTTGCAAGGGCGCGGAACCTTATAAGCCCTAAACCCTAAACCCCAAACCCCTGAGCCCTAAACCCCTAAACCCTAAACCCTAAACCCTAAACCCTAAACCCTAAACCCTAAACCCTAAACCCTACTTTTGGGAGGTGGCCTTGGGATGTTTTGGAACGAGTGGCTATAGCATTTAGATCTGTCACCTCTTTCCTCTGTCGTGGGCAGTGTTGGTGTATGTTTTGCTGAGGCCTTGGAGAATGTTGAAGCGCCAGCTGAATAGGGTAGCTTGTGCGAGCCATGAACCCCCTTACCCTCATCAAAAGGGATTCAGGCTCGTTCCCCCTGAAGTTGGACCCCTAAAGGTTCCCTTGAGGATGACCCTAATATGGCCCTGATACTACCTCAGGATCTTTCAAGTGAGGGTCCCCAAAACCCGAGGGCACAACACAGCCTTAAGGGTCCAGGTACAACCCCTCTAGAGTCAAGGCTGCGTGGCACAGTTCTTTTATAGTTTCAGGAAGCTTAGGCTTCATGGGAGCCTCCAAAGCCCTAGAAGCTTTGTTATTTGGGGTTTGTGGCTTTTATTGTGCATAAACGGGTGCCCCCGGTGTATTCAAGATAAGGTCCCTTGATAGATAGGCTGGAGAACAATGCGGGCGCCGCTACGACTCCGATTTGCGGCGTGCGAAGGAGCTGCGCCCATTGCTGAAGCGCTAGCCCAGCTGAAAGGCAGGGCTGCGACTTCCTGGACTCCCGAAAGCCGTAAAGCCTGTAAAACCCAAACCCTGAAAACCCTACACCCTAAACCCCAAACCCAGGCAGGGCTAACCCTAAACCCTAAACCCTAAACCCTGAACCCTGAACCCTAAACCCTAACCCCTAAACCCCTAAACCCCTAAACCTTAAACCCTAAACCCTAAACCCCGCCTCCGAGCCCTGAGCGCGCTGGTGCTTGCGCAGGAAGCGCGCCGTCCAGCGGAAGGCGCGCTCGAGCTGCGCATCCTCAGCGTCACTCATGTCTAGGGTTTTGAAGTTGTGGGGCTTTTAGGGTTTTGGGGGTTTTAGGGTGTTAGGGTCGGGGGTTGTAGGGTCTGGAAGTTTTTGGGGTTTTAGGGTTTGGGGGTTTAGGGTTGGGGTTTTGTGGGTTTCAGGGTGCAACCCCTAAAGAAAAACAGTGGTGCCCTTTCTGCGGGTTTGCAAAAGAACCTAAAGCTCAAGAGGGGAAACAACGGCCTACACCGGTCTGAAGGGGTCTGTAGGGTTCATAGGGTCTCCTCGGGGTGTATAGGGGGCTTTTTTGGGGGCTTTATAGGGGTTTTAAAGGGGGCTTGTAGGGGTTTTATCGGGGGCACTACAGGGGCACTACGATCAAATGTCAGTCTTGATGATGCATAGGGTTTTCTTGATACACAGCACGTCGTTCTCGGTAACAATGGGCGCGAAGAGGATCGGTGTGTCCACACTGG
This sequence comes from Symbiodinium natans, assembly GCA_905221605.1. NCBI lineage: Eukaryota > Dinophyceae > Suessiales > Symbiodiniaceae > Symbiodinium > Symbiodinium natans. The sequence goes on from CAJNDS010002099.1 coordinate 269,151, forward strand.
TCTCAGGCTCTTTGGTACGTCCACGTTTGGCGCCTCCAAGACCTGCGAAGACAACCCTGATTGATGAACCATCTGGAATCTTGTAAAAGTTGAGCTCCCGTCGTGGGTAGTCTGTGATGGTCTTGTCAGCATAGACCAACTGGTGCGGCTACCCATCGTCAAAATTACACCCTAAACCCTAAACCCTAAAACCCTAAACCCCCAAACCCCAAACCTAAACCCTAGGCAGACCCTGCATCCTTGTGCAGGCCTGAGAGGGCCAAGGCCGAATGCTGACATGGCAGCGCCAAAACATGTCCCAGGGCTTACAGGGGTTTAAAGAGGGCTTTTTAGGGTTTAGGGTGTCGGGTTTAGAATAGGGTTCATAGCGGTTCGATAGAGGTTACAGGGGTTTGTAGGGGGTATATAGTTGTTTGGATTGTAGGCTTTTGGGCCCGTGGGGTCTGCAAGTCTTGGGCGCCGCGCAGGACTTAGGGTTCAGGGCTACGGCGTTAGCCGAAACCTTCAAACCCAAAACACAAACTACGAAGCTCAAAACCCTAACTTCATCCTGCCGAAACCCTAAACCCTAAACCCTAAACCCTAAACCCTAAACCCTAAACCCTAAATACCCTTAACCCTAACCCCTAAACCCTAAATACCGTTAACCCTAACCCCTAAACCCCTAAACCCTAAACCCCAAACCCTCGGTGTGGCCGGGCGTCAGTGGCCCCTGGCATGGCCAGCAGGAAGAAGCGATGAAGGCTAAGATCGACGCTGCTCTTGGCAAAGTACCTTGGTTTAGGGTTTAGGGTTTAGGGTTTAGGGTTTAGGAGTTTGGGGTTTAGGAGTTTAGGGTTTAGGATTTTGGGGTTCTAGGGTTTGGGTTTCGGAGTTTAGGGTTTAGGATTTTGGGGTTCTAGGGTTTGGGGTTTAGGAGTTCAAGGCTTAGGATTTTAGGGTGTTTAGGGTTTAGGGATGTTCTTTGGTCAGTAAATTAAATTAGGGGCTTTGGGGGTTTATGGTTTGGGGCATAGAAATTTAGGGGTTTAGGGTTTGGGTCTACTGAATTGGGAGTTTACAGCTTGCGGTTTAGGAAGCTAGGGGGGTTTAGGGCCTTGGCATAGTAAGTGTGATTTAAGAGTTAAGACGGGCTTCGGAACATCAAGGGTTGGGCCTGAGAAGGTTGGAGCTACTGACCCCAGCAAGGTCTAGGGTCGCAACACCATCTGGAGCCCGAGGAAAGCAGAATCAGAAGATGCACCGGCACGCTCTCGGCTCGTTCGGCTCGTTCGGCCGCTGAAGGCCCCAGACCCTAAACTCAACTAGGGCCGTTGCGTCGTGAGCTTGCGCAGCACGCGCTTAACCCCGAAGCTCCTGCGGCCGAGCGCGACACGAAAGACGTTTTGAGGTTTAGGCTTCAGGTCTCAGGCTTGGGTTTACCTGAGACCCTTGCACTCCAGACTCCATAATGGCCCTAAACCCTAAACCCTAAACCCTAAACCCTAAACCCTAAACCCTAAACCCTAAACCCTAAACCCTAAACCCTAAACCCTAAACCCTTAACCCTAAACCCTAAGGGCAGAGGAAAGGCAGCTGAGCTGCAACTTTAGGTTCAGGGGTTTGGGGATGGCGCATCCGGCTCGTTCCACGGCGAAGTTGCTAATTACAAGGATGCTCTAGCTGTTCAACAGAAGAAGGCGGGGAAACCCTAAACCCTAAACCCTAAACCCTAAACCCTAAACCATCTTGTACCCCTCAGCAAGCTCATGAGCCGGGCCCCTCCTCGCCAAGACTTCCTGTCGGGCAGGAGACGTGGGTTGAGGGTTTAAGTTTAGGGTTTAGGGTTTAGGGTTTAGGGTTTAGGGTTTAGGGTTTAGGGTTTAGGGTTTAGGGTTTAGGGTTTAGGGTTTAGGGTTGAGGGTTGAGGGTTGAGGGTTGAGGGTTGAGGGTTGAGGGTTGAGGGTTGAGGGTTGAGGGTTTAGGGTTTAGGGTTTAGGGAACTGAGAAGGGTCCCCCCTGAGCTTCCCACCCCAAAGGACTTGGGTGCCAAAGGCTTTGAGGCTGTTGCTGGGATGGATGCTCGGCAACATCGGATGTCAATCTGTCACTTCCACCATGCATCGATGACAGGGCAGCCGCCTGACCGCGATGCGAAAGAATCCTCTCCCGGGCCCCAGATCCCAGCTCCCAGCTATCGTAAGCAAGACCCTGCACCCTGAACCAAGAAACCAAACCCAACTCGGCCCCTAAACTCTAAACCCAAACCCGAAACCCTAAACGCTAAATTCTAAACCCTAAGCCCCAAACCCTTAACCCCGACCCTAAATCTGCCGTCCTGTGCCCAGGTGTAATCCGCGCGGCTGATCATCCAGGCACCACGTCTGTCAATGGCCTCGAAGATCGTCACCAGCGACTGGAAGACTTTGGGTGTGTACCTGGGCGTCTATGGTTTGCTTAGAAGTTCACGAGTACCTATAAACGCGAACACTCAATGACTACGCCTGAGCATCTAGCACGCTATGCCGAGAGACAGTCTACCAATGGCTTATCTTGTGGAGGCTTCCCACTTGAGCCTACCCTGCGCCCACCCTGCAGGTTGTCCAAGCGGCTGGTGTGGCTCAGTGATGTCTCCAGGCCGTTCTTAGTGCCGGCCGAGCATGCAAGACACAGGAACAAACAAATGCAAGCTCATCCTGCGTGATTTCGGGTGTAGCATGGATTTAACTGTGGCCTCAAACCCTTCACTGCCATAGCACGCAAACCGACTAGACAACGAGCCTGGGAAGCATCGAGGAAGAAGCGGAGTTCTGAAGCCCTAACAACCTAAAAAGCCCTAAGGCACTAAAGCCCGATGACTTGATAGCCCAGTAACCATTTTGGAGTTTGGAGTTACCCTAAACCCTCAACCCTCCACCCTCAACCCTAACCTTTTTGGGGTTTAGGGCCAGTAACCATATTACACTACGGGCACCTTCTTTGGGTCGGGCGCACTTTTATCAGGGAACCTTGGACCACAAAAAGGGGAAAAAAAGGGTACCACTAATCTACCAAGGTGAAGCCGAGGCTCGGCCCGAGATGGTGAGGTCCAGCGTCTTTTCAGGTAGGGGCTGGATGCCTGTGAGGGGCTTAGGGTTTAGGGTTGAGGGTTTAGGGTTTAGGAGTTGTAGAGGGTCTATAGGGTGTATGTTAGGGTGTACAGAGTGTGGGGATTTGGGCTTTGGGGCTTGAGAGGTTTAAGGGCCCTAAACCCTAAACATACCCTAAACCTTGCAAACCCTCAGACTGTTAAACCCAAACTTGATATCACCATAACCAATGCAGTCCACTCGTCCCTTTCAGGGCACATGCGTTCAGAGTCCTGTCTGGGTTACAGAAGGCCGAAGCCGAGACTGCGGATACGAGGGAGCATGGTTTGGTGAACTCGCCTGCACCACTTGCTGCCGATCCTAAACAGAGCGACAAACTACCCCAAGCCCTAAAACTGCTAAACCCAAAACCCCAAATCCTAAACCCTAAACCCTAAACCCTAAACCCTAAACCCTAAACCCTAACCCAAACACAGGCAGACCTTGAAGAAGCTCGTAGGAGGCCATGGCCAGGTCAGAGAGGCATGCAGCGCGCAGGCGGCTGCTCATCATAGACCCTGTAGGGTTTAGGGTTTAGGGTTTAGGGTTTGGGGTTTAGGGTTTAGGGTTTAGGGTTTAGGGGTTAGGGTTTAGGGTTTAGGGTTTAGGGTTTAGGGTTTAGGGATTCAAGGGCGGCTGTCCTCTTTTCAGGGTTTTTGGTCTTTGTCATGCAGGGCGTCTGTCTGCGAACTGTCTGGGCTTCTTGGGGAGAAGCTGAACACCCTTCAAGCTCCACTACTCCTTTGGGTTTAGGGTTTAGGGTTTAGGGTTTAGGGTTTAGGGTTTAGGGTTTAGGGTTTAGGGTTTAGGGTTTAGGGTTTAGGGTTTAGGGTTTAGGGTTTAGGGTTTAGGGTTTAGGGTTTAGGGTATCCTCAAGTCTTACTCTGAACAATCGGGAGTTGATCTAAATACTGGACCCTTTTGGTACCCTACTCGCGTAAGCTTAACGAGCATACACCAGGATGGCCCTTAAAACCCTCTGAACAAGTATTCCTTACATATGACCCTCTTAAACCCAAGGGAAAATATCAAAATGTTGCAAGGCCCTACCGAGCACAAGATCCGAAAGACCCAGACTGCAGATCAACTAAGAACCCCAGCCATCGGCCCACCCCGGTTACCCTACATAAGCCCCCAACCCCAAACCCTCCCAAAGCCCAAAGCCCAAAGCCCAAAGCCCAAAGCCCAAAGCCCAAAGCCCAAAGCCCAAAGCCCAAAGCCCAAAGCCCTAGACCCTAGACCCTAGACCCTAAGCCCTAAACCCTAAACCCTAAACCCAAACCACTCCCCCCCCCACAATGGCGCTCCTTGGAACTGGCAGGAGATGCGAAGCGCTTGACCAGGGACTGCCAACACCTGGCACTCGGAGGTTCAGGGTTTAGGGTCTAGGGTCTAGGGTCTAGGGTTTAGGGTCTAGGGTTTTGTTTAGGGCTACAACCCTACTTAGGGGACATAGGGGGCTTGGAAGTACCGTTGTATTTGGGGTTCTAAGTACCCATGAACCTCCAAGCAGGCTGACGAGGCGCTCCTAAGGTTGCATGGCTTAAGGGCTTTAGGGGTGTAGGGTTTGGATGATTAGGGTTTAGGGGCAGGGTTTGGGGTTTAGGGTTTAGGGTTTAGGGTTTAGGGTTTAGGGTGTAGGGTGTAGGGTTTGGATGATTAGGGTTTAGGGGCAGGGCTTCAGGGTTTTTAGGTGGTAGGGTTTTAGGGCCTTAGGGCTTTAGGGCTTTAGGTTTTTAGGGATTTTTAGGGTTTGGGAGGAACCATTCTACCCGCACCCTCCCAAATTCGGGTGCCTGTTTTGGGGGCTGGGTGCAGACTGATTTTTAAGGATTGTAGTACCTATGACTAACCTCCTTCGGGCCCCAATGAACACTACCCATAACCCTAAACCCTACACCCTAAACCCTTAACCCTAAACCCTAAACCCTAAACCCTAAACCCTAAACCCTAAACCCTAAACCCTAAACCCTCTCTGCGTTCCCCTTCTGAGCTTTCCCTTCTCGGGCCTCCTCGACCCGCAGCACTGACAGAAGTGGGAGCACCACCTCCTGCAAGTTTTGGCCGCATGGGTATGGGGTTTAGGGTTTAGGGTTAGGGGTTAGGGTCGTTTAGGGTTTGGGTTGTTTAGGGTTTAGGGTTTAGGGTTTAGGGTTTAGGGTTTAGGGTTTAGGGTTTAGGGTTTAGGGTTTAGGGTTTAGGGTTTAGGGATCAGTCCTTATCTCTGCTGCCCAAATGCCTCGGCAAAAGTCCCTAGGGGCCCTAGTCTCTGAGGCCTCAACTCCCTGAGCCGTGCTGCTGATGACAACCCTGAAGCCCTAACACCCTACAATCTAGGGGTGGTACCTTGCACCCCTGGGGCTGAGGGTCAGAATATGAGTAGATTCAGGGCCACCTTTAGGGGTACAACCTTAGGCAGTAGGGGTACGAGTCTTAATCCCTCGATACAACCCCCCAAACCCTACGACCCTAAGACCCCTAAAGCCCAAAGACGCAAAAACCCCACTCCCTCAACCTTAAGCCCTTCACCCCAAGACCCGAAAGCCCTGAAACCCCCAGACCCTACAGCCCTAAACCCTGAAAACCCTGAACGGGATTTGGGGTGGCCTGCTCGTCGGGGTACTGGCTGAGGCAGGCCAGATCCAAGCACTCCGTGACATTTCCTGGCGAGCAAGCAGCTCGGGCCAAGTACTGAGGCAGAGTATGGATGCTACGACGTACTTGGCACGTATACCCCTTAGTTATGGTGGGTTTAAGTTACCACAAAAAATGACAAAAGCATTTCAAATACATCAAAAAATGAGAGGCCTCTTCGACGAAGACCCCGAGAACACCCGGCAAGCCTCATCTCCCAAAATGCAGCTGTTCAAGGCCGGGGCGCGAATCGTCAGGATCACATGCTGCTCCAGATTGGCGGCCCCCAGAAAAAGGTACTTGTCGACGTAGCCCGGATTCGCAGATGTGCTCAGAAGCTGCGGACAAACGATGACGTCGTCCTGCGGCCCGGGTTCAACGACTTAGAGGTTTAGGGGGATCCCCTAAGCCACTAAACCCTTCACTCCACTAAACCCTAAACCCTAAACCCTAAACCCTAAACCCTAAACCCTAAACCCTAAACCCTAAACCCTAAACCCTAAACCCTAAACCCTAAACCCTAAACCCTAAACCCTAAACCCTAAACCCTAAACCCTAAACCCTAAACGTCTGATGCTCCTTCTGCTTCTTGCGGAGCTCATGGAGCCCACGGTCGGAGAGATTCCTGGCACAGGAGGCTCTCTCTTGGGACCCCAGGGTTTAGGTTGGGATGTTCCCCCTTTAGGGTTGAGGGTTTAGGGTTTAGGGTTTAGGGTTGTTCCCTCTTATACTAACAGTTCTTAACAGGGATTGCAATAGGGGGCACTATGGTCCCTATTAAGGGCTGTTAGTGTAAGGGGGAACATCCCAAAAAGGGTTTGTCAGGGTTTTTGGAAATTGGTCTTAGAGCTTAGGGGTCTTGGTTCTAGACTTCAGATTGAAGTTTAAAACCATCTGGCAGACGGGGCCAGCAAACATTGCACGACTCGGAAACCCCGTACCAAACCCCTGAACCCCTGAACCCTTCACCCCACGTTCGGGGTTTAGGGCTTAGGGCTTAAGGCTTAGGGTTTAGGGTTTAGGGTTTAACGCCTAACCGCCAGAACCCCACCCTCTTCTGAGTTTGGCTTTCTTGTGCAACTGGGTTTAGGGTTTAAGGTCGAAGGTGGAACCCTTCGAGGGGGGGGACGACCTATACCACTGAGGGTCGCAGCGTTTAGGGTTTAGGGTTTAGGGTTTAGGGTTTAGGGTTTAGGGTTTAGGGTTTAGGGTTTAGGGTTTAGGGTTTAGGGTTTAGGGTTTAGGGCAGGCACGGCCAGCCAAGCGTCATGAGCATCCGCGTCAGAACCCGAGGCTCCTCGAAACTCTGTCGGCACACGCCTGGGAAGGCAGGGAAGATGCAGCTCCCGGGGTTTAGGGTTTAGGGTTAAAGGGTTATAGGGTTATAGGGTTATAGGGTTATAGGGTTTAGGGTTTAGGGTTTAGGGTTTTGGGCTTAGGCCTCGAAGCTCCCTATACCCTGCACCCTAATTCCGATAAGCCCTTTTCAACCGAGACTAGAAGACACGAGCTGGATGCTTCACCTAGACCCAGGAGTCACCTGGGAATAAAAATGGTACCCTTTTTGGTTTCAAGGGGCTTAATTATAAGGGAACCCTAATCCTAAAAAAAGGTAAAAAGGGCCTACTCCGGGTCCTAGTCACCATGAAAAACCTTAACAAGATGCCATCAGGACGTAAGCAGTGAGCCCCCTGAAGCCTATACCCCCTCCAAACTTCAAACACGCCCCCCACAAGCCTTGAACCATACAGTAAGCCCTATCCCTAAACCCTAAACCCTAAATCCTAGACCCTAAACGCTAAACGCTAAACGCTAAACGCTAAACGCTAAACCCTAAACCCTAAACCCTAAACCCTAAACCCAGGCAGGGCTCTGAGCAGGCAGGCGCTCTTGACCCACTGTCTCAGGGGCTGCGCAGCCACGGGGTCGACCCCCTGGCGGTTTAGGGTTTAGGGTTCAGGGTTTAGGGCTAGGGTTTAGGGTTTGGGGTTTAGGGTTTAGGGTTTAGAGCTCCTTAAACCCAATAGGGGGGGCAATATGTACGATTCCTACACGAGCTTCAAAACCCACTAAAGGACAACATAACATATCCCAAGAGCCTAACATCCGAAACCCATTTAGGGCGAACCATCCAGGCCGGAGAGAAGTTGAGCCAAACCCCAAACCCTGAACCCCAAACCCTAAACCCTAAACCGCAAACCCTAAACGCTAACTCCCAAACCCTAAACCCTAAACCCTAAACCCCAAACCCTAAACCCTAAACCCCAAACCATGTACCCCAAACTCTCCCAGAAGGTGCTAAAACTCCTTACGTGCGCGTCTCGAGCTCTCAGGCCTCGATCGGAGTTAAATTTGCGTACGCAAACTGTGAAAGTTCAAAGGGTGCAGGGTTTAGGGTTTAGGGTTTAGGGTTTAGGGTTTAGGGGCCATTTTGGCACAGGGACCACAAACAAGACCACACACCACATGCGGTAGTCCCCCCGAGTCACCCCTCCTCCTAGTAGAAAAATCCTCCGCCCCCCCCCCGCCCCCCCCCCGCCCCAACAAAAAAAGAAGTATTCATCGTATACTATCAAATAGTTGTTTTCCTAACGGGTATTTGCATACTGAACATATTTCGGGGGAAGGGGGGAGGGGGCGGTTCTTAATTATTAACAGGCATGAGGGAAGTAGGTACCCTAAATCATCCCTTACAGGGTACATCTAGGGTGACATCCGGTATTTCATTTCTTCACTCTCCTACTAAGAACCAGTGACCCCAAACCCTAAACCCTAAACCCTAAACCCTAAACCCTAAACCCTAAACCCTAAACCCTAAACCCTAAACCCTAAGCTTCCAGCGTCCCTTGCCTGCCGCATCCCTGCGCTGAGCGCTGAGTGGAGCACCGCCGTAGCCACGCGACCTACCTCAAGGGATTTCTGGAAGCGTATGGGGGCTGGTTTAGGGTTTAGGGTTTAGGGTTCAGGGCTCATGCGGACTTTTGGGGACTTGCGGGGGACTTTTTGGGACTTATGGGGACTTATGGGAGCTTTTCGGTGTTGGTTTGAAGTTTATGGGGTTTGGGGTTCAGGGAGGACCTTAAAATCCTAAATCCCATATCCCCCTAAATCCTAAACCCTAAACTCTAAACCTTAAACCCTAAACCCTATACCCTAACCCCAAACCCTAAACTCCAAACCCTAAACCCCCTAGACTTGTCAGCCGCGGCCTCGCCGGAGAGCATCGGGTTCCGGCGCGCCGCGCCCTTCGTCATCCGCCCCCGGTACGCGTCATAAGCCTCCACGAGTTTAGGGTTTAGGGTTTAGGGATATAGGGATTTAGGGTTTAGGGTTTAGTGTTTAGGGCTAAGTGTTTAGGGCTGCGGTGTACCGACCCTATAAGACAACTAAACCCTATCAAGACTCTAAACAAGTTAACAGGCTGGGTGTAACGAGTAGTAACGACGCTATAAGAGATATGCACCGCGTCAACACCACGAGCCCTAGCTTCACAATACCTAGCCCTGGAAATTGATAAGGCTACAAGGCCTGTTACTACAAACCACACGAACCCTGTAAACCCCCCTAAACCCTAAACCCTAAACCCTAAACCCTAAACCCTAAACCCCCCCCCCCCCTCAAGTCTCAGCTGGCCTCCTTCCTCTCAGCAAAGAGCTGCGGCCCCACGGCAGCGGAGGGGCAGTCGAGGAAAAGCAGCGTGCGGTCGGTGTCCACATCCTGCCTGCAAGGGTGTTCTAGGTTTAGGGTTTAGGGTTTAGGGTTTAGGGTTTAGGGTTTAGGGTTTAGGAAGGGCGCTTTGGCGGGTGTTCTGGGTGGGTTTGGGAGATCTTGGCGGGTGTTTAGCGTGGTGTTTTGGGGAGAGGTTGTGGAGGCTTAGGCCATCGGAGGCCCAGCAGGAAAGGATTTTTCTAAGCATCTAATATAGGGCCTGAATAATTGGAATGGGGCTTTGGGGGTTTTATAGTATCATAATATAGGGGCCCTAAGGGAATACTATTAGTCATTATTCCGACCCCTAAATTATTAGAACCGGAGGCTCTGGTCTTCAAGCCTCCCGTGAGGCTGTGCCATGGATGTACTTCGTGGGGAAGACAAGGTCTCTAAGACCTACATGGCATCCTCTGCGTTTTTCGGGTGGGAGTGTTGGACCCCAGCTAAGAACGCAAGCAAGCATCTTGCAAGTTGGGTGGCTACGTCTACACATGCCACTAATACTACTGTAACAGCTTCAGAACCCCGAAAAAAGTCTTCCTTACTAAGGGTAACATAGGGATTAATATTTTTCTTTTGGGGTAGACTACCTGCTTTTCATCGGCCGGGCGGCTGCGTGTAGAGTAACATGGCCGCCAGCGCGATCGGAAAGTTCGTCCACGTGGCTTCGGTCTGCTGGCTGATCCGGGACTTGATGTCATGACCTGGGGTCGGCCATGTGGTTGGCCGCAGGTTTACACTCGACAGCTCTCAAAGTCACTGACTCAATGTCAAAATAATTCAGTGAAGATGGGCATCCCGAAAAGCAACTTCCACCCAAGACTAGGTTTGCGAGAAGATATGTCGACATAGGGTGATGACATTCAGAGTATATTACCTCTTCACGACGCCTCGGCACTGAGTTAACAAGTTGTCATTTGCCGAGATCACTTTCCGTCGCAACTATCGCCGGCACGGGCGAATCCTAAAAAAAGAAGCAAGCAATTGGCTGTTTGCTGTCGCAGTACAAAACAATATAGCACGAGGACAAGTAGCACCGCATACTTTTTGTGGAGGCTCATGAGTGGTTGTTTTATAATGGGGCCAGAATGCCTCATGGTTACCTTACCGGTAGACCCCCTCAATACTTAATTGTGAGCCAAGTTTCTTATCCCTGGACCCTAAACCATAAACCCTAAATCCTAAACCTGCAATGTACAAAACTGATTCTTGGGCCCTGCACCCAGCTTCAGTAGGATGGTCTTGTCCAGGGCCTTGGTTGCTGGCATCGGGGGTTAGGGTTTAGGGTTTAGGGTTTGGAGTTTAGGGTTTAGGGTTTAGGACTTAGGGTTTAGAGTTTAGGGTTTACGCTTTAGGTTTTAGGGCTGTTTCTTCTGTTCTTGTTCTCCTGCCGAGCAG